>CM027853.1:65388960-65697070 GCA_016097595.1 Eucalyptus pumila
ATTTTGCTCAAAGTTGGATGCATTGGCTAAATTAGGCATGATACATTAACTATGAATATATGTAATTTGGTATACTATGATTTATTGAAAAGCAACATGTTGCTTTGGCTCATTAGGTGCCACATGAAGCATCCTTGTGATGTGAAGCAATAATGTAAATGTTTTTATGGAAAGCATTAGTGTCATGAAATGCAGCCAATTACTACAAATAAAAAAGGTTACGTGATTTTCGATATTATAAATGGATTACAATATTTGATTAATACATTTCCTTTTATTTCGAGGCGTCACAGATTTCAAATTCTTTTTGCAAATTTTTTTAGTTGTGTTTTGATAACTTTCATTTTTATCAATATCTTTTCCTTAATTTTGTTATTCGATTTCAATTGTTTGATTATTTTCAGATGACAACCTTTCTATAAATAGGCGGTTAAGATATTGTAATCTGCACTTCATTATTCAAAATAAACATTATCTTTGGAATCTTTTCCAAGCATAACTTTCTCTACATCACCTTGACCAGGAAGCTTTCGGTCTGTGGCATTCACATATCTCATAGACTTCCATTCATCATCATTTTATATTATTACAAATGAGATAATGGTAAAATCATGATGAATCATTAGTGGAGTTGAACAAATCGTTCCAACCAAGAGTGAGGGTGCTAGTAAGTTATGGTGATTTCAATCCATAAAATTTAATCATGGTGACTTGACTCCTCCTTCAAAGCAATAGGCAATTCCTATATGAAAGTCCACTTTAATTCCATGGCATTGGCTTGATTGGCGAATGGAGTTTGACTAAGGATTAGCGCAAAGCATATGTTCGATTTTCCACCCCAAGAAAGTGCACACAATTTCACGTTTGAGCCGTTCGTCCCATCGGGCTTGGAGTAGTCTCTACTACTTTGTAGATTTTTTTTGTCCATTTTCTAAAGGGGTATTTCACTTATACTTATCATTTCTCATTGGGCTTTAGGGTTTCTGGCCTTCTAGGTCTTAAGTTGGGCTCATGTTCCTTTTGGACCTTGAGTTTGATTTGCACATGTGAAACTCAGAAGAGAAAATGTGTTTTCTTGGAGCCTGCATTTGGGTTTGGGCTTTCACACCTATGAAACTTGAGTTTGATTTGCCCTTGTAAGGTTGAACCTTTGAGCCGACTTGCAGTTTTTCCTTCTTTTTTTTCAATCAAAGATATCTTATACGATTTATGGAGCCGCAAAGCCAAGTATATACACCAAAGAAAAAAAATCAGGTATATGGCGAAGTAGTCGATACAGTAGAATTAGTATAATCCATATGACCAAAAAAGTTGGGGAAAACCATGAGATGCACCGAATTCCCCTTCACCAAAAAAGAAAAAAGAAAAAAAATTAAGAGGAAGTATATGTGTGTGTATATATATTCACATAAATTATTTTGCAAGAAAGCACACTTGAATATATAAATACACGAAAATGGGCAGGTTGACTAATTTGTTGACCACAATAATCAAGGAGCGTAGCTCCCAATGGTTATCTCCCCTTCATCTACTTCCACCCTTTATTCCATCTCTCATATATATATGTGTGACATTTCACGTAACTATTCTTCATGCAATTGTCTAAAAATATACCTTTCTTTATGTAGTTTTCAATATTCAAATGATAGAGTATGTTTTAATGCTAGTACACCAATATGAGAATATAAGTTGATTCCGACATTAAAACAGCATTTATTGCCCTCTCTCATATATATATATATATATATGTATTTATTTATACTTATTTTTATTTGACATTTCACATGACTATTCTTCATGCAATTGTCTAAAAATATACATTTCTTAATATATAGTTTTTTTCAATATTCAAAATGATAGAGTACGTTTTAATGCTGAAATTACTATATGAAATACAAGTTGATCTCGACATAAAAGCAGATTTGGATTCACATTACAACACACTTACTTTAACTTTTATTTGATATGCATGGACCAATAATTCTGAAATTTAAATTAACAAGATGCGTAACATAGTTATCGTATTGATATGAAAAAACCTTTACGGCCCTGTTAATATGATGTCTTTCAAGTCATTTGTGTACTTCTAAACTTTTTCCTTGAATGATATGGTTTTTAGCTAGCATGTTTGCTATGTAGATTATATATATATTCATATTTTTTCTAAGGATGTTTCACATTTCAAAAAAGTTTCCTTCCAAAGATCAAAGAAGAAGACTATGCTCACTATATAATCTCTCGTCTCTTTAACAGAGACAAGAAGTACATTTTATCATTTTGATGGTAAGTTATTGTAAGATACCAAATATTTTTTGACATAAATGATAAAAGTGCAAATTCATTACATATCGATTATTTTCTCCTCTCTAGCAATTTATCAAAAAGTTGTTTATAATACATCTTTTAATTTTAGAAAAATTCGGATTGAAATCTTTATGTACTACTATTCTCAACATGTTGACGACACTAGCTTTTTTTGTTATCCCGAAAGTTTTTTAGAGGTTCCTAATAAAGGTTGTGTAGATTAATCATCGTGAAATGATATTTCAATTAAATGCACATATCTATTATGATGCCTATGTACGTACCTACGTACTTATGTTTTAGATAGGCATTAAATACCAGTGGTCATGCTGGCCAAAGAAATCGCGATTGACTGAGAAGCGTCAAATTTAAAGTAGTTGGAAAAAAAAATGCACAGCATGTGAAAATGTATCAAAAGAAGTACATATAAGAGAAGCAGCAAAAGTACTTATGCCATCATCCGGATGGTCCCATTTACTGCATCTCGTGGAACATTATGGACTTATGAAACAAAATACAGTGGTGTCTTGAGGCTCATCCTTCAAAGTTTGAGTACGAAACCTATATTATGTAATTCGCAATCACGCTAATGACATTCCTAACATAGTATCACATCGATCCGGCATGGCTTTATTTTCACACCATCTATATTTACGTCACCTATTATCAATAATTAAGAATACTTAGTAGGTTATTGATATTCATATCAATATATATCAGGTGATGTAAGCATGGTACGATTTGATTTTTTTGACAACATCTAGTAATTGGACCTTATGCACGTGTTTGATTACCATAAAGTTCATCTCGATTGTGACGTCTGCTGCGAAAATAATTGCTGCTGGTTGCATTTATTGTGCAACCATCTTTGGGTCGTCCCTTTATGTACGCGGCTTCTGCATGTCTAACCCCTCTTACGTTCTGTCAACCTATGTAAACTACCGTCACAGGGACTTCATAGCACCGTTTAAAGTTTTCATTGTCCTAACATTGTATATAAAAATAATTAAAAAAACCAAAAGACAAAAGGAAGCTGTACCCTTCAGTCCTCGTGCTCCATGCAGGAAAATTAATTATCTTTCCTTAGTCCTCCAACAAAAGGGCATTGAGTATACTTTTTACCAACACTTTGCTCCAGTAGTCACAGGTTTCCTTACTAATGAAAGAAGAAAGAATTGTACTACTAAGTAAAACATGTTTAGAGCTATCATCTCAACGACGCGATTGTGGCATGTGGGTGGGTTATCGTTGTTACAGTTTTTGACTACAAATGCATTTTATAAATCCATGGAGTATCATATGTTTAGGCGCTGTCTCAACCGAGAAATGGTTTACTTGTATGCATTCTCTTGTTTGGTTGTCTATCTTCGGTCATTTTTGTTCTTTCCTTTGTTATATCATGTATAGGTTTACTTCAAGATGATACTCGATACGATATTCTTCCCAGCTTGATCCAAACCCTAGGTGTGCACAGAAAAAAAATCAACATGGTCCAAGGAAAAGCTGGAAACAAGCATGAGAATCAAGAGCAAAATCAAGATGAATCTAGAACAAATGCCCTGGTAAAGAACGAGGGGAGGGGGGAATATACTAGTCTCATAGTCTATATATTTAATTTTTCAAAATCGGCAGCTATAACTAAATGCTACAAAGAGATGTTAAGCCTAGGAAAATATCAATATAGTTCTGTCTCTGATGGCGCATTATATAGAAACTCCAATTTCTGTTAATTCCCGAATATATTGCCAAGAGTTCGAGGCTAGTGTAGCATTCATAGCTATACAAATAATCCAAGAGGTCTTGCTGAAAAGGTTCACTAAAGTCTTATCTAACTGAACTTAATTTGGTTATTCTCATTTCCGTGGGAGACTAGAAGTAAATATGGATCATAAAATGTGAACAACGCTGTCTGCCTTGATATCTTTTTGATTAATCAAAATCTTTTACAGAAAACAATATGTGGAAAGATGCATGACAATGTTGTCTTATGCCTGTCTTCTTTAAAATGAGATTCCAGTACCAAATTTTTGTTTATAAACTGGATAAATAAATTTTTTATTTTGGGAAAGTATAAAAAATATGCATAATTTTTTTAATCCACTGACCACTTATATAACTTTATTTTTGCATATACCATTAACATACCTCCAAACAAATCCTACATTGCAAAGACCAATTTACCCCTCCTCGCAACTCATCCTAACATCTTGCTTAGGTGCAAGAGGCTTTATTTTGAGTGGTTGTGAGAATTGGGCATTTGAGGATGAGCATCTTTGGAAAGAAAATGACATTTTAATAAATAGGCACACGTGAATAATTAATGTACAAGTGCAAAATGATCTCCAAAGATAAAAATCATGTACATATTTGGTATTTTATAAAGTAGAGATATGTTAAATGGTCATTGGATGAAAAGTGAGATGTTTTTTTTTTTTTTTTTGGAATTTTTTTACATTAAATTATCTATAAACTTAATTCGATGATTTTTTTGAATGCCGCTCTACATATCATTCTCAATGCCAAGGCTATTGCATATTGATTTCTTTTTCAGGAGATCTTTCTATTGTTAAATGACTCAGATTTTCTTTTCATCTAAGAAAAGCCATCTTTTTCAACAATGTCTTTGTCAATTGATCCCATAACCTTCTATTAGATAGGAACAAATTTGATAAATATTAATAACTCTCATATGAGTATTAGAACAAAAATTTCCAGTAGATAATAAATTATTGGTTCTAAGCCAACTCTGCCAATGAATCAATAATTCAAAGTGCTTTTCTTTCTTGCATTATCTTGATAATTATGGTGCTGATTATTATGTCGTTTTGCTTGGACTATGAGGGCTCTCAACCACATGGATAGTTCAACATGTTCATCAGCTTCATCTTGAGATGTGGATTGTCTAAGGCATATTACCATAGAGTACTTCTCCTGTTTGAATCGGATTTGAAATTAAACCTCTCATAGAGCGATTTAGATGAGATTCAATGTAGATCCAACTTTCTATTCACTAATAGAATTCAAGCAATCGTGGGGGGACCTCCACGTTTCCTCCCTTATAGAGAATCTATACAACCCTTATCAGTATATTGACAACGATCTCTCAAGCATAGTTTTAGATTTGGCCTTAATGAGAAAATAATATGGAGTACCTATTAATTCCTTTATAGATAAAAAAAAATTATGAGATCACCCCTTTCATTCTAGGGTGATGGAATGATCGTTCCATCTAGCATACTTTTTCATGCTTTTCTAGGACGTTTACAGAATGCAGTAAGTAATAAGATTTTTTTCTTCCTGAAAGGAAGTCACGTGAAATTCTTTTGAGAAATGATTGGGTAATAATCTTTAATTTACTGTGATGAAATGAATGAAAGGAATAACAATTTATTCTGTATCACAAAAATCAAATTACAAATAGTTATAAATTGTTATGGGGTCTATTCTTTTAAAAATTTGTGATTACTGAATCAAGTTGTTCTCATAATAGCTCAAAAACTATTATGCTAGCAAAACCCATTCTTTTTTTCCTTTATGCAAGGACTAGGAGATTAGATCTAGCGGCAATCAATGCATAATATATATTTTTCTTTTCACCATCAATTGAGCTAAGCCTAGTCAATAATTTTTTCAACGAGAGAGAGAGAGAGAGAGAGAGAGAGAGAGAGAGAGAGAGAGAGAGAGAAAAAGAAAAAGAGGAAGAAATCTCCACAGAGAGAGAGAGAAGAAAAAGTAAAAGAAAAAGAGGAAGAAATCTCCATTGATTTGCGGGTGTTCTCTAGGGTTCGAGAGAGAATTTGCCTTGGGGAGATTTTCCAAGGGCCATTTTGAGACCCAACAAGAGAGATGCTCACTTTTCCTGCTCTTTTTCCATTAATAGAGAAGTTGAAATTCTTCACGCATGTAAGCCCAGTCGCTATACTAGTACTGACTATTGTGGAGCCAAAGGGTGTTGAATCTCACGACCCTTCGTTTTCTCCACTTTTGAATGCTTGGGCTGGGCATGGGTGTCAGATCTGAATCGATCCTCCTCGTAGTAATAAGCTAGCTTCTTTCATCACATTCAATTAACCGGTAAAGCAAGTTCCTTTGTCTTTTTAGAGAAGGGTGTATATGTAAGCCCTGCCCCCTCCTGTTTCCATTTGGAAGATCTTCCCGACCTGGTAATTTGATCATTAGCTCCTGGAAAAAGCAATAATCTGAAACCCTAGCTCTGGAGCTCGCCAGCTAATTTGATCATGGAGTTTCCACGTTTACATGAATAGGCTTCAACCCTAATTGGCGCATGCTTACTTACTATAAAGTTCCAATTAATAGAAGACGCTCACAATTTCCTTTTTGACCATTTTCTTACGCGATTAATGTATTAATTAGCCAACCTAATTCCCATAAGCATGTTAGCGGTGTGATGGTAATTGATTTGAACGTCTTTTAATTATTCAGATAACTCTTAAGCTGCCATTACAAAAAAGTACATCGCATTTGTCCCTTTTTCAAGATGACATAAACATTTAGCCTAGCATGAATGAGTATCTAAAGTAACACAAAAAAATTCATGTTTCCGATATAAATCATTCACAAATGACTGATTCTCGGAAATCGTCAATGCTAAAGCGAAACTCAGTACACATTAATGTATGAACGAGTTAAATCTAAGTATTTATCTTACAATCTGTTGCTACTTTATTCACCATAAATTTGCTGTGAGGTTCTTTTCAAATAATGAAGGAAAATAGAAAGATTGTGTTGATTTCGCTGTCGGGCATCGATTTGTACTTATGTCACCGAACTTCCATAACCGTGTTTAAGTTGAGAGCTCCGAGTCAGCAATTAAAGGACTTCATGTCCAGTCTCTGAACATTCAAGATTTGCATATAAACTCCTGTTTATCTGGCCTACCGGCCTACCTCATCTATTTTACTTGGACGGCCCTGCTCTACGGGGTTCATGACCTCAACGTGGTGACTTTTGATAGGTAGACTTGTAGCGTCTACATGTAGCTTTCTAGCCGATGAACTTTACTTACAGGTGTAATCTTAAAATTTGTATATAATAGTTAACCGCAGTTCATAAGAGATATTTAACTTTACAAGCTCAATACATTGGTATTTTTTGAGAATGACACAAATGGTCTATAAATTTTGGTCTAATGTATAATGTCGTCCCTAAACTACTAATTTGTTCAATACGGTCTTTGAATTTTATTCTAATATTCAATGCAGTCTGTGAACTTTTAAACATTTTCTTATTGTCTAGGGATTATGTTAAACATTTACTAATAATTCATGGATCATATTGAAGAAACTAAAAGTCTTAAGATGATATTACATATTGGACCAAAGTTAGGGATCATATTGCACAAATTAAAAGTTTAGTGAAGAAATTGTACATTGAATTAAAGTTTAATAATCATTTATGCCATTGTCCTTATTTATCCTAGAAAAGAAAGGAATTGCGCAAAAATGTCTTGGCTTGATGGCTAACAAGACTTGCAATTAATTCCAACATTGCTTGGTGTGTGGTGAGCACTAGATATGCTTTTGTGAGATACATATGGCCAAGATATCATTGCAAACGATGAAATGCTGGTTAGCCTCAGTATCTTAGCATCTTTCATTTGGACCATGAAATTTCAATCAGGTTGCATTTCTAAATTCCTTTGCACAATAGGAGCCCTTAATTTTAAAATTGAACAAATATCTCGAGCATTTAAGAGATTAATAATTTCTTTTTCTGAAGTTCACGATTTTGAAGCAATCTGAATTTGTCATAGACAACCTATGAATGTTAACAATCTCAATGATGAAAAGAAAAATGGCGAATTTGATCTCTAACATGGGTCAACTTAGATCATAACCTCAAATCTCGCCAGGTTTTAATGACTCTCGACATTTGTCAGGCTAGGACTATCTACTGATCATATGTCTAAGGGGTTACTACAAATGAGGTAAGAACCCGACTTAAGAAATAACATGCTATAAAGCTCATGACACAAAAAAAGTATTATAATTATTGCACATTGTGTCAGTAAGAAAATAAAGAAAATGCAAAACCTTGAAATGTTTCCAGCTAATATTCGTGAAAATGACAGAAGTGGCAGGTAGGTATTGCCTTCTTTTTGGAATAAAATGAAAATGTCTGTCCTTATTTTCAGCCAAAAGCACAAAAAGAATTATAGAAGAGAAAAGGCAAAATGTTTTCATATATATATATCACGAACTATATGCTTACTACTCAGGCTCGCAATCATGGAGAGTGACTTCACGTATTTCGTCTGGTTTACTGTGCAAGGGTTGCAAACATATTCAGGCTTCATCACACATGTTTCCGAGAATGCCCGAAATTGAAACCCTAGGGAATGATTGCGCTGTGTGCATGCGCATGTCTTCGCACTGCCAATACGATTTGATGCCAACATACGAAAGTCGCCATAATGCATATGCAGGACACTTGGGAAGAGGTCCCTCCAAAAATCTTAAATAAAAGAGAGAGAGAGAGAGAAAAAAGGGAAAACTAGGTATACATTTACCCTGCCATCCCGTTCAAATGAGGCAGGTTGGTCCAACCTCGTGTAACTACAGTACACCATTGCAAATGGTAAATATTGGCTAAGAGATTCCGATTTATACATTGAGACTCAATCAATCACATTTTCACCAAATTACGTCAAATTCATATAAGACTCTACAAAAAGCGTTGTAGACAATGTCGAAAGTGGGTGATGAAGTATTTTTTTATACATAATAAGAAGTCGGCTTGCTTAGCTAAAAGTTCCTGTAGAAGTTCCCAAACCGTAATAGGGCACTGATACGATATCTCCTTAAACAAAAAGCATGATTTAGTAAAGAAAAAGGACCCAAAAGTTAACAAGATGAACTACACGTCTCTCGCCATAAGGAAACAGAAGGAAGAGAGAAACAAAGGCCAAAAACATGTCATGCATGATTTCATAATTTTATCCACACTTAGAATTCACACTGCTTGCCACTTTTGCCATCCATAACTTGACCAATTCGATTGTAAGTCAAATAAGGGGAAAATTTTGCTTTCAATAACCTATTTCTCTATATGTATTGCCACCTGCAGCTTTCATATGAACCCTAACAACCAAGCATATTATCAGACATTTTTTTTTTTGGATTTCACTAGAAACTAATTGAACAACCAAGTTACTATGAAATTTATCTAATTTTTGTCACATTTAGCATGCCTTATGAATCTTCAGTTCCAGATTTGGTCTTTAGGGACCATATACACGGTCCAATAATTTTCTGTGGTTTAGGTATTTATGCGATGGAAGTTACATAGCTAGTGTTCCACATATAATGTCATGCGCAATTTGAAATCAAGTGATTTTTTCTTTGGAAAGATCCATCTGTACGTAAGGATTCAATACAATGGCAATCGACAAATTTCAATAAATTGAAGTTCTATCATCCCCTTTGCAATAAGTGACTTGAAGATTGTCATTTGGATATTCATGATCAAGCAAGGAAAAACAGACTAGAAACTAAGCTTGGAGATTTCCCCATAACGCGTTTAAATTTCGATTTTAATAAGATGGTCATTAAGGAATTACGTGTATTAATATGGTGGCTAGCTGCCACATTAGAGGGAAGGAGGGAAGGAGTGGGGGGGGGGGGGAGAGAGAGAGAGAGAGAGAGAGAGAGAGAGAGAGATTTTAGAGGCACTTGCTTTTAAAAGGACCTTTGCAGTCCCATCTTCAAGTGAAAATATCACCATTTATGACTATAAATTGGAACGACAGATCAAAAGGATAATTATAAAAGATAAAGGGATACACAATCTTCCTCGAGGTCAATTGTTATCTCTCGAAGTATGATAACACTAATATGTATGACCTATCAGAACATGTGTCCTAACAAATAAATAAGCGGACAAAAAAAAAAAATTGTATGAGACAATTAAAATTAGTTTACCTTAAAAGATTTCAGTAGTAGTAGTTCAATTCAATCTCATCTACAAATTATTTTGAGGAGATAATCTTTAGAAGATTAACAAAGGTACAAGGCAAATGGCGAAAGTTCTAAATCCCACATTTTGAGAATTTTTTTTAAACTTAATTATTTAATTACTTTTAAGAAGCGGTTTGATGTTAACAGTCGTTCTAAACCCACTAATTTGTAATATTGCGAATTGTAAACTTAATCAACCCATATGAATAAATTGATATTATCAAGAAAAAAAACTGAGAAAAGAAAAATCCAAGCTTATGCCAAAATAAATAAAAAAATGGAGACAAGAAAAGTCAATACTAAGCCCGTTAGGGCCATCCATTTTCTAACTATTTTCTCCTTCGCTTTATCATGGTTTCGTCATATCCCTCTTCAATCAAAGAAGTAGCGTATATACATCTCTCTCTTTCTCTCTCTCTCTCTCTCTCTCCTCTTCCCCAAAGTGCCATCAACCTTCATGAAGCTACACAGAGATTTTACCCAAAAAACCCTTCTTTATACCCTTTTAGGCGAACCTTTTATCCAAACAACTAGGAATAATTATAGCCACAAGTCATAGCCATTTTTGGAAAGCATAGTAAATATACATACTACGGATTTTTCTTTTTCTCTCCATCTCTTGTACACAACAGCAAACCCTTACCCCTTTTCACCTTTTGGCCATGGACTTCAACCAAAGCAAGTTCTCGAACAACTTTTGGGATCTTGGCTTGGGCATGGAAGATCAAACCCTCCATACCAATGACCAACATCATCATCAGCCGCCTTTCACTTCCCTTTGGCCTACCATCCTTCTCCCATCAATGCACCAAACAACTCCAACTACTTCCCAGATTCCATCTTCCCACTTTGTGAATGATAGTAGCATTGGGGTTGTGGCAAATCAAATCGAAGACAAGGATGAAGAGCCTGAAGAGGAGCTTGGAGCCATGAAGGAGATGATGTACAAGATTGCGGCGATGCAACCGGTTGACGTTGACCCGACAACGATTCGGAAGCCAAAGAGGCGGAATGTCCGGATCAGTGATGATCCTCAAAGTGTAGCGGCACGCCTTCGGCGGGAAAGGATAAGCGAGAAGATCAGGATCCTCCAGAGGCTCGTCCCCGGGGACGAAGATGGACACGGCTTCGATGTTGGACGAGGCTATTCGCTATGTCAAGTTCTTGAAGCGACAAATCCGTTTGCTTCAACAGCCAAATAACCAAAACCCTACACCAGATCCGGGCGCAGTCACGGGAGCTTGGTGGGAGGGGATTGGCAAGGCGTGATTGCACCGAGCAAACCACCCTCCACTACCTCGTCATCGTCCTTCGAAGCACAGGTCGGATCAAGGTTTGGGTTCTGGTCCAATGGTGGTGGTGGTGGTAATTCGTGCTTCAATGGCCATGAGGTAATCAGCGAATAATTTAAGGTTGTCCGCTTGTACTTTATGGGGTCATCGTATTTGAATTATAATAATTTATTATAAGGAAGTGTATACTATATACTGGTGAAGTTGTGAGATATATTAATTTATGTAAGATCTAAGTGTAATAGTTTCTAAGAGGTCGTCGAACCGAAAGTTTGTTAGGATTTGGTTGACCACGAGGGATGTAGAATAATCCTAACCGTCACAGCTTGATTTACGTACCACCATTTTATGATATATAGTATATTTATATTTGCATGCGATTTTATATTTGAGAGAGAGAGAGAGAGAGAGAGAGAGAGAGAGAGAGAGAGAGAGAGAGAGAGTTATGAAGTCTGCTAGTTTGGTTTGGCCAACTCTCTTCCTGGAACAAAACACTGACGTTTGGAAGATATCATTGCTTATGATTACACTCTCTCTCTCTCTCTCTCTCTTCACCCCTGTAATATGAGTTAATGCACGTGCATGATCCTTTCAGAAAGATGTCCTTGGTGGCTTGCAATTGTGATTGATTTTTAGTTATATATACCCAAGTGGAATTCCAAGGAGGTTTTGAAATCTTCCTGGACTTATGAAAAACATTTCTTTGGAACGGTTTGATTCTTTCATTCCTTTCCGGGTACACCCAAGCGGACGCAAGTCCTACGATAGAGAAGAAACTACAGCTTAGGTAATTCCAGCGAGTCCAGCAAAACTACAGCTTCTGCGACCCAGTTGCAGGTGCTGCAAAAATCTCCGTTGGTGGGTCTTTGAGAATATTAAACTTTCACCGTCGTAGATGTCTGCGTATTGATTAGCCTCCCTGAAAACATGCTCTATCCATTGCTGAATTAGGCTCTGAAGGAGAGTCTGGCGTGCAGAAAGCAGCGGTTTTAGGTTCTCATACCGCAACTATAGTATCGGTGGATAGCAGATCAACGATAATTGTAGCACTATGATGTGTAAACTTTACAATCGCAACATACTTGATGGTGAAGTGACCGCATATCGCCGTGCTAGAGATAGAGTGAGATTTGTTTTATATCTTATTCAACTTGAGTTCGTTGTACCGGTCCTGAAAGTTTTTTGACGTGCGACCTCTCAATGTTGGGCTTGTTTTTGTTAAGAAATCACCAAGCCAAATAGATCGTTAAAAGTCACCGGTGTGCAGAAAATATGAGCATCGCATTTTCGAAATGTTTTGACCTGTTAATTTTATGGTGCAACCTACTGTCTCTTTTCCTATTTGGAAGATTATTGGTCTGCCCAGATATTCATTTGTAGTGATTTACCCGCATTTTTGTTACCATTCAAACATATCTTGTGATATTTACTCTTATTAGCCTATCTATTCATGTGACGATCACTTATATTTTGACATTGTTTCCATAGTAAATTGATGTATCTTGTTTGCTTGACATCGGTACTACTAATGGCTCTCCATAGGACATGTTGATTAGAACAATAATTGCAACCATATTAGTGGTGTACACAGTTGTCCTGTTCCTAAAAGTTACTCTTAAACTTTGTCATTTATTTGTCAAAGTAGAGATATAGTGGCTTTCATTAGAGGTGAGCATGATTCCAGAATAGAATCTGGAACTGAAAAACTAGATTATTGGAAACCTGGAAAGAATCTATCCGGTTCCAAGTTCTAAAAAAAGGACAACATGTTTCATCTTGTAGGTTTGAGGTCTAGATAGCTGGAATTTAAAATTTAAAACTTTAAAGAAGTTTTGGTGTTTTCCTTAGCCTATGTTTTCACGTGATCCTATGGTATTCAATTGCATCGATGATGAATGTATAATTTACAATTACTAGTCTGAGTTTTCATTTTACGATTAAGATTTTTACTTTGTTAATATTTCATTTTTTTTTTCATGTGTCTAAATATAAATTGTGGTCAGAAAGTGGTCATCATTAAAAGTGATGATTCACTATAACCGTTTAATTAATCATATATATGGAACACAGATAGAAATTGGAATTGACCGTAGAATCTAAAACCTATTACGGGGTAGATTCAAGTTCTAGGGTAC
Organism: Eucalyptus pumila; assembly: GCA_016097595.1. Lineage (NCBI taxonomy): Eukaryota > Viridiplantae > Streptophyta > Magnoliopsida > Myrtales > Myrtaceae > Eucalyptus > Eucalyptus pumila. The sequence continues at coordinate 65,402,668 of CM027853.1, forward strand.
GTGGGAGTAGGTTTTAGACTCCAAAATATAAGGAACTTGCTCTTGCTAGTATGTTTTAGGTTTCAAATTCCAAATAGAACTTATACGAAACTTGAAACCGCTCACCTTGCTTTCACCCTATTTTTTGGATGGATTTTATTGCGTGGGATCCTTTAACAAATTGAAATCACTGAGAGCGGATGTAATTCGGATGCTTGTTTGAGCTCTCTTCTTAAACGTTCCTGTATGATTTATCTTTCTTTATCAACGGTGTTTTGTCATCCGGATTGCATGGCATTCGGTCGTTTATTCTCCTTGATTTCTAGTGATTGGGTGCTATCAGGAAAGAAATGTGGAACCCCACCATCTTGTAAAGCAAAGTACATATTCGTTGTCTACTACAATAATTCCGTAACTCAAGAGCCATTTAACCTTTTACATTCGAGTACATAATGTTCTCCACCTTTGTTCGAATCTTATGGGTGGTTCTTCTATTTTTCTCATTACTGTAGATGATTTCTTGCATTCTAATTGGATGTATTGCAAACATGATGGATCCTTGTTTATATACCTGACATTTGCTTGACTGAATGGTTCAAACTTCAATTTTAAGAATAAAAGAATTGTGTGATAATACCGTGGAGTATCGGAAACTAACACAAGTTGCCTCTTTTTGAAGTGAAATGCCTCAATTCTTCAATATTCAAGTCAATACATGTTTCAAAAAAATGGAGACATCATGAAACCATAGACATTATTGTAGGGATAATTGTCTAAAAAGTGTTAAACCTATTATATAACAACTAATTCAATTAAATATATTTCATTGTGTCAACTTAGTCCTCAACATTTTAACGATTTTCCAATTTAGTTTTAAATATATAATTTGGATATATGCTTGGAATGACTATTTTGACAAATCATTAAAATGTTTATGATTGAATTAATCTCTATACAATAGGTTTAAGACCTTATAGATAATTTTCCCCATTATTGTACATGCCTTAGTCCTGTCATCCCAATTAGCATTCTCCGGGAAATAAACCAGGTTTATACCATTGCTAGGCCAAGACACCATACCTTTTTTTGGGGAAAATGCTTCAGACTCGATTATGGTTTCACAAGTAAACTAGGGCTTTCCATGAGGAAGAACAAGCCGAAAAGAGGAAGCAATCTCCACTAAATTTGTGCATTTTTCTTTCAAGGGCTAGAAGAGAAATATCTGGGGAGCTATCCAAGTGCCGTTTTAAGACCCAACAGGAGAGACTCTCACTTTTCTACATCTTTTTCCATTAATGCAGAACTTCATATTCTTGCATGTACGCCCGGTCGCTATTAGTACTTGCATTGAGGGGAGGCCAAAGGGTGTTGAATTCTATGACCTTTCATTTTCCTCTCTTTAAATGCCTGGCGAAAAAGCATGGGTGTGTCAGATCTGAATAAGTCCTTCTCTCGAAATATATACACATGTTTGCCGTTCTTTTTCCATCGCATACGTACTTCGCTCCATTACAGTTGATGCAGCAGGTCTCTCTTTTCATGACGTTATAATGATGATGATAATCCCAGACCTTCTTTCCGTTTGGGCAATCTTTCCGTGTTTGGTATTACTTGCTCGCTCGCTTGCTTCCTTGAATCAAAACCCTAGTTCTGCGGACGAGGAGAACAACCAATTCAAGGTCTATTTACTTTTGGTCTTGTTCCAAACTAACTGATCCTTGGTCGAGATCCGCAAGGCAGAAGATTGAATGTCGACCTTTGTGAGAATCCTGTCCTTTTCGTACCAATAAATGAATGCAAAGTCATCGTAAAAACATAGACACTTGTTATAACAATAGGGTGTGCAAATTTGGTTTCTTTGTCGGACATTAGGGCGAATTCATTATCTCGTGCTTCGAACCACCACTTCTCTAGCAAATGTTTAAGTGTGATGTATCATCTACTAAACCGATTTTTTTTTTTTATATATATATATTTCCTTTGGTATACCTAACATTCCTCTTATTTTAAATTGCTCTATGATCACGAGTATGCAGTGCTCGAAGCCCACAAAAGCTCACGGATGACCAACATTAAAAAAAACACATGATGAAAGTTTTTTAATCGATGAATGGTTTAGATCAACTCTTTGCCGAAGCACACGTTATAGCTTTTGATAGGTAACTGCTTTGGCAAAGATAATATTGTGCTTGTATTTCTTGTAACTTAAGCTCTTTCAAGTCAAGTGAAGGGAAAAACCTAAAAAAAAAGAATATAACGTGTGTTAAGACACATTGAATGCATGGGGTGAATCATTGTTATATTGATATGGAATTCCTAGGGTCTGTTTACGAGTTTGGATGCGAAAGAGACACTAAACCATGCGAATATAACGACATCTACACCTCTAATTTTCTAGAAGGAGAAGATGACTGTGTGCAATTTTGCTAATAGTTCCTCTCAAGTTGAACTCAAGGCAGACAAAATCTATAATGAAGCATACTTGATGGTTTTTTTTTTTTTGGTAAAGTATACTTGATGGTTTTTTTCCCAAATTAATCGAGAATCAGGTTTAGTTGGTTTAATTCATACGATATGGTTCGTACCAATTTGAAATGATGTTTTCATGCGTCCAAATGAATGGGATTATGCCAAATACTATGAATTTCCTAAATATACAACACTTGAACATGGTTATTGCCTTGGGAGAACGAGAATCATGCTTGGACAATAACCTAGAATGGTACACAGTGTGGGTTTTGCTCAAGGAAAATTGTCACTTCTAGAGCAAAGATGATCTTTGTTGGGTGCGTTGCAGCTTCCCTTGGTCCCCCCTTGCGACACATTAGAAGAAGCTCAAAAGGCCATTCATTTAGATCTTTTGAGGGGGGACTTTAGGGTCAGCGCCTACCGTAGTACATGGAGGTGGATGGATTTTTTTTCTTTTCTTTTCGTATGGCCTAATGAGCACATCTTGTCGTTATATCATGTGATTGGATTGGTCTGGTCTAATCCAACGAATCAAGCCCCTGTTGCCTTGTAAAAGAGACTATATAGTTTCTTTGGGGAATTTGATATCATCATTTCTGCAATTCCTAAACGAGATAAACCCTAGAGAATGATTACTTTTATTTGCATGCGCAAGTGCATTAGTGATGGTCAGCACAGAAAAAGAAAGAGGCTCAACGCATGCAGGTGCAGTACACTTGGAAAAAAGACCTCCCAACTAGAAAATTAGGAAACCCTAATTGAAGTGAACTCAACCATGGGCAACGACGTGATCAAGTCTCGTTTTGCTGATGTGGTTGTTAGTTGTGTGTGTATGCTAATTAGTTAGCTGGAAATGCTAAATTAGGTTAACATCGGACTGGCCATTTGACCTCGATGTAACCAATTAATCCTTATCAAATGTGACGGCTAGATCATCCGACCACACAATGGCGTTGGTTAGTTAGTGCTAATGTCATTACAAGTTTGTTGTGTTGACATATTGGTATAATGTTAAATAGGTCAATCAAATATGACACGTTTCTTGGTTACATCAGAAAGCTCAAGCACAATAGGTACTGTTTATTAAATATATAATACAGACTTGATCCACATAAATCATTCAATTTAATGATTCAAATTGGGCTAATTCAACATAAACATGATACGAACAATATCCAAATAGTTTTCCTGTTATTGAATTTAATCATTAAGGTTGTGCTTATGAAATTGACACACTTTATTAATAAGTTGAGATGATTATTTAAACATAATCAAGTAAATTTATCAATATTTTCATTTAATTCTTTTTGTGTAATTTATGATTAGGTAAACGTTCATTCTAGATAATCTATAAATATTTTATGCTTATAATACATTAGAAGAAATTATTCAATTATCCCTAAACCTAATGTATGGATGTTAATTTAGTAAAAACTTTCCAATTTTACTGATTAAGTCCTAAACCTCTGCATGAAATTTCAATCTGGCCAACTTTGGATAGACTAAATTGACATCGGTACAATAACTTTAGGAATGATTGGGTAATTTTTCCAATACATTTTTGCAGTATAACAATGCTTAGTATCACTATATTCGCTTATACTGTTGAGTTGAGTATTAAAGTATAGAATAATATGACTTTTCTAAATACGAAAATGGATATAGGTTAATCATTAATCGGGAAAATATGACGTTTAAACTATAAATAGTTTAGACGATTTAATTCTGGGTTAAATGAGTTGAACTTGAATAGGATCCGTGGATTAATTGCGACGATTTGCAAACAGCTTTGACAAGATTATGAAACTAACAGGTTGGCCACCCTTCTTTTTGCCAAAAAGGGAAAATTGCCATCGTTAATTCAATAAGAGCTCAAACTGATCTAAGCACAAGTGAATTAAATTTCAGTGCTGTGTAGAAGATAATAAATAAATAAATTAAATTTGACATCTATAGACTATATTCTATAATATATTTTACAAAAGGGACTTTTGAACATTTAATGAGGTTTCATTCATATTAAAAGATGAGATGATTATAACATCAATTGATTTAAGGTGGTGTGCATATACAAAGACCGAGTTGGTGCGAATTTTTCAAAGTAATTAGTATTAGTTCATGTCGTCAGGAAGTTGTTACTCATTTCAAAGATGTGACATCATTCATGTTATTGCAGTTCTCTTGGTCATACTTCTAATACAAGTTTATTATTTCTTGAATTTGTGCTCATCGATATTATTTTCCATTTAAAAATTTATAAGGGATTATTACCAACAAAAGATTATAAACCTATTGTATGGATGTCAATTTAGTCATAACATTTCAATTTAACCAATTTAGTCTAAATTCTTTAACGATTTACCAATGTTGTTCCTATGGCTAATTTTAGCTCACAATCACTATCCTAGTGTTGATGTGAATTTTTTTTTTTTTTGCATTTTTATTTAAAATTTTCTGAATTTTTTTTATATAAAGTTCTTTAATCTTTTTTTTCCCTTCTACCTCCAATAGTTGCTTTGGTCAACAAGTCAAACCTCACCTGAAACCCTCCTTGTTTGCCAAGGGTGTGCCTCGCTTGAGGTTGTCAAGGTCAACCCTTGCCAAATCCGGCGAGTGTGACCCTCACTAGCCATTGTCAAGGCCCGGAGACCAATAGAGGAAGAAGAGAAAAAAACATAAAAAGAAAAAGGAAAATAAAAAATTCATAAGAATTCAAAAAAATATAAAAAATTGTCCACATTAACACCGATATGATATTACGTATTTAATAACTAACATCCACCTCAACAATTGTTACCCAAATTGGCCAAAATGACTATATTGATAAATTATTAAAAATTTTAAAACTAAATTGGTCAAATTAAAAAGTTTATAACTGAATTGACATTTACAATAAATTAATAACTTTTTTTTTGTTGTAATTTTTCCCAATTTACATTGTCTTTTTTTACTCATATATCATAGTTGTATGGTCATCTTGCAGTTATATTGGCTCGATCATTTTAGCCCACCCTTTCAAGCAGATCTAGCGTTACCTATGAAAGAAAATCTCACACAGGCTGATGACAAATCCTAATTATTTTGATAGATCACGATAAAAATATCGAAACAATCATTCATTCTAAGAAATTTCACGAAAAGACCTATTTGAAATGTGTGGGGATGTCTCGAGAAAGGATTAGACGGCATAAGCATAACTCTAGAAATCTTTTACCTATTTCAAAAAAATGAGTTAATGAAGACTAAGATTCACTACCTCTCTTACACAAAGAATCTTAGGACGTTTGTGGGGGAGGTTGATGATTAATTTCTAGAATGATATGAGGAGAGCGAACTGCCCTCTTGTAAAGGCTATAAATAGTCCAATCTTCTCATTTGTGCATACAAAGGTTATCCGAATCAATAGTGCAGAGAGGCGGAAAGTAAAAACAGCGATCGATCACCCGGCTTTGCAATTTCTCATATATATCACAAGCTTTAAAGGGTATCTAAGTTCCTTCGTTGTAAAAATCAGTGCTTTAAAGTTTCCGTGGCTGAGGAAATTTGACTTTTCCGGAGAGGAAATGATGGAGAATTCTTGAAATTTCTGCAAAGACATCATCACCCAGGAAAGGAGATCGGTGCGAAGGGAATTGGGTGGGGGAGCTTGCGATCGTGGCGGTGATTAAAGAAAGGAATTTTCGTAGAGAGAGAGAGAGGGCAGTCGGCAGGTGGAGAGACAGGGACAGGGACGGAGCTTTTTGGTCGTGTTTCGTTTTCCCCCTGGCGTTCCCCTGCCGCTTGCTGAGCCCGAAATGACGAGGCTGACCTCTCCCCTTCCGAGTAATAACTGCTTTGAATGTCAACTACTCTCCTCCGCCAGGCTTCTCTGTGTCTCCCACTTTTGAAATGCCACCCTCTCTCTCTCTGTCTTTCTCTCTCTGTTTCTCGCAACCACTCTGGATCTTGTCCCGGTGTTGAATCGCTCGTTGATCTGTTCGCATCGGAGGGTACCATCTTGAACTCTCACCATCACCCAATACGCTGTTTGAATCTCCATGCTTTTTCCCTGGTGTTGATATATGAGACACCGCGCGAGTGCGATGTTTCTGCGTTCAAGTTCGTTGCTTTCTGAGATTTGGTCCATGCCCATCTGATATTTCGGCCGGTTTCTCTTCTGGGTCATGATTAAATGGTAATACGAGGCTTCCGGATATGCGTATAGCTCTGGGTTGTGTGGGGGGATCTTGTGGATTCGTTATTGGAATGTCAAGTTTCGATCTTTAATTACGTTTCTACTTCGATTTGGCGATGGCTTTGTGCCTTGAATGGATAAGAGCACAGTTGCAATGCCAGCCTGATGGTCTTTGATGGAATGGAGCTTTCTGGATCGGTTGATGCATTTGGGTCCTGTGAGGAGAAGTGGTTTATGGCATGCTGGTACACAAACAGTCTTTTTTGTGGCAAGAGTGTCCATTGAATCTTGGTTCCATGGCTATGTAAGATAATGCATACTTTCAACAGAAGTGCGTCGTTGAACCGGAGGGCCTTGAGTGTCGGAAGCCCAAGAGTTGGCCGACCCACCGTGGTTACGCGCCACCTTCATGTGCCTATTGTGTTAGGATTTCTGTTTACTTTTCTGCTGGCTATTTCTGCCAGCTATATATTCGTGGTTCCTAGTCTAAAGCATACCTTCATTGGTGATTCTATTTCCCAGAGTAATGAGTCCACGAGCGTTTGTGACGTTTCTGATGGGAGCTGGGTTCTGGATGATAGCTATCCATTGTATAATGCTTCGGAATGTCCTTTTGCTGAGCAAGGATTTAATTGCTTGGGTAATGGTAGGACAGATGAAGAATATCTTAAGTGGAGGTGGAAGCCCAAGAACTGCGCTGTTCCGAAATTTGATGTGCATGCCGTACTTGAGTGGCTGAGAAACAGAAGGCTTGTCTTTGTCGGTGATTCAATGAGCAGGTCGCAGTGGGAGTCATTGATATGTTTGCTCATGACTGGAGTGGAGGATAAGAAGAGTGTGTATGAAGTAAATGGGAGTAAGATCACAAAGCAGATCAGATTCTTAGGTGTTCGATTTAGCTCCTTCAACTTCACCATCGAATTCTTTCGGTCTGTTTTCCTGGTGCAACATGGTTGGATGCCTAGGCATGCACCGAAAAGGATTAGGTCAACGCTTATGTTGGACAAACTTGATGATATTAGTAGTCATTGGATTGATTCGGATGTTCTAATATTCAACACAGGGCAGTGGTGGGTGCCAGGGAAGCTTTTTGAAACGTAAGTTTTTTGTCCTGTCATCAACATTAGTGGTACTCAGATGCTTATCGATGATGCACCGTGCTAGTGTCTACAGCATCAAATGTTCCAAGTTTTTATGCTTTATACTTATGGGTTTTATCTTAGATATTTGTGCATATCAAAGTTTCAGTTTTATCTTAGATATTTGTGCATATCAAAGTTTCAACATTCACACATGACAATTATTCTCTATTGCTAGTCATGTTTGTAGGCTCTTCCAAGCATTCACTCTTTACTAAGATAGCTCTTTCTTTTGTTAGGGTCAAATTCTGGCCCCATAACATCATCTTCCTTTGTTTACTTCTGTCTTTCTTCTTACGTGTGGAGATTGAGGGAATGCTTCCAATGTTCAAGATTAGTGATAATGCAGCAAGTTTTACATATGTTCCTGACAAATTTCTTATCAGAAAGTACATAGACTTTGTGATCTTGCCCAGTGTTTAATCTATGCTTCATAGGTTTCGTTAATTGTCTTCTATCTCATCTGAAAGTTATGGCAGCCTGCATTGGATTCTGTGCCAATGCAGTTTCTTAATTATGAACACGATTTATGATATCATTGTCCAGCTAAAAGCATTTGTTTTCCAAATTATCTCGGGCTATTGTTTGTATATATCGTCCACCCTTGGCCTTTGTTCTCCACTGAACGTGTAATGCTACTGAAGACTTGACAGATTGCAATATCTTCTTTTCCATCCCTGATACTCTCCCACTGTACAGATGAAGAATAAGTCTTGTGAAATCAGCTCTTAAGTTGTGTTCTGTTATTTTATTTTGTTTCAGCGTTTGCTTTTCTTCTGAACTTTATGTTTGGCAGGGGTTGTTATTTCCAGGTTGGAAGTTCATTAAAGCTTGGGATGTCAATTCCTGGTGCTTTCAGAGTAGCACTTGACACTTGGGCATCATGGGTCGAGAGAGCAATTGACAGAAAACGAACAAGTGTCTTTTTCAGGACTTTTGAACCATCTCATTGGAGGTATTGCTTTACATTTCTTTTGATGTGTATCAGAGATATGCTGCACCATCACCTTGCTCAGCAACTATTCTATCTCTAAACGTTGTTTCTGGAATAAAACTCAAGTTTTATCTTTAGAAGTAGGACTCTCCTTTTGCTTAATGTAATATCAAGCTTAGCTTATGATTCCAACTTTTCCATGGAAGAAGGATTGTCGATAGGATAGATCACAGATGCCTGAAGGAGAAGTTTTATCTTTCTAGTAGTCAATTTATTAAATTTGATTTATCAGGATGCCTGATTATTTGATCTAAAGGAAACATTTATCAAAAGCATAAATTCCTGTTGTCATCTTTGTTGGGATAAATTTTAAGAGATTGCATAAGCAGTTCGTCATGCTGTTTCATTTTCATGCAAGACTCCATATCAATTTGGGCATTGACTTTTTTGTCTTTCCATATGACTAATACCATTTAATACCTCAGTATCAGTGACCAAAGAATTAGATCTTGCAATGTGACTCGGTATCCCCTGCTGGAAGCTAGCAGGAGTGATCAACATGTACTCGCAGACATTGCAGAGGAGGTGGTGAAGAACATGAGCTTTCCTGCTACCCTTTTGCGCATTACATCACTGTCAGCTTTCCGAATTGATGCACACGTGGGCAATTGGAGCAATAACCCATCTGTGCCTGACTGCAGCCACTGGTGTCTTCCAGGATTACCTGATATGTGGAACGAAATTCTCCTTTATTATCTTCTTACCAACCATGAATAGCCTCTGTAGAGATTGGCACCAGGGGGTCAGTTCCTATCTCTTTGCATTCATCTATCTCATCCTTTTGCTTGTTTGTCTCTTCTTGCCACTTACTTGGAAATGAAGTTAGAATTAAACTTGTAAAGGACAAGGTATTTTATGTAACAAGTACACCACGTGGAAGTGACGTGTTGGTAACATGTTAATCAAAAGTGAGATGCATATGCACATGGCATCAAATAGGATGAGATGTGTAGCAAATGGATAGTAGTGATCGAGTGGTTATACCACGTCCACAATGCCACGTGTATCCATAACATAAGAACTTTCTCCTTGTAAAGGATATTAGTTTGAAAAAGTATTAAGCACCCATAATATTATTCACCCACAGTTACCTTTTCGTATTCATTTATTACATTCTGGTAGGACTCCATTTGTTATTCAGAACTTTAAAAAGGAAGTCTTCCTGATTTTAACGTATTTGAGTAGAATATCTTCTACTTTACAGTTGGTGACTGCTGCATATGACGATCTTATTCAACCGCGATTGACCACAGCTGCAATTTTCTTCCTTCTGACCTGTCATCGCATTCCTTTCTTCTAAATGACCACTCCCACATGGCAAAGCCTTTATGGACTTCTGATACTGCCTAATATCCTCAATTGTTTCCTGCTTTTCAAAACATTTTACTTCTCTGACCTGTTTTAAATGACTGCAGATTGAAGAAGAGAATATATAGCTTCGCAGTGTACGAGCAATTGCTACATTCTCCAACCCCTAAAGAGCTGGAATGATCAAGTTTTATTGATCTGTCTACATTGATTTTTCCTTTCTGATTCTTTTGGCACAATGCCTGAAACTTTTGGCAAGTCCCGACCAAATCCAGATTCCTTGGAGAACGATAGAGCTGCTCAAGTAAGAACAGTTACGTGATACGAAGTGAAGTGATTATTTTCATTCTTTCTGCAATTCTTTTGTTTTTTTCAGAGGTCAAAATTTTGTCTGTCAGATGTAACAATCATTTTCCCTCTGTACACTCTGTATTTTACCAACAACTACAAAATTTTGTTTGCAACAAAGAGGAAAGAAGTGGTAAAAAGGTTCAACCATCCTGATTTCGGTGTGCTCGTTTCTGGTTCTGGCATGAGGCTGAAACAGAGGCTACAGATGCTATCCATTCCTTTGAGGTGACCGTAGTTGTTGGTGCTGTAATTGTGATGTCTGATGAAACAAAGCTGGTACATTCAAGACGATAATGCTTAAAAGAAACTAACGTTCCAAACATATAGAGGAAAGAAATATGAAGCAAAATGGCTGCATGAAAGCACCTTGTCATCTTAAGCTTGCCTTTGAAATCAGTCGAGAGTCTGAGTCTACGAGCATGCGAGTTTTGCAAGTGATATGATGAACAAAACCTGACAGGGTAATGGAAAATACATCTTGGCGGGGGCGGACATTATGAATCTTTTTTTCACATAAAGGACATTGGTTTGCTGCTGTATTCAATTTTTTCCTCGCAACAATTAGGCCCTTTTTGGAGAACAAGGTAAAGTAAATAAACTGTAAGGAGGCACAGTTCAATCTGATTGATCAATCGAGATAAAAGCAAATCCAGAAAAAGCAGAGCACATGGTACAGCATCGCAATGAATCGCCTCAGTATATAACCATTGGAATCGGATGATCATTGCCCTGTGACCACTCGGACAGCATTCACAACGAAACAGAGAGCAAATCAACCGATTCTGCCTTCAGTAGTGTAATTTACTGTATGATTTAAAATATGAAGCGGGTCTACACTAACAAGATAATAGGACGATTCCAGTAGGAAGCATGAAGATCCTAGAAATGGAACACGATTTTAGCGGTGCGGAAACTGAGTAGTAACCTTTTCTCCTTATGCCATTGGAAGTAATGTGGATATAACATAAGGTATAAAATAAGACATACTCTAAAAAAAAAAAAAAAACATTTACAATTTCTGTCTAATCGATTGCCATTGGAGTAATGCGCCTCTTGGCCTGCTTATTTGGGACGGAAGAGCTCGTTACAATAGAAGACACCTCCTTAACATCTCTCTCGTCTGCCTGAGCCTTTGTGTTTGTATCATCGGTAGTAGATTCAACCGAAGCCTGAGCCTTTGTGTTTCTATCACTGGTAGTAGATTCAATTGAAACCTCCGACTTGTGCTCATCACTTTTCTTTTCCTCCACCTTAATCTCCACTGAAATAGTGAAAAGAATGTCTTAAGCAACCAAGAGAAGCTAATTTAAGACAGATAGATGCAAGTGATAAACATAAAAGTAAACCAACCTGATGCAGAAGCACGGGATCCCAATTCATTATTTTCAAATTCCACCAAGGTACAATAGCCGTCTTGAGAAGAAACTGCTAAGAAATGCGCATCTGGAGACCTTTTAAGAGCAATTAGTGGCACTTATTAGTACATACTGTATACCAGCTACGGTGTCTGGAAATGAATCAGGTTCCTAAGAAATAACACAGGATCTAACATCCAGAGTATGATCGGTAAGCTATATCAAACGCTGCCTAAGATACTTCATCGAATATGAAGAGTGTAGAAAGCTTAAATGTTAATGCCAAGGTGTCATTTATATAATGATATAAATTAGAATCCCCAATGAATTAGATGGAAGCAGGAATTTGGTGCCCATGTAGAGCAAATTCCTAAATTTCACTGCTCAACAACTGCTCAACAAATACACAAGGTCCAGAGAGTAATTAAATCCTTTACAGAGCCGTGTGCAAATTTACATGTAGATCTTGAATAAATAAATGCAGGAGCATTTTTTCTGCTGTGGCTCCAAAACTTAGCCCATGGCGTCTAATTCAGGAAAAAAGTATTATGATCAGAATTAAGGCAACAAGTATTCCAGCACCAAAGTAATCACAGCACAAAAACGCAGCTAGCAGACATTCGACTTTTGGCTTGACTTTCGAAGAATAGCTGTTCGCACCAGAAAAAAGCTTCTGACTGATGGAGCAAAATTTATTACTATTGAAAAAAATCACCCAACTCACCATGCAATATCAGTTATCGCTGCATAGTGAAGACCAGCCCAAACTGCTATTGGAGGGACACTTTCTGTGTCATAGACGTACAAGGAATTCAAAGTAGCCACAGCAAAAACGATGCGATAAGGGAGCTTGAAAAACCCAGCTGCAAAAGCATCAAAAGTCATCCAACTTAACGCCAAACATGATCCTTTTCTTTGTTCAGAAACAACATTATGATCTATGTAATATACCAGAGTTGGATCCTCGAAGATCAAATACTACAGGACAGAAACGAACTGCAACAACAGGTTTGGTAGCTCCAGGGAGCTGTATAGCAGTTCTGCACATTAAGAAAAGAAAATCATGCCCTGAGAGTTTCTTCAGTGGACAAATGGAAGGCCAGTCTTCATTCTTGTTTGCGGTCAGATGAGAGCTTGACAAGAATTAGAGAAACCACAATGTACAAGATTAAAAAAGCAAGACAAAGAAGCTACCCATATACATATGCAAGATCAGAATTCCCAGTTCCAATGTTATTTATTCCTTGAGGTTATATCAGAATCACAATGGAACCGCAATTATAAACCTCACAAGAAAAATCTGCCTACACTTTGATCTGACCATCTCCTAAATGTGATCAATAATTTGAAGAGTAAATCCCAAGATTACTTTCATGCAAAGCAACTAATATGTGGTACTTTAGCTTTAATCATGCTATCTCCAAGCCATTATTACTTTAAGCTTGTTAAGATGGATAGTGTACTCAAAACTGAAGAAGTCTTCTAAAAAGACAGATTGCAATCAGAGTCTCACCTTGAAAGATCTCTTCTAGAAAATACGTAAGCAGTATTTACAGGTTCTGCCAAAGGCAATAATTTGTAAGAACCTGCAGTAGTGGAGAAGCAACAAGGTAGGAGACCTCATGTTACATGACAAATATTGCAAGCTCAAAGTACTTCAGGAAAATATTGCTGAGATACACTACTTTAAGATGAAGCCCAATCACGAAAATCAGAACCGAGAATCATCAAACTTAGTTTGTCAATAATATTGAGAAAAAAAAAAAGGCCACTGTAATCAGGTGAGTACCAGCAGGCACAAGTAAGAAGGATCCATCTGGTGCCCAGGCTAATCTTCGAAAGAATGATGGTAATGTCTCATCATGAAAGAGATGACTTTTCACAGGCTGTCACAAACCACAAAAGACGTTTAAATTCCTAAACACCATATTAGATTTAGTGGCATTAGGAAATGAGAAAGAAGATGATCTGTTCTAACTATACCCTTGAATCATCTGGTAGCTGGGGTTCTGCCTTGGAGATAACTTGGTTACAGACATAATTCATCTTCTCTGAACTCTTTCCTTTTGTCTGAGGCTTATTGACATAAATTCGACAGGTCCTATCGGAACTGAGAGAAGCAACATATTTATCCAATGGATCCCATGCGACCCCTTGAACATAATGCAAATGAGCATCCAAAATCTGATGAACTGATCCTGAAAAGAAGTAGAATAATTTGTTCATCAATATTTTCACTTATGAAATTAAAAGTTCTTAGTTGGATAGTCCTTCCTACCTTTGTTAACATCCCAAATGATGCAAGAATTATCAACTGATCCTGAAATCAGAAATGCACTATCTTTAGACCATTCAAGGTCCAATACGTCCTTCCGATGAAACCTGCCTCATAAAAAGTGACGCTCATTAAAACAAGATTTACTCTATAAAGTCAGCCCAATGTCTTACCAACATGCATGCACCCTAGTTAATGAACAAAAATAGCAAAATGAAATACAAAATATGTGCATCACTGTATGAGCTGAAACCCACATCCCAAAAGCCAGGCAACAACACAATGAATCTGTTCTACCTGCCTTTGAACTTAGCTTATGCTTCCTCAAATTATACAAGTACCAATATTTTTATGTTTCAAGTCGTGCTCTTGCGTCGTGACAGCCTACGTTAGCTAAGTCTAAAGCCTATATATATAATACCGATGATGATGATGATAGTAATAGTAATAGTAATAGTAATAGTAATAGTAATAGTAACACTAATATATATGTGTATATATATATATATATATATATATATGAAACAGCCTGCACTGGCGATTGCCAACATGACACAGGAACACAACTTGAATACGAAATGAATATACTGGGAGAAATCCAAGCCAGACACGACTGAACTCAAAACTGATACTAAATGAAACATTTTTTTTTTTCACTCATTTTTATGAAAATTTGAATCATTTTGATAACAGCACACAATGACAGGAACGCATCTCACAAACACGAATTGTCAACCCTTCTTCAATAGCATTAATTAGTTGGAGAGATTTCCGTTTCCAAGTAAACACCAGTTGAAGGGACATTAGCTGCTACTTTCGAGAGTCAAGTCATTAATAAATAACTTCCGAGAAGAAAATGCTAAAGATGATTGGCATGATCTGACATTAGACATCAGCAAATTCCTTGAAGGAAAAAGCACAACATTATATCAAAAGGAGATGGTCATACGATAATGTCTTGAGAACTTTCCACATCTGACCAGCTTCTCCCACGTGCAACTTCCATAAGATTAGCTCTCCTCCTGAAAAACAAGACATGCTATCAAACTAATTAGCCTCTTTGGCTCCCAACCTGCACCGGGAAAGTAGCTTAAAACATGAGTTGACACCATACCATCAGCACCAGAGGCCAGAAAATCCCCTGCATGACATAGAAGATTATTATTGACGGTGGGAATTCACGGCAGTAAATACAGTAACAAAGGAAACATACTAAAGCGAATAAAAAGTGCATGAGCATTTTATTCAAGAATTAGAGAAAATAAACGATGTTCCATGTGATACCATACTTTAGATTCTATAAGCATAAGTGTTTTAAATAAAACTCCAAACTGACACCTCTAATGGTTACACTAACTCACACTGATAAAATATAATGTGGGATAATACCGGTAAAAATCTCATATTGGTAACCAGTGATACATTCACCGCGAGCTAACTCTTGTTTCTCCAAAAAATCTCAAATTGGTACCACATGACACATTTTCCCAAGCTAATTTTGATCTCACTAAAAAAAAACCAAACCGATATCACTGACCCAAGTATCCTCTCCATTAGCATTCTGACCAATATTCTGTTAATAACACGTGTTACTGCATGCAGCAAACAAGTGCAACATGGATCTGACATGGAGAACAACAAATCCGATGTGGAGAATGCACGTGTGTTGACACATATGTGTTTTAAGAGAGGAGATTTTGATCAGGGGTACTAGTTTGAAATTTTCTATGAGATGGAATTTAAATTGGGGTAAATGTGTCACAAGGGTATTGGTTTGGGGTTCTTTATGAGATGAAAAGTTTGGGGCATGGAAACTTTCCTTCATCACCACACAACTACCAATGTTCATATCAAGTATTGAATTTAAAAGATTTCCAGCCAAAGATAGATACAACTGAAAAATAAATAAATCCTTTACCTCTAAAAAAGAACAAATGATTTAACCAGAGCTACAATTAAATCTCTTTATTGATGAAAACATTTAGGTACTGCCTAGTGTTGTAAGATTTTGCATTATGTTCAATTGTCATAGCTTCAATTATCATGAGATAGAGTCTCACTCTCAAGAGATGCAATGCAGGAACGCCTATAAGCGTGTCAGTAAGTTGCAAGATGTGGTGATATGTATGACTAGTAAATAGCAATGTGCACGATATGCTATCTATTTCTTAAGAAACGTAGCAGAAGTATCAGATGAAAAACCTCCTCATATACTTTAAACCCATAGAGCATATTTAACCAGCACCGGGTATTCTTACCCGAAGGTGAAAAGCGCAGGATATTAACAGCAGAGCTGTGGTATGTGAGACTGTTCTGATAGGTTGCTACAGGACCTTTCTTCTGCTCTTCGCAAACTAAAAGCCAGAGCTAACAAAACACAGTGCAGTGGAATTATTCTTCAGGCAAAATGAGAAAGTAGCAACTCATCTTATCTAAGAAACACATGAGACTCCAAAACTCAATTTAATACCATGGGGATCCTTCAACTTTTACTAGGATCCCATATACACAGCCTAACATTTGCGGCGAACGAACTTAGCACAATCCAAGAAGAACGGTTCCATTGACCATCATCTGGGGAGAAAGTTTTAGGCACTTCCAGAAAATAGAACGCGCTACTTATCACCAAAACCACATTCCACAAGTAATCTACAATAAAGGGCTTCAAACTTGAACTCCACAAGCGGACAAAGTCACTTCCTTTTGGAATGCTAAGAAAGAAAAGCCCAGGACATAGACAGCACTCACTATGTTTCAAAAGCACAGACATGATACAGCCAAGACGAGCAAAATGCCTCATAAATTAACCTAAGAGCAACAGGACTTCGGAACTCAAATTAATACGATGGGGATCCTTCAACTTTAACTCGGATCTCATATAAACCACCTGCCATTCGGTAAAAAAATTACGTCCACTGAATCTAGGGCGGTGATCGAACTCAGCACAACCCAACAACAACAGTTCCATTCACCATCTGGGGAGAAAGTATTAGGCACTTCTCGAAAATACGACGCACTAAAGATCACTGAAATCGGATTCCACAAGTAATCTACAATAAAGGGCTTCAAATTTAAACTCCATAGGCGGACAAAGTCACTTCCTTTCGGAACGATAAGAAAGGAAAGCCAGGACATAGACAGCAATCACACTCGCTACGTTCCGAAAAACACAGACGCGATACAGCCGAGACGAGCAAAATGCCGCGTAAATCAGCCTAAGAGCAACAGAAACACGCCGAGACGGAAAACGGAAAAAGCCGGCGCCCCCCAAATTTGCAAACTTTGAGCCACAGAATAGCAATTAAGAGAATGGAAGAGACGATAGAGAGAGAGAGAGAGAGAGAGAGAGAGAGCAGACCTTGATGTCGAAATCGGCGCCGCCGGTGGCGAGGAGGCCGGAGAGGGGTGGAAATCTAGGGTTAGGACGGGCTTGGTCTCGTGCCAGTTGATCTGGACCGTCCCTCCCTTCATTTCTTCTCCCGCTCACTCCGCCGCTTCCTTGCTTCTTCCCTCTCTCTCTCTCTCTCTCTGAAATCGAAGCGTTCTTACTCTCTTCCTTTCGCTGACAGGCGCGCGTGCTCGTCGATGGAGGATGAAGCAGGCGCAGGCAATCGACCCTCTCTCTCTCTCTCTCTCTCTCTCTTCCCCAGGAAGAAGAAGCAGTTCACAGATAGAAAGGGAGAGTGAGGGAGAGAGAGACGGGGGTGATGTTAGCGCGCCCCCGTTTGATTTGGCGGGAAATTTATTGGGCTGGGCCGGCCCGGCCCATTCAGCATCTCCTGGACCGTTGATCCGGGTGCGGCCCCTTCCGAAGTTTACTGAACTTGGGATACTCCAAAACCCTAACAAAAATTGGATTTACAATTAATGTGCCGTTTATTTCGCGAAAAATTTACTAAAATAGAAAAAACTCTGCATTTTTTGATGTTCTCAATCTTTTAGATGGCGATATGCTTTCTGAACCGGTTTTACATGTTTGATGTAATGGTTGCGCATTATTTTTCGTTGAATTTAATTGGCATGTGCACTTGTCAAGTGACTAAATAAGGAAATATTATAGTTTTCGATGCATTAACTGCTCAAATGTGCAGTAATAAAAACTATTTGTCGACTTTGTAGTCTAAAATATTCCTCAAACGATACCTTTAATGGGTGCTTTAAGAGAGCTTGTTAGCTGTTAGGAAAGCATAAGTCAATAAGGACAAAATAGTCAATAGTTATTTTATGGTAAGAGCCAACAAAAAAACACTAATCTTCAACCCTACTACCACCACCATAGCCACACTCACCTTTACCACCACGGCCACCATTGTCACCGTTGCCATTGCCGTTGCTGACGTTGCCATTGCCATCACCAGATCTTTGTTTATCGTACTACCTTAGAACCAGTGACTAGCCTCGTTTTGCAGCAACACCTATTGCTAAAGCTTATCAGTAGAATTGATGCTTGCTCAGCCTTCTTCCATGACAAAGAGATTGAAAAATGGTTAATAGATTTGTTATTCATGTGTCTTGAGATCTGACTGGTGTTTGTCTATTCGGTTGAGGAGTTCGGACGCATATTGTTCGACTGCTAGGGTTTCAAAAAAAAAAAAGGGAAATAAATAAAAAAGGGGACAATGGAGGATGCTATCTAATGTTCTTACATGACTCTTTATTGCAACATATTGTTCCTTGAAGGGCTAGTTGGTATGTGCCTAGTAACCTTTGGAGTATCATATGGTTATGGTAATCTTCGATTCTAAGTATATAATTTTATGGCTTCTTGGTAGATTATTATGACTCAGTAGTGAATCGACTGAACCCTTATTCGTTGTTATTACTTTGTGGTTGATTGCGTTACTAGAGTTTTTTTTTTTTAGTCAGTCCTACTTTATTCTTACTCTACACTCACTCTCAGACTTTTGCCCTGTCTCTTGCAGGGCGTGGAAGTCGAAACCCACTCTTGAAATTTACGCGTCCCCACCCCACCCCTCCATGAGAAGGTGGGGATTTGAACCTCTCACCCCCCTTCCATGTTGGAAAGGTGGCCACTGGGGCGAATCCTAGTGGTTGCGTTACTAGAGTTAAGTGCTTGATTATTATGACATTGTTCTTGAGTTCAATTGTATCCTATAATCATTCTACTTGGCTGATTGTGTTATTGGAGTTCAGTGGAGTTAATACCGATGGTTGCTTTTAGATCTTCTACTAGCTTGACACATTTTTCAATTGACATCTGTTAAGTTAATGGAACTAATTATCCTTCTTAGTCTAAAGCCATAGAAGTTTATCTTATTGCCACTAGACAACATGATTATCTTATGTCTACAGTCTCCTCAAATAACAGTAAGATAGATGACTAGGTTGTTGGAGATGCGATGATCTGTGCACTGTTATGGAATAGTATGGATTCTAAAATTAGTCCTCATTTCATTCAGTGCAATTTCTTGTAAGGAAGTTTGTGAAAAATGTGTTTTACTTTACTCTAGCCAAAATAAAATGACACGGGTGTATAACACATGGGAGGCTTGTTTGATCTCCATGCTTTGATCTTCAACATGGAGATCAATCTCTATTTGAATATTATGCTTGTATCACTACACTTTGTCGACAACTGGACACTTATTTTCCTGATTCAACTTATTCGAATGTTCTAGTCAAACGCTAGGAGGATCTTCAAGTGATACTATTTCTAAAAGTCATAAGGCCTAAATATTCTTCTTTTCATCAACAAATTACGTCTGAAAATCTCCCTTTCTACAGTTGATGAGGTTTTCTTCTGAGCCTTTTGCTAGACGCCTGCTAACAAAATCTCAACTACAACTTTGGAGATAAGAGCTATGATTTCTCATGATTCTAGTGGATATGGAACTCGTGTCGTAAACATGGTTTTGTTTTGAGTGGAAATCGTGGAGGTCATGATAGAGGTATTGGTGGTTGTGAATCTTGTTATTGTAATAATTGTTAAAGGGTTGGATATACAAAATTTTTTTGCTACATGCTTTATCCTGAGTTTTGACCTACACTTGTTGCATTTGTAGAGGTGGAAGATTCTTCCTCACCGACTCCACCGGATTCTACTAATGTGCAGAATATGAGAGATTCTGTTATATTGATACGTGCTGAGTATGATATATGGATTTGCTCCCAATAGGTGACAGGAACTTCAGTTCCCACCACAACTCTGGTACATACCTCTAGATGTAGTTCATCTTGTTTACTTTTTACAGTGTTTGACTAGATTTTAGAACTACTCATCATATAGCTAGTAACTCTAAATTATTATCTTTATTACATTCTACACCTCTTAGGGTGTTCAATTCTGTTCCATTAACTAATAGTTCACTTTCCCAAGTTATTGGTACTGGAGATGCTCATTTGAGTTCCTCTCTTTCCTTATCATCTATCCTTCATCTTAAATCTCAATGTAATTTGATTTTTGTTAGTTCATCAACTAAAAACTAAATTGTTCAGTAGTCTCTTCTTCTCGTTGCATCTTTCAAAATATGAGGACTAGACAGATTATTGGTAAGAGACATGAATCAAATGATATATATTATCTTGACAAGAAGGTGATAGCTGCAATATCTATGAAGCGCACATCCCTTGATGTGTATCGGATGCATTGTAGGACTCGTCATCTGCCTTTGAACATTCTTCGATGCTTATTTCCTAAGTTTGAGTTTATGAGTACTTTTCAATGTGAAGCTTGTCAGTTTGGTAAAAATCATAGAGTTTCATTTCCTTCTCGCATTCAAAGTTGTGAGTCTAGTCCCTTTGAGTTGGTTCACTTAGATGTATGCGATCTGTATCGTGTTTCTAATAGATTTGGTTTCATATATTTTTTATATCCGATGATAATTTTTCTTGAATGATCTGGTTGTTCTTAATAAAAAAACGTACTAAGATTTTTCATTGATTTTGTTTATTTTATTTTGAGGCGTTTGAATCAATATAATACTCCTGTCAAAACTTTGCAGTTAGATAATGCCAAAGAGTATCTTGCTGCTATTTCTAGTGTCGCGACCTCCCCAAAGCGGGTTGGACCACCTAAGGGTTCGGCTAATGGATTGTTAAGCCTAGACTTAACTCGGGCTCTCCCAAGCCCATACCAATTCGCGACTTAGGTTCAAGTTCTTAATATGCAAATGATTTCTATCATGGAGTCGCCACTAATCTATTTTGGGTGGGTCGATTAGAAACCCAAGTAAAGTAATGGGAGAATTACTTCACTCCTACGAACCGAGAGATTAAATGAGTTCGGGGACTTGATTACGCTAGATTTCTCTAACGCCCTTTCGGTACCTTTTCTTTTCTTTTTTTTTTTTATTTCAAAAAAATATTTTGCAGGCAGCTTGAATTGATTTTAATTTATCCTCCTAACATGTGAAGTGATCATGCGGATGCGCAAAACCACCAATTTAACACCCAAGAAAGTGATGAATAAATTGCAGGACTTACCTCATAAAGAACGAAAGCATCTGCGTTGTTAGATCAAATTCATATCAATAGACCTAGATATGATTTCTAATTAACAGCAGTTTCATTTTTATTTTTTTGGTTTTTTACTTATTTAATGAGAATCATGCAATATGCAATGCATGCTACTAATCTAACATGGAATGGCATGACTATGTGTTCTAAACTACATGACATGAGTAAAATATATTTTTTTTGTTTTCTTAATGAACATGCAATAATTAAATATGCAAATCAAAATGACCTAATTATAATGACGGGCAATTTTTAATTAAATGAGCCTAATTCTACATGACGTGCACATGATATTTCTATTCCTAAAAATGCAATTTATCCTAAAATTTGAAACTAATTTATCTAAAGACAAATTTTTGTATTTTCCATGATATTCGAAATTAAGAAAAATGCAAAAATTACCTAGCTAAATTAAAATCTCATCCAATTTAAGCTTAGGATTAAGTCATGCTAAATCCTAATTTAAACTAAGACGTTATTTTAATCTATCCATTTCTAACCTAAGATGCAAATTGATCTAAACTTAAAATGAGACATGCAATCCTATTCTAAAATGCATGATGATTTTTGTTTGTTTTTTTTTATATATAAAATTCGAAATTTTAAAAATTTGCACACAATTAAACATGCAACCTAAAAACTAGCATCCTAAATTAATTAATTTTTTTGGGATTTTTTGTTATAAAAATTTAAAATAAAAAATCCTATTCTAAATTGACGAGTGCAATTCTTAAGAAAAACTAATGTCCTGAATGCATTTTTTGGATTTTTTTTTTTTTTTGGTTATTTTTAAGAAACGAAATAACTAAATAGGGTAACCCTAGCCCTAATATAACTTGCATTTTTTTTGATTTTTTATGCAAAAACAAAAGTTAATTCAAATAAACCCGATATCCAATCCAATCAAAGATAAGATTAATACCCGAAATTGACGAACCGTATCTCGCATGAGATCGGGTTGGTCAATTTTAAATTAAATCGCTAATCGAATCTCGGCGTGAGATTGGATTGTCGATTTTTACAAGAGATCGTGAGTCGGATTTCGGTCTGTCGGACTCTAATCCCTAATTTGAGGGGTTATTTCACATTGGAACTTCAATCATGCATTAATAAATAATCACGCTAAAAAACTATATAAAAACAAACTATAAACTATATAACAAAAAGATAAAATAATAATAAAAAAACTACCTAATGTTCCCCTTTTGGTTTTTTTTTTTTTTTTTTTTTTTCTTTTCTTTCCCACGCAAGGCTTCGGCTCGTGCGGCTTTTGGTGGGGGTCACCGTCGGTCGGGTCGCCAAGGGGCTGGTCGACGGCGTTCCGGTGAGGGGCGACGGCGGACGAAGCTGCCGGTGTTCGGGGCACCGGCGAGAGGAGGAAACCGGCGAACCAGCGGCGGCAAAGGGCGAAACAGAGGGCTGAACGGCAACGGACAGGGCGGATCAGCTGGTTTGCAGCGTCGGGTCACCGGTCGGAGGTCGCGGTGGTCAGACTTAACTGCAGGAGCGGAGCTTGGGCTGAGGCGGTCAGGCGACAGCAGAGGTGGAGAAGGGGCGTCGGGCGCTTCTGGCGCTGCAGATCGGCGACGGCAGAGGCGGTGGGCGACGAGCGGACCAGGAGCAGCGTCGGGGTCGTCGCGTGGTATGGGCAGGAGTCGGCGAGCAAGGCAATCGGCAGCAGGGGGCTCGGCGAGGAGCTCGGAACTTCGGCGGGTGCTGCGGCTTCCGGCGTCCGATCGCAGCAGCGGTGATGCTCGGAGATGGCGAGCGGGGTAGAAGCAAGAGCTCGGCTGCAGATCTCGTGGGTGAGCAGGGTGCTGATGGAGCGACGAGGCAGCAGCGGGCGCGGAGCAGAGGGCGCGAGAGGGAGCAGCAGCGGCGGCGGCGTCGTAGGGGGACGAGCAGTGGCCAGCACGGGCGTGTGGGTCGCTGAGGGAGCGGCGGTGCTGGTGCGGTGACTGGCGCGAGGGGACGATGGGCGAACTGACGCGGGCCGCAGGCGAGGCTGGGCGCTGCCGTGGTCAGCGGCTTCGCGGCTTAGCGGCTTCTTGGCAGACGGGGCAGAGGCTGGCGGAGGCGCGGGCTCGCAGGCGATGGAGGCGCGGCGCGGAGGTGCGGGCGCGGTAGTGCGGCACGGAAGGTGGGCAGGCGCGGCGGCGGGCTCGGTGGTGCGGCGCGGAAGCTCGGGCAGCGGGGTCGACGGCAGGAAGGGGAACTTGCAAGGAAGAAGATGAACAGCGTCTTTTCTTTTTCTTTTCTGTTTTTTCTCTGCCTCTCACGTCCACTCTCCCTCTCTTTCTCTCTACTTTTCAGTGTACTCTCTCTGTTTCTGTTCAGCTCTTGTACCTGACTTCATTTTTTTTATCTCTCTTAATCTCCCCATCTTTCGCTCAACTTGTGTGACCGAAGGAGAAGCCCTCCACCATCAGAATTTTTCTTTTTCCTTTTTGCTCCCCCCTCACAGACCTCTCCTCTCCCTTTTCCGACGCGGCTTCTTGTGGTCTTATTTATAGGCCGTCCATTGCCTCTTGAAGATAGCCAACATTATTGTGACAAGATGCAGCCGCAACTTTTCCAGAATTTAAGCTGAACTTTGCCATTTTTTTAATCTTCTCCAGACCATTCTTTCGGCCACCACTCCGCTCTTCAGCAAGGAAATCTTCTTGCAGGCGCATGTATGATTTTTACGCCCCCATTTCGTGCGTGTATGTGCATGCATTAATGAGGAGGTTTCTTCTTCGGTGAATTTTTTATTGCGCCACCAGAGTTGACATATTATATAATATTATGGGTTGCTTTTGCTTCTTTGAAGATTTCCCCAGAATCCGCACGCCACCGAATTTGTGTGTGCATGCGCATGCATTAATGAGGGAGAGACAACGGACGTGTAAGAACTTCCTTCTTTTTTTTTTTTTTTTTTTTTTTTTTCTTTTGCGTGCTCAGACCAGCAAAGAGAGACCGTGTTTTTGTGCATGTAATCGACCGCGAGCCCCTACTTCTTGTTGTCCTCTTAGTACCGATGCAAATGCGACTACATGAAATGCAACTATTTTTTTTAAAAGAGTTAAAGATTAATCCCTAATTTTTTATGCAATTAATTACTAAATGATTAGTCAAAATTTAGGTGTCAACAGCTGCCCCTCTTTGAAGGTGAGCTCGTAGAGGTTGCATTCAAAGACAATATGATACCTAAATTTTGACCATGAACATGCAATGGATGATATTTTGGCGGGACTATGGATCCTTTTTTTTTTTTTTGAAATGCAATTTATATGACGCATGGAAATGCTAATGCCGCCGATAAAAGGAACTTACCCGGAATAACTTACCTTCGGGGGAGGGTAGAGTAACTCGAGATAGTTGGTGTTACATGTCCAGGGACCCGTACCATTCTACGGCCGCCTAGAATAGTAACATGACTTTACAAAGAGATTGGTTGTGTCTAGGACCCGTACGCTTCCCTTAATGATGACTCGTACCATTCTACGGTCGCCCGCATATAGCATTGCTTGGTTGTGTCTGGTGGACCCGCCATTCTACGGCGCCTAAACGAGGAAAATTTTGAGACATCCAGATCCAGCCTGAGATGTCAAGAATTTGGGAACTTAACCAATAGACACTCAATGTTAGGTGAGATGAATATTGGATTAAGAGGGTTCGAAATACCTAGATCCAGACTAAGGTATAACGAGAAAGATCGAAAAACATTCACATCCAAAGTGAAATGTTTAACGAAGAGTTTTGAGACATCCAGATCCGAGATCGAGATGTCAAGAATTTTGAGACTTAACCAATAAACACTCAATGTTAGGTGAGATGGATATTGGATTAAGAAGATTCGAAATACCTAGATCCGAGACTAAGGTATAACGAAAAGATCGAAAAACATTCTCATCCAAAGTGAAATGTTTAACGAAGAGTTTTGAGACATCCAGATCCGCATCGAGATGTCAAGAATTTTGGGACTTAACCAATAAACACTCAATGTTAGGTGAGATGGATATTGGATTAAGAAGATTCGAAATACCTAGATCCGGACTAAGGTATAACGAAAAGATCGAAAAACATTCACATCCAAAGTGAAATGTTTAACGAAGAATTTTGAGACATCCGATCCAGATCGAGATGCCAAGAATTTTGGGACTTAACCAATAAACACTCAATGTTAGGTGAGATGAATATTGGATTAAGAAGATTCGAAATACCTAGATCCGACTAAGGTATAACGAAAAGATCGAAAAACATTCACATCCAAAGTGAAATGTTTAACGAAGAGTTTTGAGACATCCGCATCCATATCGAGATGTCAAGAATTTTGAGACTTAGCCAATACACACTCAATGTTAGGTGAGATGAATATTGGATTAAGAAGATTCGAAATACCTAGATCCAGACTAAGGTATAACGAAAAAGATCGAAAAACATTCTCATCCAAAGTGAAATGTTTAACGAAGAGTTTTGAGACATCCAGATCCGTGACCGAGATGTCAAGAATTTTGGGACTTAACCAATAGACACTCAATGTTAGGTGAGATGAATATTGGATTAAGAAGATTCGAAATACCTAGATCCGTACTAAGGTATAACGAAAAAGATCGGAAAGCATTCACATCCAGAGTGAAATGCTTAACAACGAGTTTTGAGACATATATCAAGAATTTGGGAATACCTAGGACAAACCTGGGATATTCGTGTGGGTCACTTGCCTCTTGGTAGACAGAAATTTTGGAACATCGAGGATGTACTTCAAATATTCATGGAGGTTTCTCACCTCGAGGCTTCTGAAAGGCAACATAAATGTCAAGAGCTCTTGGGTCTTCAAGGAAACATTACCTGTCAGACATGATTAGAGCAAAAATACATGCATTTGCCAAAGAAGTAAGCAATTCAGCACACTCCAAAATCCACTGAAGCTTTTATCCATTCCATCAAGATTTATGCATGATGGTTTTACCATATTTGCACCACCAAATTTCCACTGGGAGAATCATCGTTTAAGACAATTTTCACTCATGACATGGATTTTCAAGAATACCAAATGAGAGACTTTCGGTTAGAAAGGACTTTCACTCACTCTCATTAAGAAGGCTATTTTGTCCCGACCATTAATGTGGGATCACAGAATCACTCCATCCTACCATCATCACGTCGACAAGGATTCGAGTATTCTCGCAAGCATACGACCTTATCAATCTGAGAGGTCTTTAATAGGGACCGTAATGTGGGCTTGGTCAATGGCTTAACAAAGGGACTCTTTGAGTCAAGGCTATTGAAAGAACAACTTCGCAATCATCTTCGGGTTTACAAGTCAAGAACCCTGAGAAAGAAATAGTCTTGCCCGCACTTCTTCGAGCAATGCTTAAGACATATGAATTCCTGCGTTAATTTCGGTGCCCTAATCTAAAGAGACTTTGTAAGAGACGTAACGTAGGTTAAGTTCATGGGTTAAGAAGTGAATGGATCATTAGGCTCAAAATGTGTATAGGGGGATGAGAATTGGTGATCATCTTGGCATTGTCACCGATCTTCTTTTTCACCATTGGGATTTTCTCATAGGTACTATAAAAACTTGGCATTTGGATTCTTTGAGTACCACTCCATTGGGAATACACCCTTTTACAATTGATAATCATTTATCTTGACTCTTTCTTTCATTTTCTATGGGCATTGGCCTTGCTTTTACCAGGCACACTGCTTTTTCATGCCCCTCCTTTTTTTTGAATAACCACGTAATGCTTTAACATTTGGGTTCTTGAGGAGTTTTCATTTTTTGTCGACACTCGGGATTCTGCTGCTCGAACATTTGCCCTTTGCCTTGCCCCAGTGTGGGGGATGATCACCAATTGGGTTCAAATGAAACGAATTTACAGGCTCAAGGGGCTACGCAATGGATAAAGTGTGTAGGATAGAGAAAGAACTGCTCTTCATCATCCTAAGGCACCTGAATTATCGTATGAATTCAATGTAATAGAAATACCTGAAGATTGATGCAAGTGAGAGCAAGAATATTCCTATCAAATTCCTCACCTCATGATGTTGTCTTACCTCCAGCTCGCCCCAATGTGGGGTGGTTCTTGACATGGGTAATTTAAAATTATTCACGTGCGTGGGCTCAAAAGGATTTAAACAATGGATGATCACATAGTGTTTGGGATAGAGAATGAACCGCCTCTCATCATTTCGATCATCGTACCTTTCGCGAAAAACTCTTTACCTTAGAAACATGGAATTTCCTACACTCATCTCACCAGTATATGAGCAAGGGACTGTGTATAGGATAAGGCTTGCCTTTCATCATCCTGACATGTCTCATTTAGCATGTTCAATTCATTCCACATCATTCATTAACTTGATTTGCGATGATAATCTTCAGTGGAATTGGTAATTAAACAAGTAAAACTATCATGCAAAATTCTCCTTTGAAAGGTCACAAGTTCTTCATGAACTCATCAGCTTTGAACAAAGAGTTTGCAGCTCAAAAAGAAAGAAAAAGGATTGGTAAAAAAAAAAAAAAAAAAATTGTTTTTTTTTTGTTTTTTTTTTTTTGTGGCAAACTTGTTGCCATTTCCAGGGATCGAACCCTGGTCGTTCTCGGACCCTTTCATTCCCCATGCCACCAGGCCGAGGCGCTGGTGGTGTCCTCATGGCATTTCCTTTTTTATTGAACTGACACTGGGTCAACACGTCTGATATACCGAATCAAATCAATTCGATATGTGTATGGAACAGGGCCTACTTCTCATCTCATTCAATCCATTCCCACACAATTCAACGAAGAAATGATTACCTTCAATTCACAACAAATTCTTTCAAGGGTAATACTTCTTCACAAAGATCGAGTTAACATGATTAGAAAATTCACGACCATCCATTTCTCGTAAGGATTAAGGCACCTCCAGGAGTACCCTCTTCACCATATACGGGCCGCTATAATTTGGAGCAAATTTGCCTCCAGGATCGGAAAAATTGGCAACACCTTTCTTAGAACTAGATCATTCACTTCGAAGTGTCTCGGCCGTACCTTCCTATTGAAAGACTTGGCTACTCTTTGTTGATACATCTGACCATGGCAAAGAGCTTTTAACCTTTTCTCATCAATCATATTCAACTGCTCGAACCTTTGTTGCGTCCATTCTGCTTCGGACAATTCCACTTGGGATAAGACTCTCAAAGAGGGGATTTCTACTTCCACAGGCAAGACCGCCTCCATGCCATAAACCAAGGAGAAAGGGGTTGCCCCGGTGGATGTTCGGATCGATGTCCGATACGCCATTAGAGCAAAGGGTAACCTGTCATGCCAATCTCGATAATTCTCGGCTGTCTTGGCCAGGATCTTCTTGATGTTCTTATTAGCTGCCTCAACAGCTCCATTCATTTGTGGGCGGTATGGTGATGAATTCAAATGCCTGATTTTGAACTCACTGAACAACTCATCAACGAACTTGTTATTCAGATTTGTCCCATTGTCGTGACAATTGTTTCGGGACACCATAACGGGCGATTATGTCACGCCTAATAAACTTCACAACATTTCGGCCGTGACATTAACATATGATGCGGCTTCAATCCATTTTGAAAATAGTCTATTGCCACCAATATGAATCGGTGCCCATTTGAAGCTTTGGGATTTATTGGGCCAATCACATCGATCCCCCACATTGAGAATGGCCATGGCTCGATAGTTGGTGTAACTCCGTTGGAGGAACATTTATTTTATCTCCATGAATTTGGCAACGATGGCAACTTCTAACATGCCGTATGCAGTCACTTTCCAAGCAAGCCAATAGTAACCTAGCCTCATGATCTTCTTGGCCAACATGTGCCCATTCATGTGTGGGCCACAAACTCCTTCATGCACTTCTTGCATGATTTGGGTGGCTTCGCTTCATCTACGCATCTCAATAAAACTGAATCATAAGATCTCTTGTATAAATTCTTACCACTGACGAAGAACTTTGAGGCCATCTTCATTATGTACTTTCTATCGGCTGGAGTGCTTCCTTCAGGAAATTCCTGCTTTTGAATATAGTTCATGATGTCGCAATACCATGGCTTTTCATCAAGCTTTTCATCCACGACCATACAATAAGAAGGTTTGGCTAGAACCTCGATTTTCAAATGTTCAACTTCTAAACCATCAGTAACCTGCAACATAGATGACAACGTTGCCAAGGCATCGGCGAACCGATTATGAGATCTAGCCAAGTAGTCAAACGAGATTTCATCGAACTCCTTCACCAACTCTTCGAGGTACTTATGATACTGGCAGTAATTTGGCATCCCTGGTCTTCCATTCACCTACAAAAATTGAGTATGATCAGAGCAGAGTCTCCATATACTTTCAATTTGGCCACTCCCATTTCAATTGCGGCCTGAAGTCCGAGAATACAAGCTTCGTATTCAGCAATATTGTTAGTGCATGGAAATATTAATTTCGCGGCTATTGGGTGGTGTTGTCCGTCTGGGGATATTAGTACGCCCCGCATTGCTTAACCGACAAGTTCACAGCTCCATCAAAGAACATAGACCATGCATCTTCGCTTATGGCCAAAATACGATCATCCAAAGGACAATCATCATCATTCAAGTTTCTAGGATTCTCAGCCAATATATCAGCAATTACTCGGCCTTTAACTGATTTTTGTGGCATGAACGCACGTCGAATTCCGAAATCAAGACCTGCCATTTGGCTAGCTTACCCACCAAAGCTGGTTGATTAAATAAATACTTGATGGGGTCGTTCTCGATTCTGAAACGCCTGGTAATGCAAGGTGTACTGTCGCAGTCTATGCAATACCCATACTAACGCAGCGCAGTTTTTTCAGCATCGAATATTTTAGCTCCGAGACAGTGAACTTTTTACGAGGTAATAAATGGCTCGTTCTTTCGATCCACGGACTTTTCTGGGCTAACATCGCGCCGAGTGACTCACTATGGATTGTGAGGTACAAAATCAAAGGATGCCCCGATATTGGTGGGACAAGAACTGGTGGATTCGTTAAATATTGCTTCAGCTTATCGAACGCCTCTCGACATTCATCATTCCACTCAACTCGTACGTTTTTCCTCAAGAGTTTGAAGAACGGCTTAGCGGTCTCCGAGAGTTGGGAAATGAATCGCGCAATGTAATTCGGTCTCCTATGAGACTCCGGACCTCCTTCACTGTCGACGGAGGTTGCAACTCACATATTGCCTTGGCTTTAGATGGGTCAATTTCGATCCCCTTGCTACTCACCATAAACCCAAGTAATTTTCCTGATGCTGCCCCGAACACGCACTTGGCAGGGTTTAAACGGAGTTTGAATCCACGAAGCCGATCAAATAACTTCTTGAGGGTTTCAACATGACTTTTCCCAGGCCGGGTTTTTGCAATCATATCGTCAACATAGACCTCGATTTCTTCATGCATCATGTCATGGAACAATGTAACCATGGCTCGTTGGTAAGTTGCCCCGCATTTTTGAGTCCGAATGGCATGACCTTATAATGAAAGGTTCCCCACGGGGTGATAAATGCTGTCTTCTCTTTGTCTTCCTCCTTCATTCTTATCTGGTTGTAGCCGTAAAAACCATCCATGAAAGAGAATAATTCAAATCCGGCAGTACTATCCACGAGAACATCGATATGTGGCAATGGGAAGTCATCCTTTGGGCTGGCCTTATTCAAATCCCGATAATCAACACACACTCGGACTCGACCATCCTTCTTCATGACCGGTACTATGTTGGCCACCCATTCAGGGTATTGCGAGACTTCGATGAACCCCACTTTGAGGAGTTTCATTACTTCCTCTTCTATCTTCTTCGAGAGCTCTGGTTTAGTCCTCCGAAGCTTCTGCTTCTTAGGATGCACGTCTGGATTAGTGGGCAAACAATGTTCCACAATCGACGGATCTAAACCCTATATCGCGTATGTCCAAGCAAAGATATCCCGATATTCTTTTAGCAACGAGTCGTGCTTGGCCTCATCTTTAGGAAGATTTGCCCCGATTTTTATTTCTTTAGGATCCTCGTCATTACTCAAATTGATGGTGACGGTTTGCTCGGAGGTGAGAACTTTGGGTTTTTCATGTTGCTCCCAACTTTGTTGTACTTCACCATTTGGATCATCTGGGTCATCGTCGTCATCACTCATGACATTGGATCGGACCATTTTCACCTCTTTGCCCGTCATAAGGCTGCTCCCGAAACATAAAATGGATAGTTCAAAAAGACAAACAGGGGCTAAAAGGCATGAATTTCTTTTCTATTTTTTCGAATTTTCCTTCGTTTTGAATTTTTTTTTTGATTTTTTTCCGAATTTTTATTTTATTTAAAGAATTTTGGCAAAACATTTTGGAAAAACTTTTTGACACGAGGAAGCATGATGAAGCCCGTGCCTCGGAATTCTCCTTGGATTTTTCTTTTCTTTCATCGGTTGGATATCATCAACGGTCTGGTTTGGTATACCCCATCATGCCCTCAAAATAAAACTTGTAATTGTAATTGATATTCATCAACCAAATTACATTTATTGGATTGAAAAGTACGGCAATCAAAGTGAAATGACACCCTAACAATCAAACCATAGCAAACATCCACTCCCGACAAACGATATGCGTAATACGATAAGCAAACCCTAGAAAACATCAAATCCTAAATGCGATAAGATTCCCACGCTGGGGAGTGCGGAAATGTAAATGGGTTACTCTTGTGGGCCAGCACCCATTTCCTCCGATGCTTCTTCATCAATGGCTCCTATGAGGAGATCATCAAATAGAGTCGTGATCCCTTCCATCCCATCATCTGGATCCTTTGTCTTTGAAGTTGTCGGGTCCTCCATGCACTCCATCCATCGGCACGATACCTCGGGTGGCGATCACTCCTCCTTCATCATGCATCATTCTAGCGGGGCGGGGAATGTCTCGCGGATATCAAGGAGTAATGAGTTTTTCCTCTCTTGTTTGTGTCCTCCACCTTTTCCATGGTACCCTAATCCGGAACGAGACCTTCGAGGGGCTTCAATAGGATTCCGGATACCCCGCTCTCTTTTACCAAGTCCACGGCCAGAATAAAACGATTTCCAACCATCACTCTTGCTACCATAACCGCTGCATTCGACACATCGTGGATAGGTGCTTTGTCGATCCTCGAGATGCATGAATAGTGGATACGAGCTCAAACGATTGGTAACTCGACTCCTTCCTACGTTCCGCTCGACATAGGGATAGCCGTCTCATGATAGATCCGATGATCCTCCTCGCCATGAACAATGACTAGCTTTCCTTTGACAACAAATTTCACGCTTTGGTGGAGACTTGATGGCACAGCTCCAAAGAAGTATGAATCCAAGGACGACCTAATAGGAAATTGAATGCGTAGGAATGTCCATCACCCGGAAGAGGACGTTGAACATCACCGGTCCTATTTGCGCTTCAAGGTGGGTCTCCCTATCACCTCCTTTCTCGTACCATCAAAAGCTCGGACGGAGGTCTTTGCAGCACTTATTTTTGAAGGATCTATTTTCAGGCGGTGAAGAGTCGCCAATGGACGATATTCAAGGCGAGACCCATTATCAATGAGTACTCGAGCCACATGGGAAGCCTTGCACTTGACGGATATATATAACGCCTTAGTATGTCCCCTCCCCTCAAGAGGGAATTCTTCATCAGAAAAGGCTATTAAATCCTTAAGAAGAATCGACCCTACAAATTCCTCCAACCTATTTACCTCAATTGTCTCGGTACATGAACTTCGCTTAAAACCTTCATTAGAGACTTTTGATGCGTAGGAGACGTTTGCAAGAGTTCAAGTAAAGAGATTTGAGCGGGCAATTTCCGCAACCGGTCGACCACGTTATACTCACTTGCTTTTATTATAGCCAGAAATTCTTTAGCCTCTTCATCGAGAATCGGCTTTGGGTTGGGTATTAGCTTGGGCATAGGTCCGACTGCAGACCTTGTAATCGTGTCAACATCTAGCTCGTATGACCAAGGACCGCTTTGTTATCATTGTACTCATATAGTTGGGGCATCTCAATAATTATTTCTTCATCAATTGAAGGCACTTCCACTATCAGTTCTTCATGGTCGGAGGCGTCCTCAAGTGGGGGCATGTCCTCAATCAATGGATCTGGTTCACTCTTTTCAGCACTTAGCTTAGCAAATTCCTTCTCCCAATCAATGACGACTTCGGAGATAGTTGACACTGTTCCAGGTTGGTCAGCATACACGATCATGCCAGCCTTAACCATTTCTTGAACTCTTTCCTTCATGGTAGGCAAGGGAGGATTCTCATTTGTCGGATAGTAACCAACTCTGACTAATCCGCTATAGATATCTTTGACAGACACCTTCAAGTTCATCTTTTTGCCAGCATTGAACTCAAAAATTGCATTCACGCTTCCCTGATGCTCCGGCAACGAATTCTTCTGGACATTTGGTTGGGTGGTACGGAAAGAAAATGCCTTAGTATCCAATAAATTTTGGATCTTGTGCTTCAAAGTCAAACATTCATCAGTTGAATGGCCGACCTCTCCCATATGATACTCACATTTTTTGGAGGGATCATAGTTAGAGAATTTTTCAGCATTGGGTCTCTTTGGTTCATGGGAGATCAATCCCTTCTTTCGAGTATCGGCGACTCCGAGATGGAGGGCCGGGAAGAGGAGAGAACGCCTTTTGGTGAATTGTCGCGTGTGCACGCGGCCTCCATCTTGCTTATTCCCAGGGATACGAACCATCTGAGGCTTACTTGGGGTTGGTTGCGCATATGCAACATTGATTTCAGTGGCTGGTTCTTTATCTTTCTTCATGGTGAACCTTTTGCCTTGATGCGTCGGTTCATTGAACCATCCATCCCTTAGCCCCATCTCGATCTGTTCACCCACTGGGATGAGTTGGTTGAAGTTCTCAACGTATGTGCTAGCCATCCGGTTACGGAACTCGTACGGAGAGTCTTGACGAACAACTTCATCAACTCTTTGTTTGTAGGCTCGGAGTGATTTGAGCTGCCAAGTTTCGCCACCTTACAAAGATACTCCTTAAATGACTCACTTTTCTTCTTCTCCATCCGCTCAAGATCCTCTCGAAGGTGCAATGTCCATGTTGAACTTATACCGCTTTAGGAAAGCGCGGCCACTTCATTCCAGTGTCGAGAAGGTTTACATTCTTCATTATGTACCAGTTGAGTGCGGGCCCCGTCAAGCTTGCATGAAACGATTGGATCATGAGAGGCTCGTTCTTGATGTATTGGGCCATGCGTACGTGGTACATTTGCAAATGAGCTTTTGGGCGGAAGTACCATCGTATTTCTCGAACTCCGCATCTTAAACTTCTTCGGCACTTTGACTTTCTCATAAACCGACAAGTCGAATGGGAGTGAATTCTGCGATTCTTGCAATTGTTTCGCTTTCTCTTCAAGTTTGGCGAAGCGTTCATCTTGCTCCGCCTTAGGGACATTGTCGGGCTTAGCTTTTTCAGCTGTGATGAACAGTGGGTCATCCTCCAGTTCCGGCATGTCATCATCACCTATTTGGGCCTTGTTTGTCTGCTTTAGGACTACTATCTCGGGGAGAGCGGGTGCAAGAGTCTGATTCACTTGGAGGGATTGCATTTGATCTGTCATAAGTTGCATAGAGGTGAGCAACTGCTGGAGTTGATTTTCCACAGCGGTCATACGATCACGCATTTCGATTTGGTCGGCCATTTTTGCTCTTGATCGTGTAATGATGGGCAAACGTGGAGGATCCGTTATCACCTAATTGGAAGAAACGGACACAAATAAGTATCTCATATGGAATACACCGGTCCATGGCAATGGTCTAAAACTTTTATTCATTAATAGAGTTTTTGACAATCCTAACAAAATAGAAGCAAGATTGATTCAAGCACTTCATTAATGAAATAGAAGCTTAAAATGCCCTAAACAAACAAACTAGGAAAGTAAATGACTCAACTTCCTAAACATTAATCTAGAAATGAAACAACAAGATTGACTCAAACACTTCATCTAGCTTGATCAATATACACTCGGGACACCACTCGCGCAATCGCTTATTCTCCTCTTGAGCTTTTTCAGCAATCCTTTTGAGGCGTTTATTCTCGCCGGTTGGTGATCTTCACGGCACCTCGGTATCTTTGGAAGTAACTCCTCTGGAATCTTGTGTTGTTGAATGTACTTAATTGAGGCATAGTACTTCATTTCTTTGCCCTTCAACTCCTCCTCGGGCCACTTGAGTTTTCGTGGCTGGCACATATCCCACATTGATTTAATTGTGAGAATGGAATCTTCATGGTCTCGTTCTCCATCAATGAAGCTGACTCGGAGTGGATCTGCTTGCAATGCCGGGGGAAGTTCTTGCACAACTTGATACTGACGGGTTACTCTAGTTGGATAGTACTCCGTTGCTCCAGTGAATCCCGAGAGGGATTGGGCCAACACCTCCACATGAAAGTCTCGCCACACGAACTTGGAACCACTTAGCATGCCATAGGAAACCCTTGGAAGTTGGTTTTTTCATGAAAGCTAGCCACCTAGAATAATGATAATCCGGTGCATGTTTTTGGTTGTTCTCAAATCTCATAATAGGGTGATTAGAGCTATTAACATCAAGTATAGTCATTGAACCACCAAACCCTTTTATATGAGAAAGAAACCAAATTTGTAAAAGCTCAGGAGAGGAACGAAAGGTCTTATCACCGCTTCCTTTAAATCGAGTGAGGGAAAGAAAGGTTTCAGCCAAAATAGTGTTTACGAAATTTTTTCCTCCCAACACTTGTTCAACTAAGTGAGCCATCAAAGGGTTAATAGCATTCTTGCAATGAGGAAAAAGTATAAACCCAAAGAAAGCTAAAAGGAAAACCCTTCTCATTTGAAATGAATTGCCATTTTCAAAACATTCTTTTAGAAAAGATAAATGACATGTATTGCGGTGGGCTTTTAAAACCTTTCTTACATTGTCCTCCTTAATTCTCAGAAAATTGGATAAGGCTACAACGGGGTCTATTCCGATAGGTGGACTAATTAATTCAGCTTTTAAAGGTTTCCCTATGGCAATGCTATACTCTTCCAAGGTGGGCGTGAGTTCA
Source organism: Eucalyptus pumila (assembly GCA_016097595.1). NCBI lineage: Eukaryota > Viridiplantae > Streptophyta > Magnoliopsida > Myrtales > Myrtaceae > Eucalyptus > Eucalyptus pumila. The sequence continues at coordinate 65,439,255 of CM027853.1, forward strand.
TGCTTACCGCCGAAGATGAAAGTAGAAGTCTCGGGGCACCAACAATGAGCAAGTGCTTGGATGAGGCCGCCATGGATGTTGGTACGCAGCAATGGAAGTAGCCGACTAATGTGTGACTCTACAAATTGATGGCCAGCTTGGTCTAACTTGTCCCACCATGCGCTAAGCTCTTCCTTTGGAGAGAGAATAATTCGAATGTCCGGTATTCCCATTGTATATTGATCAAGACTCAGGACAATCCTAATGCCATGGACCGACAAAATGATATAATAAAGTAAGTAGATTGCAAGAGTGCGAATTTAGAAGACTTACTTTACCAATAAACAATGGGCAATCACATAGACATGCGCATGGTAAGTGGCTCGATTTCTAATCTGTCAGGCTTAACAAAGTGAAGCCACAAGAATGATCGACTAGCCGCGGCGTGCGAACTAAGTCGGGTCCTCATGACTTCGGCTTGGTCAAAGAGCCGTCCCGGGTTGCGGGCATGCGAACCGAGGTGGGTACTCTTGACACCAGAAAAGAAACTTCGGGATTGAGATGGGCGACTCGCACCGCGGGCATGCGGTCGAAGTGGTATCCATCTCAATACCATCCTAGATGATCCTATGCGGCCCAGGTCCGTCCGGCGGCGGGTTGTGTGTGCAATAGTGTAGTGTAAATGCATAGGCATGCATAACAGTTTATATCAAACAACGCTTCGTTCATGAAAATAAACCATACATTCCTACACCTCCCTGCAAAACAAAGGTCAGCAAACACTTCCCCTTATACCTCCCATCCTGCAAAAACATTTAACACCTTAAATGTTAGGGGCGTACACTGAATCCTCGCGCCAAACAAAAACATTTTTCAAAAGAAAAGAAAAATTGGCCTAAGTCCACTAAGAATTTTAACTCAAGTCCCCAAATGGAGTCGCCAAGCTTGCCGCGACCTCCCCAAAGCGGGTTGGACCACCTAAGGGTTCGGCTAATGGATTGTTAAGCCTAGACTTAACTCGGGCTCTCCCAAGCCCATACCAATTCGCGACTTAGGTTCAAGTTCTTAATATGCAAATGATTTCTATCATGGAGTCGCCACTAATCTATTTTGGGTGGGTCGATTAGAAACCCAAGTAAAGTAATGGGAGAATTACTTCACTCCTACGAACCGGATTAAATGAGTTCGGGACTTGATTACGCTAGATTTCTCTAACGCCCTTTCGGTACCTTTTCTTTTTTTTTTTTTTTATTTCAAAAAAAATTTTGCAAAAATTAGCTTGAATTGATTTTAATTTATCCTCCTAACATGTGAAGTGATCATGCGGATGCGCAAACCACCAATTTAACACCCAAGAAAGTGATGAATAAATTGCAGGACTTACCTCATAGCAACGAAAGCATCTGCATTGTTAGATCAGAATTCATATCAACAGACCTAGATATGATTTCTAATTAACAGGCAGTTTCATTTTTATTTTTTTTTTGGTTTTTTACTTATTTAATGAGAATCATGCAATATGCAATGCATGCTACTAATCTAACATGGAATGGCATGACTATGTGTTCTAAACTACATGACATGAGTAAAATATATTTTTTTTTGTGTTTTCTTAATGAACATGCAATAATTAAATATGCAAATCAAAATGACCTAATTATAATGACGGGCAATTTTTAATTAAATGAGCCTAATTCTACATGACGTGCACATGATATTTCTATTCCTAAAAATGCAATTTATCCTAAAATTTGAAACTAATTTATCTAAAGACAAATTTTTGTATTTTCCATGATATTCGAAATTAAGAAAAATGCAAAAATTACCTAGCTAAATTAAAATCTCATCCAATTTAAGCTTAGGATTAAGTCATGCTAAATCCTAATTTAAACTAAGACGTTATTTTAATCTATCCATTTCTAACCTAAGATGCAAATTGATCTAAACTTAAAATGAGACATGCAATCCTATTCTAAAATGCATGATGATTTTTGTTTGTTTTTTTTTTGTATATATAAAATTCGAAATTTTAAAAATTTGCACACAATTAAACATGCAACCTAAAAACTAGCATCCTAAATTAATTAATTTTTTTGGGATTTTTTGTTATAAAAATTTAAAATAAAAATCCTATTCTAAATTGACGAGTGCAATTCTTAAGAAAAACTAATGTCCTGAATGCATTTTTTGGATTTTTTTTTTTTGGTTATTTTTAAGAAACGAAATAACTAAATAGGGTAACCCTAGCCCTAATATAACTTGCATTTTTTTTGATTTTTTATGCAAAAACAAAAGTTAATTCAAATAAACCCGATATCCAATCCAATCAAAGATAAGATTAATACCCGAAATTGACGAACCGTATCTCGCGCATGAGATCGGGTTGGTCAATTTTAAATTAAATCGCGAATCGAATCTCTATTTAGACGGGATTGTCGATTTTTACAAGAGATCGTGAGTCGAATTTCAAAAATCGGACTCCTAATCCCTAATTTGAGGGGTTATTTCACATTGGAACTTCAATCATGCATTAATAAATAATCACGCTAAAAAACTATATAAAAACAAACTATAAACTATATAACAAAAAGATAAAATAATAATAAAAAAACTACCTAATGTTCCCCTTTTGGTTTTTTTTTTTTTTTTTTTTTTTTTATCATTTCCTTTCCCACGCAAGGCTTCGGCTCGTGCGGCTTTTGGTGGGGGTCACCGTCGGTCGGGTCGCCAAGGGGGCTGGTCGACGGCGTTCCGGTGAGGGGCGACGGCGGACGAAGCTGCCGGTGTTCGGGGCACCGGCGAGAGGAGGAAACCGGCGAACCAGCGGCGGCAAAGGGCGAAACAGAGGGCTGAACGGCAACGGACAGGGCGGATCAGCTGGTTTGCAGCGTCGGGTCACCGGTCGGAGGTCGCGGTGGTCAGACTTAACTGCAGGAGCGGAGCTTGGGCTGAGGCGGTCAGGCGACAGCAGAGGTGGAGAAGGGGCGTCGGGCGCTTCTGGCGCTGCAGATTGGCGACGGCAGAGGCGGTGGGCGACGAGCGGACCAGGAGCAGCGTCGGGGTCGTCGCGTGGTATGGGCAGGGAGTCGGCGAGCAAGGCAATCGGCAGCAGGGGGCTCGGCGAGGAGCTCGGAACTTCGGCGGGTGCTGCGGCTTCCGGCGTCCGATCGCAGCAGCGGTGATGCTCGGAGATGGCGAGCGGGGTAGAAGCAAGAGCTCGGCTGCAGATCTCGTGGGTGAGCAGGGTGCTGATGGAGCGACGAGGCAGCAGCGGGCGCGGAGCAGAGGGCGCGAGAGGGAGCAGCAGCGGCGGCGGCGTCGTAGGGGGACGAGCAGTGGCCAGCACGGGCGTGTGGGTCGCTGAGGGAGCGGCGGTGCTGGTGCGGTGACTGGCGCGAGGGGACGATGGGCGAACTGACGCGGGCCGCAGGCGAGGCTGGGCGCTGCCGTGGTCAGCGGCTTCGCGGCTTAGCGGCTTCTTGGCAGACGGGGCAGAGGCTGGCGGAGGCGCGGGCTCGCAGGCGATGGAGGCGCGGCGCGGAGGTGCGGGCGCGGTAGTGCGGCACGGAAGGTGGGCAGGCGCGGCGGCGGGCTCGGTGGTGCGGCGCGGAAGCTCGGGCAGCGGGGGTCGACGGCAGGAAGGGGAACTTGCAAGGAAGAAGATGAACAGCGTCTTTTCTTTTTCTTTTCTGTTTTTTCTCTGCCTCTCACGTCCACTCTCCCTCTCTTTCTCTCTACTTTTCAGTGTACTCTCTCTGTTTCTGTTCAGCTCTTGTACCTGACTTCATTTTTTTTATCTCTCTTAATCTCCCCATCTTTCGCTCAACTTGTGTGACCGAAGGAGAAGCCCTCCACCATCAGAATTTTTCTTTTTCCTTTTTGCTCCCCCTCACAGACCTCTCCTCTCCCTTTTCCGACGCGGCTTCTTGTGGTCTTATTTATAGGCCGTCCATTGCCTCTTGAAGATAGCCAACATTATTGTGACAAGATGCAGCCGCAACTTTTCCAGAATTTAAGCTGAACTTTGCCATTTTTTTAATCTTCTCCAGACCATTCTTTCGGCCACCACTCCGCTCTTCAGCAAGGAAATCTTCTTGCAGGCGCATGTATGATTTTTACGCCCCCCATTTCGTGCGTGTATGTGCATGCATTAATGAGGAGGTTTCTTCTTCGGTGAATTTTTTATTGCGCCACCAGAGTTGACATATTATATAATATTATGGGTTGCTTTTGCTTCTTTGAAGATTTCCCCAGAATCCGCACGCCACCGAATTTGTGTGCATGCGCATGCATTAATGAGGGAGAGACAACGGACGTGTAAGAACTTCCTTCTTTTTTTTTTTTTTTTTTTTGCTCTTTTGCGTGCTCAGACCAGCAAAGAGAGACCGTGTTTTTGTGCATGTAATCGACCGCGAGCCCCTACTTCTTGTTGTCCTCTTAGTACCGATGCAAATGCGACTACATGAAATGCAACTATTTTTTTTAAAAGAGTTAAAGATTAATCCCTAATTTTTTATGCAATTAATTACTAAATGATTAGTCAAAATTTAGGTGTCAACATCTAGTTTTCAACATTTTAATTTTTTAATTTTTTATTTTCATGGCATTATTCAATAGACTTCTTGTTCATACACCCCATAGTAAAATGGTGTAGCTAAATGTAAAAATTTCCATCTTCTTAATGTTGCTTGGTGTTTATGTTTCACATACATCTACTTAAAACATTTTAGAGTCGTGTAATCCTTACAACCTACTTCTTAATTAACTGGCTTCCATCTTCTCTTCTTCGAGGGGCAACACCTTTTTCAATTTTACGTCCAAATCAACTTCCCTTTCCATTACCTCTACGCGTTTTGGTTATATTTGTTTTGTCCATTCTCTTACTCTCGGCATTGATAAGTTGGACACTCGTGCCGAGAAGTATGCCTTTGTTGGATACGCTCGAACTCAAAAGGGCTACAAATGTTACGGTCCTACTCGTCGTCGTGTGTTTGTGTCAATAGATTAACATTCTTTGAAGACCAACCATACTATAATACTCAGATGGTCCTTATTGCGCCTCTTGATGATGACAGGTGTGTCTTACCAATACTTTCTCCAGCATCGTCCATAAGATTTCAGTTTGCTGACCACACTTATTATAGGCGTGGATCAACTCCTACTACAATAGTATGGCCATCACTCGATTCATTTGTTGCCTCATCAGTGGTTATGCCATTCTTTGATCTTGATCTTGATTTGCTCATTACTCCTCAAATAGGAAAGATCACCCTTCAACATACAAAGACGGAGGATTAGCCTATAAATATTTTTACCAAGTCTTTATTGGGGAATAGAGTAAGTTTTTTTTTTATGTAACAAGTTGGAATTATTTGATTTCTACATCTCAACTTAAGGGATATATTATGAAATAATAAGCCAATGAGGGTAGAATAGTCAATATTTATTTTATGTTTAGAGTGCGCATGGTAACGCTTCTTGGTTGGAGAACATTTTTTTCTTTTTCAGAAATAGTTTTTATTTTTATTTTTATTTCTACTCCGGGGAACAATTTCTGTGTAAAATAAGGTGATTGGTAACTAAATAAATTTTATACTCTTGAAATAGAAAAAGAATAAAAATGCGTTTGGTATGAAATAGTTTCTTTTTTGTATTTATTCGTTTTTTATTCTTACTCACAGATCACCAACCATTTGATTGCCGGCTGCCGCTGCTCATTGCTGCCTGCCACCGCTGCATGACCGCCGGTCGCCGACCGTCATCGTTGATTGTCATCGCATAGCCCATCAGTCGCCGCAGACCGTTGGAGGGGACGGGCAGCCGTGGGAGGGGGCGGCTGATGGGCTGTGTGACGGCAGTTGGTGGTGACAGTCAACGGCCGGCGGTCGTGCAATGGCAGCGGTGGGCGAACGGTGGCGACAACAGTGGCTCTAGTTGGAGGTGGCCGCGGCAAGAGAGAGGAACAAAAGGAAAATAAAAAAGAAAATTGACTTATTTCAAGAAATTGTTCTTAAGAACAAGAAACTATTTTTTTTTTTGTTTCTTATTTCTATTCCAAACGGATTTATGTTCCTTTTTTTGTTCCAAAAAACAAAATAACAGAAATTGAGAGAAACAAAAATGTTATCCTGCGTACCTAAGGATTACTCTATATATATAAGGATGCGCGTTGTCAATTTAAGGAAGAGTAAGAATGCTTCGATTTCAGAGAGAGGGAAGAAGCAAGGAAGTGGCGGAGCGGGCGGGCGGAAGAAGAAATGAAGGGAGGGACGGTCCAGATCAACTGGCACGAGACCAAGCCCGTCCTAACCCTAGATTTCCACCCCCTCTCCGGCCTCCTCGCCACCGGCGGCGCCGATTTCGACATCAAGGTCTGCTCCTCTTTTCTCCCTCTCTTTATCATCTCTTACATTCTCTTAATTGCTATTATGTGGCTCAAAGTTAGCAAATTTGGGGGCGCCGGCTTTTTCCGTTTTCCGTCTCAGCGTGTTTCTGTTGCTCTTAGGATGATTTACGAGGCATTTTGCTCGTCTTGGTTGTATCGCGTCTGTGCTTTTCGGAACGTAGCGAGTGTGATTGCTGTCTATGTCCTGGCTTTCGTTTCTCATCGTTCCGAAAGGAAGTGACTTTGTCCGCCTATGGAGTTAAAATTTGAAGCTCTTTATCGTAGATTACTTGTGGAATGCGGTTTCGGTGATGATTAGTGCGTTTTATTTTCGGGAAGTGCCTAATACTTTCTCCCCAGATGGTGAATGGAACTGTTGTTGTCACGCCTCAAACCCCGAGACCCGTGAACAACCCGCCATGGTCATGCAAATGCGACATTCTCAGGTAGTGTCGCCGACCCCAATTTACTTTTTAATGCGCAAGCGGAACGTACCAAGAAACCCCTTACAAAAGTATACGGGATAGGATAACAGGAACATCAACTCAATATCAAACAACATACTTTCATACATCATCATCATTACAAGGTTTACGTACATCAACATGATCCAGAGACTATGCACCAAAAATGGGTCAGAGTTTATGTGCATCAGAAAGGGGTTAGCCTACACAACATGGATCAGCCCACCAAAAAGAGGAACAATCCTACTACTACTAATCGGACTCGCTCGACGATCCCACTTCCTCCACCAATGACAACGCTGGGTCCGGAGACGATGGGTCATCCACCCTACCATCAGGAAGGTCAGCTACACCCTAAAACGGAACCAAGCCCTATACCTATGGGGTACCCTAACATCTTCAGTCTCCTGGATCCATACGGTAGTCCTGATCAACTCGTAGACCCAATGGCTCCCATGATCAAGGAAGGTGTGCACCGCCGATAATCACACCGGATGCCATTCTTCTCTCGGGGGTCCCGCCATCTACGGTCCTGTAATATTTTCCCCAAACCGGGATGAGACTTTATCTTAGCAAGTTCACCCCTCCTAAACCCCTATTAGAAAGTAAATACGCCCCCAAGTAGCTTAGCCACGACATCAAGAAGACTTACCTCGTCTTAGCCCTCATCTGCAGGTTAACACAATTTATATAATTCAACCACATACAATTCTAATAACTCAACAACGGAAGTACAATCACATCATCAGAACAACTCAATCACGGGGATCGTCTCAGCGATCAATCGACTCGGCCGATTACATGTCATTCTAGTAAATCAATTACTGCTCCCAATCTCGACCCTATAGGAAGGTTTAATATCCAGTGGCAATCACGGCCCCCACTCGGCACGACCTACAATTAGGTGGTAGTTCGCGGCCTCATTAGGCACGACCTCTCATAGGTGGTCCATCACGGCCCTAATTGGGCACGACCTCTAATAGGTGGTCAATCACGGCCCCATTAGGCACGACCTCTCTTAGGTGGTTCATCACGGCTCTATTAGGCACGACCTCTCATAGGTGGTCCATCACGGCCTCACTAGGCACGACCTTTAATAGGTGGTTAATCACGGCCAATCTCCCATCAATTTCCACACTTAGGGTTTTCTAAAGAATTCTCATAAATCGCAATTACGCTCAATTCGCCACAACCAATCATCAATTTCAAATTCTACAAGCACAAAGAACGATCGGCACGAAATTCTGAGCAACTAGGGTCAAAATAAATTTTTCGAGTTTTTTTAAATAATATTTTAATAAATTTCGGAATGAGATATATTATTAAATAATCCAACAATTCCGAAGCATTTATTTAAATCATAAATAAACTCCTTTAAGTCACATCAAGGTTTATTTTAAAAATAAACATACTTAACCATTAAACTAAACACACTTTACCTTAATTAATCACCTTAATATAATCCATAACTAATTAAGCCAATCTATCCACCTAATCTCAATCAACTTAAACTAAAGATACTTAAGACATCATTAACTCGCTAATCGCGGATTAGTGAGGTAAACTCACCGGAATCGCTTTTCGACGGGTCTCTGGTGAAGAGCACGACGACGCCGACGACAAACCTACACGGATCAATACCAAATGAGGACTAATAGGGGGCCAAAATGAGCTCGGAAGGAGCTGGTTCTTGCTGGTTTTTCCCAGCAACTAACCGAGCTTCGAGGGGCGGCGGACGGCGGCGAACGGACGGAGGAACGGCGGAGAAAGACCGGCGGTAGCTCGAGCAAGAACCGGCGGCGACGGAGGGCTTCGGCGGCGGCAAACAGCAGCTGGTTGGGCGACGACGGTGTGGGACTCGCGGTGGAGACGGAGGCGAGCGGGTCGGCGCGGGAGGGCGTGCGGTCACGCGCGGGCGAGCGGCGACGGCGACGCGAGCTCCGGCGAACGGCGGGCGAGGCGGCGGTGACGGTCGAGCGGCGAAGGAGCGGACGGGGGCTTCGGTTTCTGCTGGCTTCTCACGCACACCTCCTCTCTCTCTCTCCTCCAAATTCAAAGGTTGAAGATGATGGGGACAAGGGGGAAGTGACATCCCACCTTTCTAAGACCTCATCTCCACCTTCCACTTGTCACCACCCTAGCCCATCTTGCCTCATCCATGACATCATAGGTGATGTCATCATCCACTAACTCCAAACCTTCCACAACCTTAGTCCAATAGGTTCAATTTCATTTTCCGCCGGGGTCCAAATCCTTGCACATCCAATCGCTTCAATTTCCATCAATTCTCTTCCAATTGAGTTCAAATTAAAATCTATAAATTAATCCAATGTTCCTAATAAGAATTGTGACATAACCGAACCTCCAATTTCTAAATTCAATTTCAATTTCCACGATTAAATTCAATCTGGTGCAATTTTAGCGCGCCTAATCCACAGAGTAGCTTTTGGGGAAATTTTCTTGCATCCAACCTGAGGGTGATTAGTCCCCAAGTTTGACGCGGTAAAATTCCTTAAATTACTTCACTCAATAGACTAGTTCCCTTGTGAGTGGCCAACTCCGAGAGACGAACTACATGCACAGATGAATTGCCGGACTCAATTGGCTGAAAATGAAATTGAGAAAAACCGGGATGTTACAACTCTTCCCCTCTTATAAAAATTTCGTCCTCGAAATTTAAATCATTACACATCTGAAGCAAAAAGGTAGGGGTACAATTCTCTCATCGAATCTTCGGTCTCCCATGTTGCTCCTTTAGTGCCGTGGTGTTGCCAGACCACTTTGACCAATGGAATGGTCTTGGTGTGTAAAACCTGCTCCTTGCGATCCACTATCTGAACCGGGCTTTCAACGTACGACACCCTGTCATCCACGTCTAATTCCTCAAAATTTAGGACGTGTGCCGAATCAGGTTCATACTTCCTTAACATCGACACGTGAAAGACGTCATGCACTTGTGCCAACCTCGGCGGTAGTGCAAGACGATACGCCAGAGTCCCTATTCTTTCCAAAATCTCAAAGGGACCTACGTACCTCGGACTCAGCTTCCCTTTTTTGCCAAAGCGGGAAGTACCTCTCATCAGTGACACCTTCAGAAAGACGTGCTCACCAACTTGGAACTCCAATGGCCTTCGACGCTTATCGGCATAACTTTTCTGTCGACTCTGAGCGGTTTTCAATCTATTTCTGATAACTGCAACTGCTTCTACTGACTGCTGAACCAACTCTGGACCGGTGATCTTTCTTTCTCCGACCTCATCCCAACACACTGGCGTTCTGCACGCTCTGCCATACAATGCTTCAAAAGGAGCCATTTGAATACTCTGCTGATAACTGTTGTTGTAGGCGAACTCAACCAGATGAAGTTGTTCCTCCTAACTTCCTTTGAAGTCCAAGACACAAGCTCGCAGCATGTCCTCAAGAGTCTGAATTGTCCTCTCAGACTGGCCATCAGTCTGAGGGTGATAGGCCGTCTTGTATCTTTGCTTTGTTCCTAAAGCATATTGCAAGCTCTTCCAAAAGCGGCGAACCTCGGGTCTCTGTTCGAAGTAATTGTAACTGGCACTCCATGCATATGAACCACTTGACGTACATATAGATCTGCAAGTCTATCCAAATTCAAGTCTCTTCGAACTGCAATGAAGTGAGCTGACTTTGTCAATCTGTCGACCACTACCCAAATCGAATCGTTCCCTCTCTGGCTCCTCGGTAGACCCGTCACGAAGTCCATTGTGATATGTTCCCATTTCCATTCCGGGATCTCAAGAGGTTGCAGAAGTCCTCCTGGTTTACAATGCTGAGCCTTCACTTGCTGACACGTTAAACACTTGGCGACATGCTTGGCGATGTCCGCCTTCATGCCACACCATCATAAGTGTTGACGCAGATTCTGATACATTTTGGTACTACCAGGATGAATGCTGTAACTGCTACGATGCGCTTCTGATAAAATCTCTTCTCTAAGCTCCACATCGTCAGGTACAACCAATCGTCCTTGGAACCTCAATGTTCCATCTTCAGAAATCTGAAAGTCAGCATTTCTTTTCTCTGCATCCTCTTGCAGGATTTTTTGAACATCTCGGATCCGTCTCGTGAAGCGTTCGATTCGACTGATTTCGGTTCAATTCTAAGGGTGGCCACAAGGTTCGAAAGGTGGCCTACCTCAAACTTGAAATCTGAATCCCGTGCTCTTTCAATTAAGCCCCATTCCTTGAGTACCATCTGGGCAACTGAAGACTTCCTACTCAGTGCATCGGCGACTTTATTCGCCTTTCCAGGGTGATACAAAATCTCGCAGTCGTAGTCCTTTAAGAGCTCCATCCATCGACGCTGTCTCATATTCAACTCCTTCTGAGAGAATAGGTACTTGAGACTCTGTTGATTAGTGAAGATTTGGAATCTTTCCCCACACAAATAATGTCTCCAAATCTTCAGGGCAAAGATGATCGCTGCTAGCTCTAAGTCATGCGTCGGGTAATTCAGCTCGTGAAGTCTCAACTGACGGGACGCATACGCAACAACCCTTCCATGCTGCATCAATACGCAACCCAACCCTTTAAATGACGCATCACTGTAGATCTCAAACCCTCCTGGACCGGATGGAATAGTAAGCACATGTGCGGTAGTTAGCTTATGCTTAAGCTCTTGGAAACTACTCTCGCACTTATCCGTCCACACAAATTTCTCTTCCTTCTTCAAAAGTCTCATCATTGGCAATGCTAACCTTGAAAACCCTTATACAAACCGTCTGTAATACCTTGCTAAACCCAGAAAACTTGTAATTTCTGTCACTGTCGTCGGTCTCGGCCAGTTGATCACTGCCTCAATCTTTGCGGGGTCCACTGAGATTCCTTCACCAGAGATGACATGACCTAGGAAAGCTACACGAGTCAGCCAAAACTCGTACTTACTAAACTTGGCGTACAGCTCGTGATCTCTTAAGGTCTGAAGCACTATCCTCAAGTGCTTTTCATAATCCTCAGTACTCCTTGAATACACCAGGATGTCGTCGATGAAAACAATTACAAACTGATCTAAGTACTCTTTGAACACCCGATTCATCAGATCCATGAAAGCAGTCGAGGCGTTTGTCAACCCACACGGCATCACAGTAAACTCATAATGGCCATATCGGGTGCGAAACGTCGACTTCGGGATATCTTCCTTCTTGATTCTTAGCTGATGATACCCCGTCCTCAAGTCGATCTTAGAAAATATCGACGCTACTTGAAGCTGATCAAACAAATCATCAATCCTTGGCAACGGATAATTGTTCTTAATTGTCACCTGGTTGAGCTGTCGGTAATCGATGCACAAGCGTAATGAACCATCTTTCTTCTTCACAAACAATACCGGTGCTCCCCAAGGTGATGGACTTGGACATATAAATCCTTTATCCAACAACTCTTGCATTTGCACCTTTAGTTCCTTAAGCTCTGACAAGGCCATTCGGTAAGGAGCTTTAGAGATCGGTTTTGTCCCGGGTGCTAATTCGATCACAAACTCTATCTCTCTCTCTGGCGGTAAACTTGGTAATTCTTTCGGAAACACGTTTGGGAACTCTCGTACCACCGCAATATCTTCAATCTTTAACTCCTCCACTGTCGTGTCTACGACAGTCGCTAGGTAACCTTGGCAACCCTTGCCTAGCAAGTGAGTTGCTTCGAGCGATGAAATTAAGGAAACCGAGGGTCCTCCCCGACTCCCAATAAATTCAAAGCTCTCACCCTCTAATGGGTTAAACTAAATCGCCTTGCGATAACAGTCCATTTTGGCTCGTTGCTTGGTGAGCCAGTCCATGCCAATTATCACATCAAAATCATACATGGCTAGGACTATCAAGTCTATCCTTCCCTCTTGCTCACCAATCACTAACTTGCAATCAAGGCAACCTACTATAGCTAACACTTTATCTTTCAATGGAGTAGATATACTAACTACAGACTCCAACAATTCGGGAATTAATTCTACCAATTTAACAAATCTTTCAGCTATAAATGAATGCGAAGCTCCAAGATCAAATAAAGCATAAGCAGGTTGGTCGTTCAGCGAGACCATACCTGTGACCACGTTAGGCGCATCCTCCGCCTGTCCTCTGGTCAGCGCATAAGTCCTTCCCTGAGCTGTAGGTCGGTTCAATCCACCCGGCGGCATGATCTGCGGTGCAAATCCTCTGTTCTGGCCCAGCGGTGGCGGCGGTGGCGACGGCAACTGAGGCTGTCTCATTTGTCTCCTAGGACAAACCCTAGCAATGTGACCTTGCTGGCCACACTCATAGCAAGCGCCCGTCCTATGAGGGCACGGGGCTGAGCCATGTCGTCTTCCACACAAACGACATGCTCCATTGAAGCTCGATGACGGCTTCCCCACTCCACCCTTCCTGGTGGGTGGAACATGGTACCTTCCCCCATGCATCGGCCTCTTCCCAAATCGGTTATCACCTCTGCTTGAATTAAACCGTGACCCAGATGCGGCAGCTTTCTCATTCTGGTCTTTCTCAATCAGCTGGGCTCGCTTGTAAAGATCTTTGTATTCCTTCAGATCTAACGGAACCAAAAAGCTCCTCACTTCCGATCTAAGCCCATCTTTAAACCTTCGAATTCGGTCTGCCGGTTTCTGGACTAATTCAGGGGCATACTGCGACATTCAGCAAACTTCGCCTCATACTGATCGACTGTCATTGTACCTTGACGAAGGCGTTGGAACTCCGCCATCTTCAACTCTTTAGCACAATCAGAAAAGTACTTCTCATTGAAGGCCTCTAGAAACGCATTCCACTCTCGAGCTACACCATCAGGGAACACTATCCATTTATTAGTCTTCCACCATGTGGCTGCGGTCCCCCTCAACTGATAGGCCGCCAGCACGACCTTCTCTCCTTCAGTGCACAACAGTAGCTCAAAGGCATTCTCTAGTTCCTGAACCCATAGTGCTGCAGCTTCGGGATCTCCCGCTCCCGTGAACGTTGGTGGGTTCAATCTCAGAAAGTGCTGTACCAACTTCTGCCTAGGCCTCCCAACGGCCACATCCTCAAGTGGAATTTCCTCAAGTTCCTCTTCTGGCTCGGCAACCGGTGCGGCGGCATTAGCGGCAATAGCAGCATTGGCGGCATTAACATCATTGGTGGCAGCGGCGGCCTGCTAGTCTAGTCTGTTACCCATCATCTTAAGCATCTGCATGATCCCAACAAACCTCGGATCCTCAGGGGCCACTGCATCCTCTGGAGGTGACACTGCACCACTCGCACTGGCCTCAGCCTGCGCTCTTCCCAAGGCATTTCAGGCACCGACTCTCATCGACGGCCCACCTCGAAACACGGGGCCTACTGCTCTCTTCCTAGCAGCTCTTGGCACTCGGTCACTCATGCTACAGGCTCAATATAGATGCCTATTGACGAATTCCAATACTATATTAGAATTTGAGTAACCTTTCAATCAAGCTAACAAACAACTAACAATCACATGCATTAGAATATGAAAAGTTCTTCCTACTAACTATCCCGTGACTCATCGCCCTTATCACTCCATACACAACCATGCTTTGATACCACTTAAACGGGGTTGTCACGCCCCGAACCCCGAGACCCGTGAACAACCCGCCATGGTCATGCAAATGCGACATTCTCAGGTAGTGTCGCCGACCCCAATTTACTTTTTAATGCGCAAGCGGAACGTACTAAGAAACCCCTTACAAAAGCATACGGGATAGGACGTCAGGAACATCAACTCAATATCAAACAACATACTTTCATACATCATCATCATTACAAGGTTTACGTACATCAACAGGATCCAGAGACTATGCACCAAAAATGGGTCAGAGTTTATGTGTATCAAAAAGGGGTTAGCCTACACAACATGGATCGGCCCACCAAAAAGAGGAACAGTCCTACTACTACTAATCGGACTCGCTCGACGATCCCACTTCCTCCACCACTGACAACGCTGGTCCGGAGACGATGGGTCATCCACCCTACCATCGGAAGGTCAGCTACACCCTCACCCGGGATAGCATCCATCACGGCCGGTGGGATATCAAAACCGTCAAGTGGACCAATCCTAAAGCCATTGGCCCCAAAACGGAACCAAGCCCTATACCTATGTGGTACCCTAACATCTTCAGTCTCCTGGATCCATACGGTAGTCCTGATCAACTCGTAGACCCAATGGCTCCCATGATCAAGGAAGGTGTGCACCTGCTCGATAATCTGCACTGGGATGCCATTCTTCTCTGGGGGTCCCGCCATCTACGGTCCTGTAATATTTTCCCCAAACCGGGATGAGACTTTATCTTAGCAAGTTCACCCCTCCTAAACCCCTATTAGAAAGTAAATACGCCCCAAGTAGCTTAGCCACGACATCAAGAAGACTTACCTCGTCTTAGCCCTCATCTCGCAGTTAACACAATTTATATAATTCAACCACGTACAATTCTAATAACTCAACAACGGAAGTACAATCACATCATCAGAACAACTCAATCACGGGGATCGTCTCAGCGATCAATCGACTCGGCCGATTACATGTCATTCTAGTAAATCAATTATAGCTCCCAATCTCGACCCTATAGGAAGGTTTAATATCCAGTGGCAATCACGGCCCCCACTCGGCACGACCTACAATTAGGTGGTAGTTCGCGGCCTCATTAGGCACGACCTCTCATAGGTGGTCCATCACGGCCCTAACTGGGCACGACCTCTAATAGGTGGTCAATCACGGCCCCATTAGGCACTACCTCTCTTAGGTGGTTCATCACGGCCCTATTAGGCACGATCTCTCATAAGTGGTCCATCACGGCCTCACTAGACACGACCTTTAATAGGTGGTTAATCACGGCCAATCTCCCATCAATTTCCACACTTAGGGTTTTCTAAAGAATCCTCATAAATCGCAATTACGCTCAATTCGCCACAACCAATCATCAATTTCAAATTCTACAAGCACAGCAACGATCGACACGAAATTCTGAGCAACTAGGGTCAAAATAAATTTTTCGAGTTTTTTTTTTAAATAATATTTTAATAAATTTCGGAATAAGATATATTATTAAATAATCCAACAATTCCGAAGCATTTATTTAAATCATAAATAAACTCCTTTAAGTCACATCAAGGTTTATTTTAAAAATAAACATACTTAACCATTAAACTAAACACACTTTACCTTAATTAATCACCTTAATATAATCCATAACTAATTAAGCCAATCTATCCACCTAATCTCAATCAACTTAAACTAAAGATACTTAAGACATCATTAACTCGCTAATCGCGGATTAGTGAGGTAAACTCACCGAATCGCTTTTCGACGGGTCTCGGTGAAGAGCACGACGACGCCGACGACAAACCTACACGGATCAACACCAAATGAGGACTAATATGGGCCAAAATGAGCTCGGAAGGAGCTGGTTCTTGCTGGTTTTTCCCAGCAACTAACCGAGCTTTGAGGGGCGGCGGACGGCGGCGAACGGACGGAGGAACGGCGGCGACGGAGGGCTTCGGTGGCGGCGAACAGCAGCTGGTTGGGCGACGACGGTGCGGGACTCGCGGTGGAGACGGAGGCGAGCGGCTCGGCGCGGGAGGGCGTGCGATCGTGCGCGGGCGAGCGGCGACGGCGACGCGAGCTCCGGCGAACGGTGGGTGAGGCGGCGGCGACGGTCGAGCGGCGAAGGAGCGGACGAGGGCTTCGGCTTCCGCTGGCTTCTCACGCACACCTCCTCTCTCTCTCTCTCTCCTCCAAATTCAAAGGTTGAAGATGATGGGGACAAGGGGGAAGTGACATCCCACCTTTCTAATACCTCATCTCCACCTTCCACTTGTCACCACCCTAGCCCATCTTGCCTCATCCATGACATCATAGGTGATGTCATCATCCACTAACTCCAAACCTTCCACAACCTTAGTCCAATAGGTTCAATTTCATTTTCCGCCGGGGTCCAAATCCTTGCACATCCAATCGCTTCAATTTCCATCAATTCTCTTCCAATTGAGTTCAAATAAAAGTCCATAAATTAATCCAATGTTCCTAATAAGATTTGTGACATAACCGAACCTCCAATTTCTAAATTCAATTTCAATTTCCACGATTAAATTCAATCTGGTGCAATTTTAGCGCGCCTAATCCACAGAGTAGCTTTTGGGGAAATTTTCTTGCATCTAACCCGAGGGTGATCAGTCCCCAAGTTTGACGCGGTAAAATTCCTTAAATTACTTCACTCAATAGACTAGTTCTCTCGTGAGTGGCCAACTCCGAGAGACGAACTACATGCACAGATGAATTGCCCGACTCAATTGGCTGAAAATGAAATTGAGAAAAACCGGATGTTACAGTTGTTGTTGGGTTGTGCTGTGTTCGATCACCGCGTGGATGTAACGTTTTCCATTCGCCGGACTAGCATCTTTCTTCAAACTCCATTCATAGTAAAACATATTATACACATTGTACAAAGAGACTCTTTTGAACTTTCAACATCCTATGTTTCGACTTTTATTGGCAATCGTACATTCGGAAACCTGATCGAACTTATCGGGCAAACCCGATCGGCTGCTGAGGCTCCTCTATCTGTCCATGCGGATGATGCAGCGGAGCGACTCTCCCTTAAGCATGTAGTCGAACGCCTTGTTGATCTCGGAGAGACAGACTTCGTGCGTGATGAACTTCTCCAGCTCGAGCTCCTGTTGAAATAAGATGCCGGGGGTCGAAGTCAGCATCATCGAGTTTATGAAGGTTTCGAAGAAGATTAGGCCACTGAATCTTCATAACCTAACCGATGCTAGCCATTATGGGAATCGCATTATCATGTCTTTGCTCACTTACCTTCCTCATGTACATCTCGACAACGTTTGGAAGGTCGGTGCGCGGCTTGTAGTTGCCGAAGAAGGTGCCCTTGAGCGTCTTCTCATTCAGGAAATTCATAGGATGAGTCTTGAAGGCGTCGTCTTTGTTTGGCACTCCGACAAGTACTGCCACACCCCATCCCTGCAAATGGAGGAACGTGAGTATTTTTGTCAATGGCTTTGTGACATCATTTATATCGTGCCTGTCGGCAAAATTCATCGGAGATTACATCATGAACGCATTCGAAAGCAGAGATCATGGCATTGACGCTTCCTGTGCACTCGATGCTTCGGTCGACTCCCCCGTCAGTCATTTCAGCAAGAACCTGAGGATGATGGAATCGCATTATCAGCACCGATGATAAAGTCTCTACTTAATAGTTACAGTATTCCAACTTAACATACTGGTTTACTAACCTCCTGAACTGGCTTATGATGATCTTTTGGGTTCACAAACTCGGTAACGCCAAATTTCTTGGCTGTTCAGATAAAGAAATTGACCATCAGCAGAAGGTTTGATGGAACCACAAGTTCATCAGAGGGAAATTTTAAGTTATACTCAATAGAACGCATCAGAATGCCTACAGTGTAAACAAAAGAAACTAGCGAAAGCTTAATGATGAGGCAACCTTAAATTTACTTTTCAGTACCCAGAACTCATGAGACAACCTTCTTTTTTCGGAATGCTGTTAAGTATTAATCTTGTTAGAATTGTACTCACCCTCGTCAAACCTTTTCGGATTGAGATCAACACCAATGATCCTTGAAGCTCCAGCAATTCTGGCACCTTCAGCTGCCTGATAAAAGTCACAAGGAACAGTCTTTTCAGATCAACGAGCAAGCACAAGCATCCTCAGTACAAAATAAGCAATAACATGTAAAGGAGAGCATTGCAGAAACTCACAGAAAGGCCAACAGCACCTAGTCCAAATATAGCAACAGTTGAACCCTTGGGAGGTTTCGCAACATTCAAGGTGGCCCCAAGACCTGCATTGCAACTCAGATTAGCAACAACAATTTGATGAATGATAAGGTAAAAAAGCACTATTTCAATTACGTACCAGTGGAGACTCCACAGCTGAGAATGCAAACTTTGTCCATGGGAGCAGCAGGATTTATCTTGGCTAGGCAACCGACATGAATGACCGAGTACTCACTAAACGTTGATGTTCCAACGAAATGGTAAATGGGTTTTCCATTGATCGAGAATCTCGATTTGCCATCGTTCAGCATCACTCCTCTGTCTGTGTTTATCCTGAGGAGGTCACACATGTTGCTCTCCTCAGATTTACAATGCCGACACTCCTTGCACTCCCCTGTGAACACTGGAAGCACATGATCACCAGGTTTGAGCTCTGTCACGCCCTCACCGACACTTTCGACAATCCTAAGAATCAAGAAGATCACGACTTATAAGCACCAAGGAAAGAAAGAATAAAACTGAGGCCCATTAAATATCAAATGAAGAAGTAGTAGGTCATACCCTGCTGCTTCATGACCAAATATGCGAGGGAAAACTGGGGTTTGTCCCTGAAAATTGATGGATCAACGGGGTTTATTAACTGCTTTGATGAAAAATCTACAAGGAACATGTGAATCGAAGGAGGGGAACATCTATTTACCTTGGCTTCCCAAAAGTATACATCTGTGTGGCAGAGTGCTGTGACGACGATTTTCACACGAACCTCCATGGCCTGCGGTGGAGCCACCTCCACTTCTTCTATCACCAGTGGCTTTCCAGCTTCCCATGCCACCGCAGCTGATATCCAAAATCATTCGGTTAATGCAAGCAGAATGCAGTGATTTAACGTTTTGAAGAGAAGGTAAAAAAATGCGATAAGGCAGGACATCATAGTGTATTCTAAAGAAAAGGGATTGATATTGCGATGAACAGGGGCGGAAGACCAAAACTGGGCAAATTAGCATTGGCGGGAACCTGAATTGGGTTACCACCATATTCAGATTCTTTCATTGAAGCTTCATTTGAACACAAGAAAGCTGGAAATTATCAGAATCAGCAGACTGTGCGTCCATTGGACGCTGGCATAATGGGGACTACTTCAAGCAGTGGAATTAACAACTCAAGCAACATCGTTATATGCAGCCGGCACAATTCAACTAGCAGAACCAACAATTAATCACAAAGTCCTAAATCCCAGCTGCATAATCAACCTGATAATCGTCAAAAACACGCACTGAGGGGCATATGATCAACGAGGAAGTTCCACATAAAACCATAAATTAGACCACCGCAAGGAACCGTGCGAATCTGACTCAACAGGTGCTAAAATAAAAGATGATTCCTTCTTCTGGATGTGAGGAGAAGAAGCATGAAACGCTAAAGCAACTCATCGCAGAAGCTCGCACCTTTGCAATGAATGACTTTCCCGACAGTGCTCGACATGGTTGTCCAAACTCCTCGGCTGTTTTCTTGAGCGATGAAAAAGATGATTCCTTTTTCTGGATGTGAGGAGAAGACGGTGATGGGTGGTGGTATTTGTAGCCCGCGAGGCGAAGAGAAAGACTCATGGTTCAGCACCAATCAACGTCCGAGGGAGGGAATAAAGAAACGGCGAAACCACGCCACCCTGTAAACCAGTGAGCTCAGTTTCGAAGACGGTATCTCGAGACCACGTGAGAGAGAAGAAAAGGGCGAAAACCAGGTCACCCCAAAACCAGGACCGGCGTGCTCTGTTTCTCTCCATGCTCGAAGGATGCTCTGCTGACTTCTGGCAGCGCCTTTTGTATTGCGGATCCTTCCCAGTTTCTGGTTTTTTTCGGTGCGTTGACCTCTGCAGGTCAGAATCTCGGGGAGGCTTTGTCCCTTCTTGACCTCTTTCGGTGCGTTAACAGTCAGCTTCCAGCTACTTTTGGACCGCAGCGGTTTCTGTCTCCGGTTTGGGTTCTTATTTTATTGTCGTAAAGATCAGGACTCATGTCTAGTGGAGATTAAGTATACAAATACAGGATCCTTCTTTTATGCCGTTTAGTACAAGCATCGGCATGATTCTATACTTGATCCATTTGCTCAAATTTTGATTCGCATCTTATTTAGTCTCTATTCATGATTTTGTTCAGCACTTTATGAGTTTTGGGTTTGATTATTTCATTCATTTTTGTCATGGCGAGAAAAAGAATAGAAAGTGATTGAACGAAAAATTACAACTACTCTTGTTATTAATGTTATTAATGTTATTTGGATATTTATATTTCTAAATTTAGGGTAGTGGACTACATGGGTATTATTGTTTCTTTACTACCCCTAAATTAAGAGTATTTTAGGAAGAAAAAACATATTGTAAATGGTAACATAAGGATAGAATCTTGTTCCCTATTATATGAGATAGATGTTAGAGGTACAAAAAAGATTCTTATATAGACATATTTTTGTATGATACTTTGCAACGTCTAACTATATTATCAGGTCTTCTAGGTCTATAAATTAGGAGTGGCAAAACTTAGCACAAAAGGACACTTAAGTATCAAAACTTACGAAAGTGATACTTAAGTATCAAAATCGGAGCACAATTGATAGGTTAAGTGCCAACAGTGAGAAAATCCGACCAAAACGCTGACGTGACAATTTTTTGGCGAGTTTAGTGCAAAACGACGTTGTTTTGCACGCCGATGTGGCTAAATGGTGCCAAAACGACGTCGTTTTGGTGTTGATGTGATAAATAATTAATATAAAAATTAATTAAATCTCTTTATTGATGAAAACATTTAGGTACTGCCTAGTGTTGTAAGATTTTGCATTATGTTCAATTGTCATAGCTTCTATTATCATGAGATAGTCTCACTCTCAAGAGATGCAATCCAAGAATGCCTATAAGCGTGTCAGTAAGTTGCAAGACGTGGTGTCAGTAAGTTGCAAGACGTGGTGATAATATGCTATGTAGCACGGACACTCTCCGGAAGCCTTCTTGTCGTGTCTGACATTCCGACACGTGTCCAACACGCTTCGACACGTCCCGACACGCTCTGACTCGCGGTCAACAAGTATCGAAAAATCCGACACGTGGTCAACTCTCTCCGACACGCTTCGACACGCGAGTCCAAAATTCCGACACGCACGGGGTCAATTTTAAAAATTTATAATACTTATGGGATCAAAATTTAAATATACATAAAAGAAGTAATAAAAATGCTATAAATATACACACACGGGGTCATTTTTTTTAGTTTTGTTTTTTTAGAATTGTTTTAGTTTTTTAAAAGTCTTTTACTATGAAAGAAGTAATAAAAGAATGCTATATATGATAAATAAATAAATTTAAAAATATCATTTAAGCATTTTTCTTTAAACAATGTTTTTTTTAATTATTGTAACAAATTAAAATAATGAATGATATTATTTAATATTTTTCGTGTAAATTAATTGTAGGCTATTATTATTATTATTATTATTATTATTATTATTTATAAAAATATATTTAATATATAACGTGTTGGAACGTATCGAAATTCTCTATTTTTAAGAAATGATGTGTCGTTGTGTCATGTTACGTATCGCGTATCCGTGTTACATGGATGATATGTATGACTAGTAAATAACAATGTGCTCGATACGCTATCTATTTCTTAAGAAACGTAGGAGAAGTACTAGATGAAAAACCTCCTCATATACTTTAAACCCTAGAGCATATTTAACCAGCACCGGGTATTCTTACCTGAAGGCGAAAAGCGCAGGATATTTACAGCAGAGCCGTGGTACGTGAGACTGTTCTGATAGGTTGCTACGGGACCTTTCTTCTGCTCTTCACAAACTAAAAGCCAAATCTTAAAAAACACAGTGCAGTGGAATTATTCTTCAGGCAAAATGAGAAACTAGCAACTCCTCTTATCTAAGAAACACATGAGACTCCGAAACTCAATTTAATACGATGGGGATCCTTCAACTTTTACTTGGATCCCATATACACCGCCTACCATTCGCGGCGAACGAACTTAGCACAATCCAACAAGAACAGTTCCATTGACCATCATCCGGGGAGAAAGTATTAGGCACTTCCAGAAAATGCAACGCACTACTTATCACCAAAACCACATTCCACAAGTAATCTACAATAAAGGGCTTCAAACTTGAACTCCACAAGCAGACAAAGTCACTTCCTTTCGGAATGCCAAGAAAGAAGAGCCCAGGACATAGACAGCAATTGCACTCGCTACGTTCCGAAAAGCACAGACGCGATACAGCCGAGACGAGCAAAATGCGGCGTAAATCAACCTAAGAGCAGCAGAAACACGCCGAGACGGAAAACGGAAAAAGCCGGCGCCCCAAATTTTGCAAACTTTGAGCCACAGTACTGCACCACCAGTGGCGAGGAGGCCGGAGGGGTGGAAATCTAGGGTTAGGACGGGCTTGGTCTCGTGCCAGTTGATCTGGACCGTCCCTCCCTTCATTTCTTCTCTGCCCGCCCGCTCCGCCGCTTCCTTGCTTCTTCCCTCTCTCTCTCTCTCTCTCTCTCTCTCTGAAATCGAAGCGTTCTTACTCTCTTCCTTTCGCTCACAGCGCGCGTGCTCGTCGATGGAGGATGAAGCAGGCGCAGGCAAATCGACCCTCTCTCTCTCTCTCTCTCTTCGCCAGGAAGAAGAAGCAGTTCACAGATAGAGAGAGAGAGAGTGAGTGAGGGAGAGAGACGGAGGGTGATGTTAGCGCGCCCCCGTTTGATTTGGCGGGAAATTCATTGGGCTGGGCCGGCCTGGCCCATTTAACATCTCCTGGACCGTTGATCCGGGTGCGGCCCCCTTCGGAAGTTTACTGAACTTGGAATACTCCAAAACCCTAACAAAAATTGGATTTACAATTAATATGCCGTTTATTTCGCGAAAAATTTACTAAAATAGAAAAAACTCTTCATTTTTTTATGTTCTCAATCTTTTAGATGGCGATATGCTTTCTGAACCGGTTTTACATGTTTGATGTAATGGTTGCGCATTATTTTTCTTTGAATTTAATTGGCATGTGCACTTGTCAAGTGACTAAATAAGGAAATATTATAGTATTCAATTCATTAACTGCTCAAATGTGCAGTAATAAAAATTATTTGTCTTGTTGTCTAAAATATTCCTCAAACGATACCTTTAATGGGTGCTTTAAGAGAGCTTGTTAGCTGTTAGGAAAGTATAAGTCAATAGGGATAAAATAGTAAATAGTTATTTTATGGTTAGAGGGTTCCTCATATATATATATGTGTGTGTGTATGTATGCATTTTTCTAATCCTCTTGATTAAGAAATATACAATACAATTTATCTCCTTCAACATGATATCAGAGCCAATAATAAAAAAAAACCCCTAATCTTCAACCCCACTACCACCACCATAGCCACATTCACCTTTACCACCACAGCCATGATTGTCACCATTGCCATCGCCATCGCCATCACCATCACCAGATCTCCGTTTATCGTACTATCTCAGAACTAGTGACTAGCCTCGTTTTGCAGCAGCACCTATTGCTAAAGCTTATCCAGCGGAATCGACGCTTGCTTAGCCTTCTTCCATGATAAAGAGATCAAAAAATGATTAATAGATTTGGTATTCATGTGTCTTGAGATCTGA
Organism: Eucalyptus pumila; assembly: GCA_016097595.1. Lineage (NCBI taxonomy): Eukaryota > Viridiplantae > Streptophyta > Magnoliopsida > Myrtales > Myrtaceae > Eucalyptus > Eucalyptus pumila. The sequence continues at coordinate 65,463,481 of CM027853.1, forward strand.
CTGGTGTTTGTCTATTCGGTTGAGGAGTTCGAAGGCATTTCGTTTGACTGCTAGGGTTTCCAAAAAAAAAAAGAAAAATAAAAGGGGACAATGGAGGATGCTATCCAATGTTCTTACATGACTTCTTATTGTAGCATATTGTTCCTTGGAGGGCTAGTTGGTATGTGCTTAGTAACCTTTGGAGTGTCGTATGGTTATGGTAATTCTTCGATACTAAGTATAGAAAGGGCCAAGCGGAGCTAAGCAAGTCAGTGAGGGGTTTACTGGCCATATAGGGTGAAGGATACAGCAAGTATTGTTCTTGCTCTTTCCCCTTTCGAGGTTGGAATGGTATAAGTAAGCTTTTGCTAGGGGGTAGGGGGTTGTAAAGGATATAATGAGTTCACATTGTAATAGTATAAATTCTCACCATAAGTTATATAAGCATCAGTATGGCCTCTATAGTAACCATGCCTAATAAAGCTATCCTCGTATGATTATGGTAATTCTTCGATACCAAGTGTATAATTTTATGGTTTCTTGGTAGATTATTATGACTCAGTAGTGCACTGATTGAACCCTTATTTGTGGTTATTACTTTGTGGTTGATCTTCTCCTGGTTTGACACGTTTTCAATTGACATTTGTTAAGTTGGATGGAACTAATTATCCTTCTTAGTCTAAAGCCATAGAAGTTTATCTTATTGCCACTAGACAACATGATTATCTTATGTCTATGGTCTCCTCAGATAAGAGTAAGATAAATGACTAGGTTGTTGGAGATGTGATGATTTGTACACTGTTATGGAATAATATGGATTCAAAAATTAGTCCTCATTAAGTTAGTAAAAAATGTGCTTTACTTTACTCTAGCCTGAATAAAATGATACGGGTGTATAACACATGGGAGGCTTGTTTGATCTCCATGCTTTGATCTTCAGCGTGGAGATCAATCTCTATTTGAATATTATGCTTGTATCATTACACTTTGTCGACAATTGGATGCTTATTTTCCTGCTTCGGCTGATCCGAATGTTCCAGTCAAACACTAGGAGGATCTTCAAGTGATATTGTTTCTAAAAGTACTAAGGATTGAATATTCTTCTCTTCGCCAGCAAATTATGTCTGAAAATCTGCCTCTCTACAGTTATGAGGTTTTCTTCCAAGCCCTTCACTAGACGCCTAGTAACAAAATCTCAACTACAATTTTGGAGATAAGAGCTATGATTTTTTTATGATTCTAGTGAATGTGGAACTCGGGGTCGCAAACATGGTTTTGTTTTGAGTGGAAATCGTGGAGGTCATGATAGAGGTACTAGTGGTTGTGAATCTTGTTATTGTAATAATTGTTAAAGGGTTGGATATACAAAAGCTTTTTGCTACATGCTTTATCCTGAGTTTCGGCCTACACTTGTTGCATTTGCCGAGGTGGAAGATTTTTCCTCACCAGCTCCACCAAATTCTACTAATGTGTAGAAAATGAGAGATTCTGTTATATTGATACGTGCTGAGTATGATGCATGGATTTGCTCCCAATAAGTGATAGGAACTTCAGTTCCCACCACAACTTTGGTACATACCTCTAGATGTAGTTCATCTTGTTTACTTTTTACAGTATTTGACTCCTAGGCTATAGATTTTAGAACTACTCATCATATAGCTAGTAACTCTAAATTATTATCTTTATTACATTCTACACCTCCTAGGGTGTCCAATTCTGTTACATTAACTAATAGTTCACCTTCCTAAGTTATTGGTACTAGCGTTGCTCATTTGAGTTCCTCTCTTTCCTTATTGTCTATCCTTCATTTTAAATTTCCATGTAATTTGATTTTTGTTAGTTCATCAACTAAAAACTAAATTGTTCAGTAGTCTCTTCTTCTCATTGCATCTTTCAGAATATGAGGACAAGACAGATGATTAGTAGGGGACATGAATCAAATGATATATATTATCTTGACAAGAAGGTGATAGCTGCAATATCTATGAAGCGCACATCCCTTGATGTGTGTCGGATGCATTGTAGGACTGGTCATCCGCCTTTGAACATTCTTCAATGTTTATTTCCTAAGTCTGAGTTTATGAGTACTTTTCAATGTGAAGCTTGTTAGCTTGGTAAACACGATAGAGTTTCCTTTCCTTTTTGCATGAAGAGTTATGTGTCTAGTCCCTTTGAGCTGGTTTACTTAGATGTATGTGGTCCATATCGTGTTTCTAATACATTTGGTTTCATATATTTATTATATTTGAGGATAATTTTTCCCGAATGATTTGATTGTTTTTAATAAAAAACTGTGCTGAGATTTTTTATTGCTTTTGTTTATTTTATTTTGCGGTGTTTGAATCAATATAATACTTCGGTCAAAACTTTGCGATTAGATAATGCCAAAGAGTATCTTGCTCCTACTTCTGATTTTCAAACTTTTTTTGATTCTCATGGCATTATTTGATAGACTTCTTGTTCATACACCCCATAGCAAAATGGTGTAGCTAAATGTAAAAATCACCATCTTCTTAATGTTGCTCGGTGTTTTATGTTTCACATACATCTACTTAAAACATTTTAGAGTCTTGTAATCCTTACAACCTTGGCTTCCATCTTCTATTCTTCGGGGGGAGACACATTTTTTGATTTTACATCCAAATCATCTTCCCTTTCCATTACCTCTACACGTCTTTGATTATATTTGTTTTGTCCATTCTCTTACTCCTGGCCTTGATATGTTCTACTCGCATATAGGTATCAATTTAACCCTGCGAAAATATGTCATTAATATTCTTGATGAGGTTGGATTTATTAGAGTAACACCAGTTGATACTCCTATTGAATTCAATGTGAAACTTGATACAAAACATAGATAATTATTACATGATCTAGTGAAATATTGGAGATTAGTTGGTAAGTTGAACTATCTTATCGTCACAAGACTTGATATATCTTTTGTTATCAGTGTAGTAAGTCAGTTCATGAATTCTCCTCGAATTACTCACTAAGATGTTGTGCTTCGAATTATCAAGTACTTAAAGGAAGCACTAGGTAAATGACTACTTTTCAAGAATTATGGCCATCTGAATGCCATGTATTATTTTTTTCAAGAATTATGGCCATCTGAATGCCATGTATTATTTTTTTCAAGAATTATGGCCATCTGAATGCCATGTATTATTTTGATATAGATTGGGTTAGAAGTTCTACTAGTAGGAGATCTATGTTGGGTTATTGAGTATTTTTTAGAGGTAATTTAGTTGCCTGAAAGAGTAAGAAACAACATGTCGTCTCGATCAAGTTTTGAAGCAAAATATAAAGTTATCGCACATGTGAAGGTGAATTACTTTGGTCGAGGTTGTTATTGTCAAAAATCTGCATGTCAACATCAGAACCGTCAATATTATATTGTGATAATCAATCAATTATTTATATTACAAATAATCCTATCTTTCATGAGCGAACTAAGCATAATGAAGTTGATTGTTATTTTATACGAGAAAAAGTTCAAATAAGAGAGATCACCCCTTCAACATACAAAGACAGAGGATTGGCTTATAGATATTTCTACTAAGTCTTTATTGGGGAATAGAGTAAGTTTTTTTATGTAACAAGTTGGAATTATTTGATATCTACATCTCAACTTAAGGGAATATATTACGAAATAATAAGCCAATGAGGGTAGAATAGTTGATAGTTATTTTATGTTTAGAGGATTACTCATATATATATCCTCTTGATTAAGAAATACACAATATGATTTATCTCATTCAACATTAACAAGATCCGTTATTGGTGGTCTCGGACCATCTGCACGAGTAAAGATAGCTTATCGAAGAGTGATGTCGTTTCATTACTTAGCTTTGGAGTTCTTATGCACCAGAAATATAGTGACAATCCGGACTAGCATCTTTCTTCAAACTCCATTCATAGTAAAACATAGTATAAACACTGTACAAAGGGAAGTAAACCAACATGGGGGAACAAAAGACGGAGACTCTTTTGAAATTTCAACATCCTATGTTTCGACTTTTATTGGCGATCGTACATTCGGAAACCTGATCTAACTTATCGGGCAAACCCGATCGGCCACTGAGGCTCCTCTATCCATCCATGCGGATGATGCAGCGGAGCGACTCTCCCTTAAGCATGTAGTCGAACGCCTTGTTGATCTCGGAGAGACAGACTTCGTGCGTGATGAACTTCTCCAGCTCGAGCTCCTGCAGAAATAAGACACGGGGGGTCGAAGTCAGCATCATCGAGTTTATGAAAGTTTCGAAGAAGATTAGACCACTGAATCTTCATAACCTAACCGATGCTAGCCATTATGGGAATCACATTATCATGTCTTTGCTCACTTACCTTCCTCATGTACATCTCGACAACGTTTGGAAGGTCGGTGCGCGGCTTGTAGTTGCCGAAGAAGGTGCCCTTGAGTGTCTTCTCATTCAGGAAATTCATCGGATGAGTCTTGAAGGCGTCGTCTTTGTTTGGCACTCCGACAAGAACTGCCACACCCCATCCCTGCAAACGGAGGAACGTGAGTATTTTTGTCAATGGCTTTGTGACATCATTTATATCGTGCCTGTTGGCAAAGTTCATCGGAGATTACATCATGAACGCATTCGAAAGCAGAGATCATGGCATTGACGCTTCCTGTGCACTCAACGCTTCGGTCGACTCCCCCGCCAGTCATTTCAGCAAGAACCTGAGGATGATGGAATTGCATTATCAGCACCGATGATAAAGTCTCTACTTAATGGTTACAGTTTTCCAACTTAACATACTGGTTTACTAACCTCCTGAACTGGCTTATGATGATCTTTTGGGTTCACAAACTCGGTAACGCCAAATTTCTTGGCTGTTCAGATAAAGAAATTGACCATCAGCAGAAGGTTTGATGGAACCACAAGTTCATCAGAGGGAAATTTTAAGCTATACTCAATAGAGCGCATCAGAATGCCTACAGTGTAAACAAAAGAAACTAGCGAAAGCTTAATGATGAGGCAACCTTATTATTTGCTTTTCAGTACTCAACTCATGAGACAACCTTCTTTTTTCGGAATGCTGTTAAGTATTAATCTTGTTAGAATTGTACTCACCCTCGTCAAACCTTTTCGGATTGAGATCGACACCAATGATCCTCGAAGCTCCAGCAATTCTGGCACCTTCAGCTGCCTGATAAAAAGTCACATGGAACAGTCTTTTCAGATCAACGAGCAAGCACAAGCATCCTCAGTACAAAATAAGCAATAACATGTAAAGGAGAGCATTGCAGAAACTCACAGAAAGGCCAACAGCACCTAGTCCAAATATAGCAACAGTTGAACCCTTGGGAGGTTTCGCAACATTCAAGGTGGCCCCAAGACCTGCATTGCAACTCAGATTAGCAACAAGAAGTTGATGAATGATGAGGTAAAAAAGCACCATTTCAATTACGTACCAGTGGAGACTCCGCAGCTGAGAATGCAAACTTTGTCCATGGGAGCAGCAGGATTTATCTTGGCTAGGCAACCGACATGAATGACCGAGTACTCACTAAACGTTGATGTTCCAACGAAATGGTAAATGGGTTTTCCATTGATCGAGAATCTCGATTTGCCATCGTTCAGCATCACTCCTCTGTCTGTGTTTATCCTGAGGAGGTCACACATGTTGCTCTCCTCAGATTTACAATGCCGACACTCCTTGCACTCCCCCGTGAACACTGGAAGCACATGATCACCAGGTTTGAGCTCTGTCACGCCCTCACCAACGCTTTCGACAATCCTAAGAATCAAGAAGATCACGACTTATAAGCACCAATGAAAGAAAGAATAAAACTGAGGCCCATTAAATATCAAATGAAGAAGTAGTAGACCATACCCTGCTGCTTCATGACCAAATATGCGAGGGAAAACTGGGGTTTGTCCCTGAAAATTGATGGATCAAGGGGGTTTATTAACTGCTTTGATGAAAAATCTACAAGGAACATGTAATCGAAGGAGGGGAACATCTATTTACCTTGGCTTCCCAAAAGTATACATCTGTGTGGCAGAGTGCTGTGACGACGATTTTCACTCGAACCTCCATGGCCTGCGGTGGAGCCACCTCCACTTCTTCTATCACCAGTGGCTTTCCGGCTTCCCATGCCACCGCAGCTGATATCCAAAATCATTCGGTTAATGCAAGCAGAATGCAGTGATTTAATGTTTTGAAGAGAAGGTAAAAAACTGCGATAAGGCAGGACATCATAGTGTATTCTAAAGAAAAGGGATTGATATTAGGATGAACGGGGCGGAAGACCAAAGCTGGGCAAATTAGCATTGGTGGAAACCCGAATTAGGTCACCACCATATTCAGATTCTTTCATTGAAGCTTCATTTGAACACAAGAAAGCTGGAAATTATCAGAATCAGCGGACTGTACGTCCATTCGACACCGGCAAAATGGGGACCATTTCAAGCAGTGGAATTAGCAACACAAGCAACATCGTTATATGCAGCCGGCACAATTCAACTAGTAGAACCAACGATTAATCACAAAGTCCTCAATCCCAGCTGCATAATCAACCTGATGATCGTCAAAAACACGCACTGAGGGGCATATGATCAACGAGGAAGTTCCGCATAAAACCATAAATTAGACCACCGCAAAGAACCATGCGAATCTCACTCAACAGGTGGTGAACCAAAACAAAAAAATAAAATAAAAGAAGAAGCATGAAACGCTAAAGCAACTCATCGCAGAAGCTCGCACCTTTGCAATGAATGACTTTCCCGACTGTTCTCGACATGATTGTCCAAACTCCTCGGCTTCTTTCTTGAGCGATGAAAAAGATGATTCCTTTTTCTGGATGTGAGGAGAAGACGGTGATGGGTGGTGGTATTTGTAGCCCGCGAAGCGAAGAGAAAGACTCATGGTTCAGAACCAATCAACGTCCGAGGGAGGGAATAAAGAAACGGCGAAACCACGCCACCCTGTAAACCAGTGTGCTCAGTTTCGAAGACGGTATCTCGAGACCACGTGAGAGAGAAGAAAAGGGCGAAAACCATGTCACCCCAAAACCAGGACCGGCGTGCTCTGTTTCTCTCCATGCTCGATGGATGCTCTGCTGACTTCTTGCAGCGCCTTTTGTATTGCGGATCCTTCCCAGTTTCTGGTTTTTTTCGGTGCGTTGACCTCTGCAGGTCAGAATCTCGGGAAGGCTCTTTCCCTTCTTGGCCTTTTTACCCGGCTGTTCAACAGTCAGCTTCCAGCTACTTTTGGACCACAGCGGTTTCTGTCTCCTGTTTGGTTCTTATTTTATTGTTGCAAAGAATCTGTGGACTCATGTCTAGTGGGGATTAATTATACAAATACAGGATCCATCTTTTATGCCGTTTAGTACAAGCACCGGCATGATTCTATACTTATCCACTTGCTTAAATTTTGACTCAGCATCTTATTTAGTCTCTATTCATGATTTTGTTAAGCACTTTAGGAGTTTTGGGTTTGATTATTTCATTCATTTTTGTCATGGCAGGAAAAAGAATAGAGAGCGATTGAACGAAAAATTACGACTACTCTTGTTATTAATGTTATTTGGATATTTGTATTTCTAAATTTAGGGTAGTGGCCTACATGGGTATTATCGTTTCTTTACTACCCTAAATTAAGAGTATTTTAAGAAGAAAAAGCATATTGTAAATGGTAATATAAGGATAGAATCTTATTCCCTATTATATGAGATAGATGTTAGAGGTACAAAAAAAATTATTAGATAGACATATTTTTGTATGATATTTTGCCACGTCTAACTATATTATCATGTCTTCTAGGTCTATAAACTAGTAAGATAAAATCTATAATTAGAAATCGACATGTTTATAGATTATTATCAACATTTTGTGTGGAAGTTTTGTGAATATATTTTGCGCATGTAGTTTTGCTATAGAATTATTTAGCAAAAATATCAGTACAAAAGACAAAGGCCCACTTTATTTTCTGTTTAGGGAGATTTAGAATATGACCTTCACTTCACTATTGAATTTGGCTACTTATTGTGAATGTTGTGAATGACTATATATGTGTTGAAATAAGTTGTGATCTTCACATCTAATGTTAACTTTAAATTTTATAGGTTTGGAATTTGACTTTATTTTTTAAGTGACCATCACTTGTTGCAAATGAATTTACATTGAGCACCTATAATAGTTTTATGCCCATAATTATTTATATTTAAATTTATCTGATTATGAGTAAAGTCCATAAAGTAAATTAAATGTTAAATAGTCTTTAAATCCAAGCTTCTAATTTCTATTACAATATAAGTCAGATGAGTCGAAAATTGGGGGCAAGAAGCCCCCAAAAACACAATTAACCAATCAAGAATAAAATGTTCTGTGTGAATCTAATCCCATATATTTTGACCAAGAAAAAAGAAATCTAATCCCATATATTCTAAATTGAATTGAATGCGTAAACGCCTATTGGAATCTCTATAAACGGTCAGCGAAGCAGTTAGTAAAAGTTGCAACTTGAGGCAACTTGATCTCACAGGCTGCCACTTGAAATTGAAACCATCTCATTATAATAAAATCGTTTCTGTTGCTTTATCTATATTAACAGTCTTTCTTTATATTTTATCATTTTTCTACTGAATTATCAACTTTTATATGCCTTAATTACCAATTCTTATGTTTCTAACTCATTTTAAAAATTATGAACCTAAAGTAAGTCGGTAGCTTTTCTCCCGTTAAATTGAATTGGGTTACTAATTTTCATTTGAGTCACCAGTACTTATTTGACTTTTTTTTATTTGCCAACTTTTCTTCACAAATTTCTATCCACATTTCTTTCTTTCTTTGGACAAAATCCGCATTTCTTAGCAATGCCTTGAACTTACTAATTTTTTAGAAATCACCATTCTTAGTCAGATTGACTTACCCAATTTTTTTCCAATTAAATTACTCATTGATTTTGAGTTACTAACTCTCATTTAAGTTACTTAGCAAGTTTATTTTTTTTAATTATCAAATTTTCTTTTCTTTTGCCCACCCTTATTTTTTTCTTAACTATGATTTAAATTTACTAATATTTATGTGAAATTATAAACATTATTTTAATTGATTAATAAAATTTTCTCCATCATAATTATCAACAAGTTCTAGACTATCAACTCTCATTTGAGTGAAATTCCAACAATTGTTTGATTATTTTTCATTGACCAACTATTATATTGGGTGTCAAGTAAAAGTGGTAATCATATTAAAAAGTTGGTACTTTTTTTTTTTTTGGAATAAATCTGAATTAACGTTGGTTGGTAACTCAAATGAGACTTGATTACTCAAAATTAGTTAATAATTTAATTAATTTTTTTATGTCAAACAAAAAGATGTTAGTACATGTGACAGCTCAAGGGAAAGGGAAGGGGTTCTCTCTAGTCCCACATTGGTTAGGAGGAGTCCTGGGTTACTTTTTTAAAGGCTTGAATCACTTTAATTTGCATAACGCATTTTAAAGCGGTGATGACTCAGTGTCCAAAGCGGACAATATTATATAGTGGGGCTTGGGTCGTTACAAATGGTATTAAAACCGACAACTCCTACAAATGGTATTAGAGCCGACAACTCCTGACCACGTGTGGGGCCACATCGAGGACCCTATGCTCCTAAGGGGTGGAAAGTGTGACAGCCCAAGGGAAGGGGAAGGGGTTCTCTCTAGTCCCACATCGCTTAGAGAGGAGTCTTGTGCTAGTTTATAAAGGCTTAAGGCCGTGAGGACTCAGTGTCCAAAGCAAATAATATTACACAGTGGGGCCCGGGTTGTTACAGTACCTTCATAAAATGGAAAATAAATTTGAACGTTAATAAGATAATGTTAGTAAATGATACGATAATTTTTTGGTTAGAGATAATATAATTTATTAATTGAAAAAAAAATCAACATTGAAAACTAACTCTCCTGAGAGTTGGTATTGCAAAATTAATTAGTAACTTAACAAAAGAAAAGTGGAGAATTGCTTTTATTGTGGCTAGGAAAAAGGGTAAAAAAAAAAACAAAGGAAAACAATTTAAATAAGAATTGATAACTCAAGACAAGTCAATAAGTTAGTTGGAGAATAGTTGGTAAGTCATACAAGAATATTGGTGATGTCATGAAAAATTAAGCCATTGGTAAATGATAAGAGAAACTTTTTTTTTTCTTAAGACGAGATGTTGATAATTTATAAACAGCATCAATCTTGGTAATAAACTTAAATAAGAGTTTGTTACACAAAATTAGTTAGTTATTTAATTGGAGAAAAGTTAGTGATCACTTTTTTAAAGGATGGATAAAAATTGGTGAACTATATATGATAACATACCTCAAATAAAAGTTTGTAACTCAAAGCTGGTTAGAAATTTAATCGGAGAAAAGTTGCTCACATAAAGTTTGGTAAAATTCATATAAGAGTTGGTAATTTCAAGGCGTTGGTAAAAAAGTTAATTAAAAGTTGATAATTTGCTTACTATCAAAAGAGTTGATGATTTATAGAAGCGTCAGTAAATCATAATATCTTTGAAACCATTAAGCAATGCTTCAAAAATATTGAACCACCATTCGAATTTAGTTCTTATTCATTATTGGAAGCATTGAGTTTGTCTCCATCAAGTTAAAAGAACTTCTTGAGGGACAAACCAAGTTTTTGATAACTGAAATCTTGTAGCTTGTTGAGATATGTGAAAAGAGTTTGCATTATAATTAAGTTGTGCTATGTTTAGAATTTTCAAAGGTGTCTAGAGGGACAAACCACCCATCTTTGAAATGTAATTGCACAGCAGTTTCAGAACCAAAAGTTAAAGATCTTTGGTTGAATTCATGAGCAGCCAGGTTCATATAATTAAAAAAGGATGGCATTGCGACAATGATGACCAGGTAACACTGAAAAAACTAGATATATCAACTGAAGAGAAAGTTCAATGACGTCTGTAACTCTGTTACAGTATTATTGCATCATGTACAAAGGAAGAAAAACCCAGCGAAAGGCGCGAGAAGCCCGAAAAAAAGGAAAGAAAGCAAACGATCTTCTGCATTCCGTATTTTCTTCAATCATATGATCAAGCTGAATTTATTTGCACTCGGACATTCCGAAACCCAACGGTAGATCAGTGGCGCACTATGCATCCATCCGGATTATGCACCGAAGAGACTCCCCTTGGAGCATGTGATCAAAGGACTTGTTTATCTCCGATAGAGACACATCATGGGTGATGAATTTCTCCAGTTCAAGCTCCTGTGGATTCACAACAGAAGGATCAAACATAAGACTTGAGTCCCAAGCAAGAAGGCATGCAAAATATTGTGATGCGTGGGTTTGTACTTGCCTTTCTCATGTACATCTCGACGACATTAGGGATATCGGTGTGCGGTTCGTAGTTGCCAAAGAAGGTGCCCTTGAGCGTCTTCTCATTCAGGAAGTTCATCGGGTGGGCCTTGAAGGCGTCGTCCTTGTTTGGCACGCCGACGAGCACGGCCACGCCCCATCCCTGCAAGGCCGGATCACAGAAAAACTTGTAATTCATGGCTACATGCAATAACCCATTAAGGAATACCGTAAAAAGCTACAGGAAAATTACATCATGGACACATTCAAATGCGGAAATCATGGCGCGGAAGCTTCCACTACACTCGACGCTTCGGTCGACTCCTCCGCCAGTCATTTCAATAAGCACCTGCAAATAGTGAATTGCCGAATTAAAACAGAAAAGAAGTCACCAGTTTCTCCCTTTTCCAATTACGTATACTAGTTGACTAACGATTGAAGTTGAACCGACCGGCACTTATCTCGAGTATCGAATTCGTGGATATGATCGAAAAGTAGGTACTAAATTGCTTGGTACCATAATTACAAATTTAGCATGCATATCAAGCCTTGTTCTTATCTTCTCATCTAGCGAAATTCAGTACCAAAGTTGTGAGAATTTTACCCACCTTGGTGGAATCTGCTCGGATTTAGATCAACCCCAATAATTCTTGAAGCCCCAGCAATTCTAGCGCCTTCAGCGGCCTGGGAGAAAAATTCAAAGAGAACAGCATTTTTGGATCAGCAACAACGCCAAGAGCTTCCTCCGCTAAAACAACTGCTAATACTTCATGGAAATTGAGTGACGTGGAGCAAGGATTTCGAGAAACTCACGGCAAGACCAACAGCTCCTAGCCCAAATATCGCAACGCTTGAACCCTTCTGTGGTTTTGCAACATTCAGGGTCGCCCCAAGACCTTCAAAGAAAGATGGATCAATTTTTTCGGAGGATATCTTTTTGAGCAAGTAACATGCTGTTTCGAACATCAAATGCCTCAGATCTTAGTTCTTTGCATACCAGTGGAGACACCACAGCTGAGAATACAGACTTTGTCGAGGGGAGCAGCCGGGTTGATCTTGGCTAGGCAACCGACATGAACCACGGTGTACTCACTGAAAGTCGAAGTCCCAAGGAAATGATAAATGGGCTTCCCATTGATCGAGAACCTCGACTTGCCATCATTCAGCATCACCCCTCTGTCCGTGTTTATCCTGAGGAGGTCACACATGTTGCTCTCCTCAGATTTGCAGTGCTGACACCCCTTGCACTCCCCAGTGAATATGGGAAGCACGTGATCACCAGGTTTAAGTTCCGTCACGCCCTCGCCAACGCTTTCCACAATGCTGAAAATCGATATAGAGACGGATGCAATTGGAGACCACAATTTAAGTATAGTGATTATTTGAACGAGTAGGCCTCACCCAGCTGCTTCATGACCAAATATGCGGGGAAACACAGGGGTTTGTCCCTGAAAATCGAAGAACCGACCGAAGTAAAACAATGAATATTGATGGAAAACTCATGATGAGCATGAGCGGCAATACAAAATGAGTAAGATTTACCTTGGCCTCCCAGAAGTAAACATCTGTATGGCAGAGAGCAGTGATGAGGATCTTCACTCTCACCTCCATTGCCTGTGGAGGGGCAACCTCCACTTGCTTGATCACCAGTGGCTTTCCTACTTCCCATGCCACCGCAGCTGCACAACAAAATTTACTCAATTAATAGAGTAGAATGCTGGCGCATATAGAGTAAATGCTGCAACGATGTGCGAGCACATTTGCTGCATCATGATCACACACACACACACACACACTGAGACATCATCAATGGCCCTGAATCTGGCCACTGCATAAATCAGTTGAACAATCGATTTTTGTCCCTAACCTTCCTTGTTTGAAATTCAAGATTCATTGTGGAACTCTTCTAACAACCAGAAAGAGCAATCCCAATACAGTACTAATCTGGTAAAGATCCAAGCAACCCTTCTAACCAAAAAACTCAAGACCAATGTGTATAGACGCAAAGAACTTAAAGACCAAAATGGCCATGCAAATCTACCAAAAACATGGAGTGATACATGGATTCTTCATAGGAGTACCTTTGCAACGAACGACTTTCACGATGGTGCTCAACATCTTTCAGCAACTTTCCTCGCTTTCTCTCGACTTTGATGACTAGATAAACATGGAGTTTGTTTCTTGGATGTGAAGAAGAGGAAATTCTTGAAGGGTAATTACAGTAGACGATGATGTTGAAGATCACCGCCTCTCTCTCTCTCTCCTGGAGTTCTCTAGATCTTTCTCTAGAGTTCTCCATATCTCTCTCTGGATTTCTCTAGATCTCTCCCTTCTCCAGAATGTTCTAGCAAAATCCATCAAGAAAAGTTGCACCGCTTCTAGATTTCTCCAAAGAAATCTAGTTGTGAGGCTATAACAAAATAATAATAATACTTCTAGAATAGTGTAGAAAGATAGGAAAGTCACCAACTTTCCATCCTATAAATAGGAGCAACTTGCTCCTCATTTGAGTGTCCAACTAAGAGTGTGTGAGTAAGAAGTCCAAGAAGGTGTGTGGGTGTGTGTGTGGGGGTCTTGAGAGTGTGTTGAGTAGAGTGTGCTGTATATGCACATGAGTGTGAGAGGAATTGTGTAGAGTTGTCCGAGTATTGTATGTGGTGTGAGAAATTATTGTAATAGTGAAAGTTATATTTCGTGAATTATATTTGTACCACGTTTCCGCAAGATTCAACAGATGATGACTCAGAGAATTAGAATACTCATAGTTAAGCACCAATCAGAGAGAGAGAGAGAGAGAGAGAGAGAGAGAGAGAGAGAACATGTACTATACCCATTTGTTACCCAATGTCCGCTAAATAATGCAATGCAAACCTACCCAAAGACATGAAGTGATTCATATATTCTTCATGATAGTACCATTGCAACGTATGACTTTCCCGACAGTGCTCGACATCTTTTACAGCAACTTTCCTCGCTCTCTCTACTTTGATGACTAGACAAACATGGAGTTTGTTTCTTGTTTCTTGGATGTGAAGAAGAGGAAATTCTTGATGGGTATTTATAGTAGTCGATGATGACTCAGAGAATTAGAATACTCATAGTTAAGCACTATTCAGAGAGAGAGAGAGAGAGAGAGAGAGAGAGAGAGAGAGAGAGCAAAGACAACGTCAAAACCAGTGGTTTGTGGTCTCAGGACTAGACCCCAACGAACGGCGCCTTCCCAGTTTGGGGTTTTTCATTTCGTTGACCTTCAAATATATTTGAATATTGTTTCAGTCGGTAGGAGTTTTTGGCCTCCTCCAATGGTTTCGTTAAAAAACACTTAGATCAAAAGTGAAAACAATAATTATAACATTCACTCCACATCCTGGCAATTGCATTAAAAGTGTTGGATATTTCAACGTTTTTGAAATATCGAAAGTTACGGATTTTGTATTGATTTTTTATGATTATCGATTTGGATACGATTATCAATTTGGAACATGTTTTTATCTAGTATTAATGTAAAACGGTTTTGTAACATTCTTATAATGTTTTATAATGGCTTTATAATGACTTTGTAACGGTTGTATAATGACTTCATAAGGTTTGATATATTTCTTCATAGACCCTCCATTATTTGTACTAGTAATCATTTTTATTACCAATTGAAACTCTCTCTCTCTCTGTCTCAACTTGTTAGTTTGAACTTAGTTAGAAAGTGATATTCTTGTTTTCCGTTACATATATTTCTTTCTTACCATTGTCCTATTCATTCTAATATTCTATGCGGAATATAGAAGAAGAACCGCTATGTTTTGGGAGAACAGTTGCTTAAACCTATCACACGAAGTTTGTAATATGAGATTTAGAATTATCCTTGAGGATAGTGCTTGCGTGCTTTAGACAATTGATTTTATTTTCTCAACTTTTCTAATAGATTTTTTTTTTTTTCATATTCTAATAGTTTCCAACAAAAAAGGGCCTTCAATAACTCAGATTCTGAATTTATACCAACTCAATGCCTTAATTAAACATCATAAATCTTTTGTTGAACAAAGATAAAGTGTTAATTTAATGTCTATATGAATTGACTTTCACTTTTTACTTTATTTAAATCGTGCCACTCACATAATTTGATCTTTTTAAGTCCCAAAACTCTGGAAAATTTCACAACACTCAAGTGTTTTTTGCAGATTCATATAAAATTTTTCATAATTGAACAGTATTTTAAATTTTCATGGGAAATAGAAAAAAAAAACACTCTTCGCATTTTATTTAAATGCTTACGAACATACCCCTCCTTAGTCGGGTTTGTTTTTTGCCAATTTCGAGACTTTAATTAGTCTCCATTTCCCTGAATGTGTCAAATGGGTTGCGTAGAAAAATGGCACGAATGAAGGAAAAGAGATTCAAATAAACTCTTTCACTATCGTCGACGTTCCTTGATTTACTTGATTTGCTCTTTATAAACAGACACAAATGAACGAAAAGAGACTAAAGTGGAGACGAACTCCAGACTTGATTCCCTTCATAGTTCCAAGATAAACTAATACATAATTGAAGTGGGTACATCATAAATGATTAGAACTCTATAAACCAACATCGAAGCTGGTAAACACTGCTGGCCCTTGAGCTCGCAAGTTGCCACTTGGATCTGCTTATTCTATATTAAACATTTCTTATTTGATTTGATAAATTGCTTCTGTCGTTTCTTGCATAGATAAACGAGGGATGACAACAGGGACCACCATCATAGTAACTACTCCATTTATCAGCACAACTTTCTAATTCCTATTTTGGAGATGAAGGTTAAAAGGGGGGGGGGGGGTCTCTGTGAAAATCTGAGGGAAAAGTGTTAAAAAAAAGTTATAAACATTTTGCATTTGTGCCAATTTAGTCATAATTTTTTTTGATTGGTGCCAATTTAATCATTTCCAGTTAATTTTGGCTAGATTTTGTTAATTGGGCATCGACCAACTGACTTGGCATGATCAACATTGACGTGAACAACTTTTAATAATATTTTACTATTTTAAAAATATTTTTTATTTTATTTTTTCCTTCTCCTCCTCCTTCCTCTAATCAGTCGTCGAACCTCAGCGACTGGCTAGAGGCAATGATCGATGAGGTCGAGGTCAACCTCGATTAGCAAGGCTTGAGCCCTCGCCAATGGCCACGAGGGCGGCCTTGCGCCTAGCTAGCGAGGCTTGCTCTCACCCGATCCGGCGAGGGTCAAGCCTTGCCGGCCAATGGCGAAGTTCAAGCCCTTGCTAGTGGACATGAGGGCAACCTCGCACTAGGCGACGAGCCCGGCTCGAGGTAGCCTAGGCCACAAGGGTGGCCTCATGATAGAGCCTCGCTGATCATTGCTTTTGGCCGGTCGCTAAGGTTCGGCGATCGGCTGGAGAAAGGAGGAGGAGAAGGAAAAAAGGAAAAAAGAACAAGAAAAAGAAAATAAAAAATTCAAAAATATTAAAATATTATTAAAAATTATTAACGCGCACTGACACAACGTCACGCCGCATTTCGCCTAGTAAGCAAAATCTGGTCAAAATTAGTCGGAAAAGACTGAATTGGCATAAAGTAAAAATGTTTATAACTAAATTAACACCAAAAAAAAAAGGTTTATGACTAAATTAGCACAAATATAAAATATTCATGACTTTTTTAACACTTTTTCCAAAAAATTGAAGATCACGTTTTGAAGAAAATGCACAAAAAGACATGTATTATAAAATAGATATTTAGTTTGGTTCCGTTTTACTTTAGATATCTTTTTCCTACTTCCCCCACTTTGTTTTGTTCCCCCCTTATTAAGGACTTGATTTTGCAACAGGACTTTGTCCTTCAACTAGAGAGAGAGAGAGGGGGGCCGACAAGAACTTCGACGGTAACGACAGATAGGGAGGGGGCCCCAAGTGGGTTGACTCGACGGTGGGGAGGGCTTCAGCGTGGCCACAACGGTGGAATGGCGTGGCTAGGTTGGTGGCGGCGAGAAGAAGAGGGCACAGGCAACTGAGAGCCGTTCACATTAGGAGGAGGAGGAGGAGGAGGAGGAGGAGAGAGAAGAGGGAGTGTTAGGAACGGGAAAGGTTGAAGAAAAAAAATAACGAAGAGGACAAAGGTTTTAATACGGATGTGTATAGAGATTAGGCATACAATACATGTTTGATTTTCTTATAGCTTTTAGTACAAGTATGGTCGAGATCCTATATTTGAGTCATTCACTCAGACTTTGACTTGCGTCTTATCTAATCCTAATTCAAGATTTTGTGGTATTTAATGCGCTTTGGATTCAATTACTTAAGTGGATTTTCTCATGACAAAGAGAAAAGAGAAAAATTGTAGAAAAGATTATGATACTTGCCCAAATGGGCAGTATATTTTTTGTGCTAACCCTAATCAAAATTATTTTAGGAAGAAAAAAATTGCGAACGGTTATATAAGAATAGAAACTCGTTCCCTGTTACATGAGATACATGTTAGTGGTATAGAAAAAATTCTTGTAAAGACATTTTTATATGATATTTGACATGCGACCAACTATATTGTCATGTCTCCTAAGTCTATAAACTGGAAAGATAAAATCTTTAATTAGAATATTTTGCATACATGGCACTGCTATAGTGTCTCCTAAGTCTATAAACTAGAAAGATAAAACTTTTAATTAGAAAACCACATGTTTATTGATTATTATAATGTCATTTTGCACGGAAGTTTAGTGAATATTTTGCATATATAGCATTGCTATAGATTTATTTAGGAAAAATGTCAGTACAAAAGGCAAAGGCCCACGTTAGTTTCTGTTTAGTGTGATTTTAGTCTTAATTTAAATATTGTAGTTTTGTCATCTAGAATTTGACCTTCACTTCGTTTATTAATATCGCTTAATATTGTGAATGACTCGATTATGTGTTGGGGTAAGTTGTGATCTTAACATCTAATGTTCACTTTTGACTTTTATAGTTTGGAATTTGACTTTTATTATAAGTGACTATGATTATCGCCGATTAACTTATATTGAGCACCTTTACATTTAAATATATTTGGCTATAAGCAAACTCAAAGTAATTCTTCCAATAATTTCCATGAAGTAAATCAAATGTTAAGCAGTCTTCAAATCCAAGCTTCTAACTTCAATTACATCATCTGTCGTATGAGTCTGAAATGGGGGGCAAGAAGCATCCAAACACGCAGTTAACTAATCAGGAATAAATTTTCTGTGATAATCTATTTCCATATATACTAAATTGAATTGAATGCGTAATCATCGATGGGAACCTTTATAAACGGTCAGCGTAGCAACTTGGTGAAAATCGCAACTTGATCTCACAAGTTGCCACTTGAATTTGAAACTCCCTAATCTAATTATAAATAAAAAAAATAGTTTCGGTTACTTAAAATGTATACTATCTATATTAATTGTCTTTCTTTATATATTTTTAATTTTTTATTGAATTATAAAATTTTATTTACCTTAATTATCAATTATTATGTTTACCAACTCATTTTAAGAAATTACCAACCTAAGGTGACTCGGCAGCTTTTCTCTCATTAAATTGAATTAGTTACTAACTTCCATTTGAGTCACAGGCGTGTATTTGACTCTCTTTTTTTGCCAAATTTTCTTGAAAATTTTATTATTGCATTTCTTAATGACGCCTTTAATTGACCAACTTTTTAGAAATTACCATTCTCAATTAGATTGACTTACTCGATTTTTTCCAATTAAATTACTCATTAGCTTTGAGTTACCAACTCTTATATAAGTTACCCAGGAAATTTATTTTTCTAACCTTTATTTATTTCTAACTATGCCTTAAATTTACTAGCTGTTATGTGAAGTTACTAACTTATTATAAATTATGAATCAACTTTTCTCCGATTAAGTTATCAATAAATTCTAAATTATCAACTCTCACTTGAGTTAGGTACCAACAATTATTTGATTATTTTTCATTGACCAACTATTCTATTAGGTGGCAAATAAATGTGGTAATCTATATTAAAAAAAGTTGGTAAACTTTAAAAAAAAAAAAAAGAACTTTGGTAAGCAACTTACATGAGACTTGATCGCTAAAAATTAATTAATAACTTAATCGAAGAAAAGTTTGTATGTCAAACAAAAAAAAAAAGGTTGGTAATTCCATATAAAGGAGAATAAATATAAGAGGTTGATAAGATAAAGTTAGTAAAAGATAAGAGGTTTTTTTTTTTGGTCAGAGATAAGATAATTTTGCAATTGTAAATAGTCATTGGAAACTAAGTCTTATAAGAGTTGGTATTGCAAAATTAATTAGCAACTTATTTGAAGAAAAGTTGAGAATTGCTTTAAGTGAGGCTGGTAATTTTCAAATAGAGTTGGTAAATTAAAAAGTTGGTAAGCATGGTAAATAAAAGTAGTAACTTAATAGAACAATTGGTAAATTTAAGTAAAAAAGGTGAATGAACAAAGGAAAACAATTTAAATTAGCATTGGTAACTCAAACGAGTTGGTAACTTAATCAAAGAAAAATTGGTTAGTCACACAAATATATATTGGTGATTTCATATAAAATTAAGCCGCTGGTAAACGATAAGAGAAACTCATTTCTTAAAGATAAGGGATGCTGATAATTTACTTGGTAATAAATTCAAATAAGAATTGGTCACGCAATATTGGTTAGTAATTTAATAGGAAAAAGTTAGCAATCACTTTGTAAAAGGACAGATAAAAGTCAGTAAATTTTAAACGATAACAAAAGTCGGTAAACTAAAAAAAAAAAATATTGGCAAGTACTTCAAATGAGAGTTTGTAACTCAAAACTAGTTAGAAATATAATTGGAAAAAAGTTGATAAGTCGCTCAAATAAATTTTGGTAAAATTCATATAAGAATATGTAATTCAAGACGGTGATTAGCAAGATAATTGAGAGTTGGAAAAAGATAAGAAAAGTTGGTAATTTGTACATTGCAAAAAAGAGTTGATAATTTCATAAAAGTGCCAGTAAATTACAATAAAATGCTGGGAAATCAAGAAACCGAAACTTTTTTGACAAACATTTTTTTTTTTACACTTATCGGTTCCTTCATTAATTTACCAGCATGTAAAAATGTACGATTTTTTTTTTTTTTTGGAAACGGAATAATAAAATCGTCCCATTACATGTGTTCTGTAGTTGAAAATGAACCCCATTTTATGTTCATGGAATCAGTTATCTTTGAAACTATTAAAGAATGCTTCAAAAAATTCAATTAGCATTCCAATTTAGTTCTAATTTATTATGGGAAGGGAAAATACCACAAAAAAAAAAAATCCCCAAATTATAATCGCTGTAACATAAATACTCATTGTGATACAAATACTCATCTCTTTTTTGTGTCACGAAAAATCTTAAACTTGCCCATTATGACGCAAATACCCCTAACTTATTTTTTGTGTTGCGAAAAAGCCAAACTTATATATTTTTGATATATATATACCCTATACTTCAGTTCTACTCATGGTAAATTTGTCATACTAGTATAAGTTAAAGGTTTTTTATGATGCAAAAAAAAAAAAAAAAAGAGTAAGGGGGTATTTATGTCACAATGAATAAGTTTAGGAAGTGACATAAAAAAAGTTTAGAATTTTTTGTAGTATTAACCATTGTTGGAAACATAGATCTTGTCTCTGAAAATGTAAATTATTTTATCAAGTTTTTGATAATTGAAATCTTTTAGCTTCTTGAGATATGTGAAGAGTGAGTTTGCATAATAATTAAGTTGCTATGTTTAGAATTTTCATTCGAGGTGTTTATAGGAACACACTATACATCTTTGACGTGCAATTGCACAGCAATTTCAGAACCAACAGTTAATGATCTTGATTGAAAACATGAGCAGTCATGTTCATATAATAAAAAAGATGGCATTGCAATATTGATGATCAAGAATACTCTGAAAAACTAGATATATCAACTGAAGAGAAAGTTCAATGACTTCTGCAGCTCTGTTACAGTATTATTTGTATCATGTACAAAGGAAGAAAAACCATGGCGAAAGGCGCGAGAAACAAAAAGATAATGAAATAAAGCAAATAATCTTCTGTGTTCAATGTTTTTCGTTATTCATATGATCAAGCTGAATTTATTGGCACTCCCGACAATCTGAAACCCAACAGTAGATCAGGGCGCCCTATGCGTCCATCCGGATAATGCACCGGAGAGAGTCACCTTGGAGCATGAGCTCGAAGGCCTTGTTGATTTCCGATAGACACACCTCATGAGTGATGAACTTCTCCAGTTCAAGCTCCTGAGGATTCAGGACACAGAGAGAGAAAACATGAGACTTGAGTCACGAGCAAGAAGGCATGCGACATATTGTCATGTGCGTGTTTGTACATACCTTCCTCATGTACATCTCGACGACATTAGGGAGGTCGGTGCGTGGTTTGTAGTTGCCAAAGAAAGTGCCCTTGAGCGTTTTCTCGTTCAGGAAGTTCATCGGGTGTGTCTTGAAGGCGTCATCCTTGTTCGGCACACCAACGAGCACGGCCACGCCCCATCCCTGCAAGCCCAGATCAAAGAAACGCTTGTGATTCATGGCTACGTGCAATAACCCATTAAGGAATACCATTAAAAGCTATAGGAAAATTACATCATGGACGCATTCAAATGCGGAAATCATGGCGTTGATGCTTCCAGTACACTCAACGCTTCGGTCAACTCCTCCGCCAGTCATTTCAGCAAGCACCTGCAAATAGTGAATTGCAGAATTAGAACAGAAAAGAACTCTCCAGTTTCTCCTTTTTCCAATTACGCATACTTGTTGACTAACCTCTTGAACAGGCTTGTCATAATCTTTTGGGTTCACAAACTCGGTAACGCCGAATTTTTTGGCTGTCAAACGGACAAAACAAATCATTGTAAGACAGTTACGGTTGAAGTTGAACCGACCGGCACTTATCCACAGTATCGAATTCGTGTATATTATCGAAAAGTAGGTACTAATTTGCTTGGCATCATAATTACAAATCTAGCATTCATATCAAGCCTTCTACTTATCTTCTCATCCAGCAAAATGAAGTACCGAAGTGGTAAGGATTTTACCCACCTTGGTGGAATCTGTTTGGATTTAGATCAACCCCAATAATTCTTGAAGCCCCAGCAATTCTAGCGCCTTCAGCGGCCTGGAAGAAAAATTCAAAGTAAACAGCATATTTGGATCAGCAACACCACCAAGAGCATCCTTCGCTAAAACAATAGCTATTACTTCGTAGAAAATGAGTGACGCCGAGCAAGGATTCGAGAAACTCACAGCAAGGCCAACAGCTCCTAGCCCAAATATGGCAACGCTTGAACCCTTCTGTGGTTTTGCAACATTCAGGGTTGCCCCAAGACCTTCAAAGAAAGATGGATCAATTTTTCAAAGGATATTTTTTGAGCAAGGAACATGCTGTTTCGAACATCAAATGCCTCAGATCTTAGTCCTTTGCATACCAGTGGAGATACCACAGCTGAGAATACAGACTTTGTCAAGGGGAGTGGCTGGGTTGATCTTGGCCAGGCAACCAACATGAACCACGGTGTACTCGCTGAAAGTCGAAGTCCCGACAAAATGGTAAATGGGCTTCCCATTAATCGAGAACCTTGACTTGCCATCATTCAGCATCACCCCTCTATCCGTGTTTATCCTCAGGAGGTCACACATGTTGCTCTCCTCAGATTTGCAGTGCCGACACTCCTTGCACTCCCCGGTGAACACAGGAAGCACATGATCACCGGGTTTAAGTTCCGTCACGCCC
The DNA here is from genome assembly GCA_016097595.1 of Eucalyptus pumila. Taxonomy (NCBI): domain Eukaryota; kingdom Viridiplantae; phylum Streptophyta; class Magnoliopsida; order Myrtales; family Myrtaceae; genus Eucalyptus; species Eucalyptus pumila. Next base: position 65,486,517 of record CM027853.1, read on the forward strand.
TTGCCAACGCTTTCCACAATGCTGAAAATCGACATAAAGACAGTTACAATTGGAAAATACAATTTAAGTGGAGTAATTACGTGAAGGAGGAGGCCTTACCCAGCTGCTTCATGACCAAATATGCGGGGAAACACGGGGGTCTGTCCCTGAAAATCAAAGATCCGATTGAGGTAAACTGTGAATATTGATGGAAAACTAATGAGGAACATGATCAGCAATACACAATGAGTAAGGGTTACCTTAGCCTCCCAGAAGTAAACATCTGTGTGGCAGAGAGCAGTGATGAGGATCTTCACACGCACCTCCATTGCCTGTGGAGGGGCAACCTCCACTTGCTCGATCACCAGTGGCTTTCCTGCTTCCCATGCCACCGCAGCTGCAACACAAAATTTGCCTCATTATGAAGTAGAGTGCTGGCACATAAAGATTAAATGCTGCATCATAGGACATCCGCTGCATCAAGATCACACACACACACATCATCGATTGCCCTGAATCTAGCCATTGCATAAATTTGCTGAACAATGTCACTGATGATAGAGCAATCCCAATACAGTACTAATCCGAAAAGATCCAAACAACCATGTAGCAGAAGAACTCAAGGCCCCCATTGCATTACTGGGCGGAATATCAACTGACGAATGTGTATAAACGCGAAGAACTTAAAGACCCCAAATGGCAATGCTAATCTACCAAAAACATGAAGTGAAACATCGATTCTTCATAGGAGTACCTTTGCAACGAATGACTTTGCCAACAGTGCTCGACATCTTCTACAGCAACTTCCCTCGCTTTCTCTCGACTTTGACAACTAGATAAAGATGGAGTTTGTTTCTTGTTTCTTGGATGTGAAGAAGAGGAAATTCTCGATGGGTATTTATAGTAGGATGAAGAAACAGGGAATTAGAAAACTCGCAGTTAAGCACCAATTAGCCTACAAGAAACGCGAGAGAAAGAGAGAGAGAGAGAGAGAGAGAGAGCAAAGACCATGTCAAAACCAGTGGTTTGTGGTCTCAGTATGACAGCAACAAACGGCGCCGTAAGTATTCTGAGGAGCATTCCCAGTATCTGGTTTTTCATTTCGTTGACCTTCAAACATATTTGAATATTGTTTCAGTCGCGGGACGTTTCTGGCCTCCTCCAATAGTTTCTTTAAATCACGCAGATAAAAATGAAAACAATATTTATAAAATTCACTCCATATCCTTGCAATTGAGTTAAAAGGGCCTTCAATCACGTTTACGTATAAAACTCAGATTATGAATTCAGGCCGACTCGATGCCCTCATCAAACATCATAAACTTCATTATTTAACACGAATAAGATATCAATCTAATGTCCATCTGAATTGACTTTCATCTTTCAATTTATTTAAATCGCGCCATTCATGTACTCTGATTTATTTTCAGATTAGAAACTCTTGAAACTTTCATCGTACTTGAGTGTTTTTACGCAGATTCACATAGATTTTTTCAGACTTTTTCATAATCTTCTGAAATTCGAATAAAATTTTAAGTTTTCATCAGAAAGGAAAAAAAAATTACCTTTCACTTTTTATTTAGATGCATTCAAACATATCCCTTGTTTAATGGGTTGGTTTTTGCCAATTTCGTGGTGTAAAAAATTGAGAATCCCCTCGCTATACTCAACGTTGAGCAAACTTCGATTTACACGATTCACTTCTTATAAACAGACACAAAATGAAGGAAATGAGATTAAAAGTGGAGACGATGTCCAGACTCGATTCCCTCCATAGTTCCAAGATCAGCTGCCCCTGTTTGACAAGGAGCAGATGTGGTCCATAATCAGTTTTAGGCGTGACAGGAGAAACTAATACATAATTGAAGGGGTTGCGTCATGGATGATTACAGCTTTATAAACCAACAGAGAAGCTGGTAACGCTGCTGGAACTTGAGCCCACAAGCTGCCACTTGGATCTGCTCATTTTATATTGAACAATTTCTTTATTCGATTTGATATATTGCTTCTGTCGTTTCTTACTTAAATAAACGAGGGATGGCAGCTGTGGTACCACCATCATAGTGGTAACTACTCCATTTATCAGCACAACTTTCTGATTCCTGTTTTAGTGATGAAGGTTCAAAGTGGGAAAGGAAACAGAAAGAGGGACCACCATTTGAAAATCTGAAGGTATAATTCTCGAAGTAAATGCATGGAAAAACATATATTATGGAATAGATATTTAGTTTAGGTCCATTTACCCGTTATCTTTTTTTTTTTTTTCTACTCCACCCACTTTTGCAATGGACTATATTGTTCTTCAATGCCGCGCTTTTTACGTGGTATGATTGGCGTTCATGTTAGCGATTTTTGGTAAAAATTGATAGGAAGGATTAAATTGGTAAATCGGTAAATCGTTAAAAGAATTAGGATTAAATTTACCAAATTGAAAGATCTAGAGCTGGATTAGCACAAATGCAATAAATTTAGGACTTTTATGATAATTTTCCCTAAGTTAACACATGTTATTTCCTAAAACAAGACAAGAAAGGAAATTATTTTGGAAGGTTGAAAAGTCAACATTTGAATACTTCTCTTTACAGACCAAAAAAAAAAAAAAAAATCTTTAGTTAATTCTTTGCCAATAGGCACATTTACAAGATCAGTTTCCGGTCCATCTTTCCTTCGCCGAAAAATCGTAATATACAGTAATTTTAATTTTTCTTGTTAACTAGAAGGCATTATTGGAGTTTGTACGTTTCATTGAAGGTTTAACATTCTTTGGACGTGAGATGGTCAATTAACTTTTACGTTTCATACTTTTGAAATCATTATATGTTCTTTGTAATTGCATTTCAATCGCTAATTGTACTCAAAGTTGTCCTGCGATCGTGATCAGAAAAGATCTACATTAAATCAACTGCATGAGAGAATATTAACCTATGGTCTAATGCTTGATAAGTAGAATACATTTTCCATGCTAAAGATTTTATTGTGATCTCTCCCTATGAATAGGCCCGTAAACTTTTGTGGGTCGGGTCGGGTCGAAAATAGATCGACTCATATTGAACTATTTTCATGCAATACAATTAACGAGCCAAACTTGACCTAGACATGACTCGATCCAAGCTCTAATTCTTAGCAATGTTTCTCTTCAATAGTTATTGCCTATGAAGAATGGATGATCCCATAGACCGGCTTGCGGAGTCAGTAAAAGAGCTTAGTCCTCCAGTTAGGTCGTATGCTAGGAATTCACAGGGCACATAAGAAATGTTTAGCTGAGAGCGAGCGTTGCGCTGACAAATTGAAATAAAAAGGCTTGAATAAGGAACCGAACAATTTCGGTTCAATCCCAGATATACTTAGGAATCAGCCTATTTTATGTTTTTGGGTGAAAAAAGTCATATTCTTACAATAAAAATAAAATTTATATCGTTTTATTACCAAAACACTGGAAAAATTACCAAATCAATACTAAACTTATTATACATACGGTGATTCAATCATTTTTCAATTTTTCCAATATAATCTTAAACTTTTTTATTTATTTAAAGATTCCAATGTAATCTTTTCAACTAATTTTGGTTTGATATTGCTAATGTGGTATCTTTATCATCAATTGTCCTACGTGACACGATCGACGATCTTACTTAGACAATTTTAGACAAAATGATGCCAGCTGGCTTAAATTTTTTAATTTTCCTTTTCTTTTTTTTTTCTTTTCTTTTCTTGGTACTATTCTTTTTCATCTTAGTCAGAAGAACAATACCGTCATATTTTTAGGTGATGACTAGATTGCCATGTTGAGATTTTCAAGCAAAAATCAATAAGAATTGCTACATTTGAATTTCATGCAATTTTTTAGAACTATATCTACAAACTTAAAATATTTATGACTAAATTAACATATGTACCATAGCTTTAGAATTGATTTGGTATTCTTTACCAAAAATATACGTGGGTCAAGGGGTCATTTAATTGTTTGTTCTTGTCAAAAACCATGTTTAGATTCTTGATATATCCATAAGTTTTTTTTTTTTTAAAAGAAAAGGAAAGAAAAGAAAAGAGGCTTCTAAACCGATCTCTATGATCAAGGTCCATCCATCGAATAACCAAGCCTGACCTCGATGGACCCACGTTAGATGTCTCTTACCAAGGCATGGTTGCCAAGGACCCAAGCATGAGTACTGAGGTCCCAACCTAGCCTCAAGTGACCCAAAGCAAAACCTCCATGGACCCAAGCATGGGAACTAGGGTCTTGGGCCTTGCCTAAGGCACTTGAGCCTTGCATCTATCAATTTGGGCTAGGCATCAGCGGTCTTGGGCTTGGGCTCGAGCTCAAGCAACTTGGCCCCAACTTTTATGAACCCAAGCCCAACCTTGAGGAACTGAGCATGGTTTAAATGGACTCAGGTTAAGCGCTACTAACATTGGCAAGGGAGCCGGTTACTTTAGTATAGCTGTTGTTAACCTGCTGGGCACCAATGTTGACCTAGCCTTGAGGGACTCAAGACTAGCCTCAATAGAATCAAGTGCGGGCACTTGACCCCATCTTTATGAACCTATGCTCGACCGCATTGGACCGGGGCTGAATACCAATGACCTTGGCATGGTGTTGAGTACTTAGGCATGGGATCCAAGTTCCCATGCTTAGCCTTGAGAGACCCAAGCCCAGCTTTTGTATATCCAACTATTGAGTTACCAAGCTTGACCTCGATGGATCCAAGCTAGTCTAGATGGACCTCGGTACTCAAGCATGTTTCTTGGAGGCTCGAGCATACGTACTAGGGACTAGTGCATGTAGGGGTGAATATCAGTTCAGGTTCAACCCTAGACCGACTTTGGATCGACCCACCCTAGCTAGTCCTGGGTCGGTCCTTAGAGGGATCGGGTTGATCCTTAATCTTAGGATCCTTGGACCCTGTACTGTGTGGGTTGATTTTTTATCTTAAGAGTTTAGGATTTGACCAACCCATGGCTTTTGTCTACTCTAAATTCTAGCATCTCCTCCTCTACTCTCTTCGTAATTCAATTTGTCTTGTAACTTAGAAAGTAGAAGCCCATACCAAATTCGACCAATTTTTTTTTTTCAAAAAAAAAAAAAAACACGAAAACCCTCTTCAATTGTCTCGGCTTGCTCGTATGCCCTGCTCACAACTTGCCTCTCTTCGCTTGCCTCACTCACCTCGTTGCTCACCTCTGTTCACTCACCTTGCTGCTCGCCTGTATTCTCTCGCCTTGCATGTTCGTTTTTATGGTTTGTTACTTTTAGCACGTGTAAGTTTCTATTATTACATTATTTTATATTTATATTTGATATGTATTTGTGTTCATAATTTAGTTATCCAATGTCACATTAATGATGAATATGTAATCTAAAGTAGTATGTTTGTCCTTTTAAGTAATATAAAAAAGGAAACAAAAAAAAGAAAAAAAACCGATTGGTCCCAGGTTGACTTTAGAACCGAACTGGATTAGGTTTGATCCTCGGTCTCAAGCTCAACGAAGTTGATCCTCAGTCCCAAAAATTGAGAACCAACACTACATAGTTGGTCCCTGAGTTAAATGTTGGATCGACTCAACCTAACCATGCACGGGCATTGAGGTCCGAGTTTGTCTTCATGAAGTTGGGCAAAGCGAAACATCTTCTACATAGCAAAGCATGCCCAAAATTAATTTTCAACCAAATGTTACATGCCAAGATTATACGAATTTTTATATGTGCTGGTAAATCTAAATTAGTGGCGATAATAGTCAAAATATTGTCAGCAAGAAAGTTGAAGTGGTTATCTTTTTGTATTAATACCACCAAAAACTCTAAACTGGTACATATGTGATAACTTTATTAAAAACTATTTTTTTACCAGACTAATTTGAGGTTTTTTGTAATATTAATCATATTATTTTCCATGTAACTTTTTCGAAATTTACTAATACTTTTATGAAATTTCTAATTTTGTTTAATAATTTGTAAATTACCAAATTTATATTAACTGATCAATTCTTATTTGTATTACTCATATTTACTTCAAATTCACCATCTCTTATGTGAAATTACCAACTTAGAGTAGAGCGGCTTAAACAAATTTTATCAGATTAAACTACTAATTAGTTTGAGTTTGCCATCTCTAATTTGAATTACTTACTAACAGTTAATTGTTCTTTTTAATTTACTAGCTTTTGAGTTACCAACTTGTATTTGCTTTGATCAGTAACACCTTTCACTTACTAATTCTTTTTTTATATTATTAATCTTAATCAGCGTCACTCACCAATTTATCTCGTTTGAATTACTTACCCGTGGCTTGTGGTCTTAGTATTTTGGAACGCATTTCAAGTTTCTGGCTTTTCCCTTCGTTGACTTCGAAGATATTTGGATATTGTTTCATTGGCGCGACGTTTTTGGCCTCCAATAATTTCTCCACGTATCATTTAAATAAAAGTGAAAAAAAATAATTATAAAATTCACTTCAGATCCTCGCAATTGAGTTAAAAGGGCCTTCAATCACGTTTGCGTGTAGAATTCAGATCATGGATTCATGCCAACTCAATGCCCTCATCAAACATTGTAATTTTTATTTTTATTTTATGTTGAACACAGCCAGTTTAATGTCTATTTAAATTGACTTCCACCTTTTACTTTATTTGAATCGTGCCACTCATATTTTAAGATTTGAATTTCTTTAAACTTTCACAATATTCAAATGCTTTTGCTTGGATTTACATCAACTTTTTCGAAATATAGTTCTCATACATCAAGATAAAGGATGATTAAACATAATCTCAAAGGGCTTAAGGGAAATATTAGATCCAATTAGAGGGAAAGCCTTTTTTTGGTTTTACAACCCAATTCGTCACCTCATTTGCCTATTGATTGCAATGGGCCGTTTTAAGATCCGAATAAAAACTAAGCTGGGCCTGGGCTTTTTAATAAGCAAACTGACCTCCCAAGAGGCTTCTTCTGCATCTGATAATCCAATAATCAAATCAAACTAATCTGAGTTCAGTTCGAAGCAGTTGCTCGACCGAAATCCAAGGCGCAAAGCCATCCACGCGAAGACCAGAGCTATCGTGACGGAGGCATGCTATGGCTCCCTCGTTTGTCCCTCCCATATAAGCTCCATCAATGTTCAGCTCCAAGACGCCCTTTTGAGGTGGTTTGCAAACTCGACCCGATGTTTGTCTGAATTCCGTTTTTTCCTTGGATCTAGTTGTTCAGCAAGCAATACTTTCATACGTAGTGGAAGCAGCTTCTTGTAGCTTCACCGACTCAGGGACCTGTGCTTGAAACACAGTTATTCCTTCCCTTCCAAATTAACCAGAGAACAGCAGAGAGAGATATCCAAAAGACACCGATGTATGTCAAGAAGTTAAATAAGTCATTCCTCAATTCTAGACAAACGCGAGTTTGACAACTATTAATACCAGTAGTAAATTCTCCATTATAAGCCACTACAAGCCACCGCAAGCCCGACTAACTACCGACAACAGAGAGATGCTAGCCGATGAGGGCTCTGGCAGGAACGACCTGAATTTCATGGAAATGGCTACGTAAGAAAACATAACGGGCCTAAAGAAAAGAGACATCACAAGGTCAATTCCTGCCACCCAGTGAACAAAAATTAGGGCAACTTTCAATCATCAATTAACTTGCTGAAGTGCTTGTCCACCAACCCATTATTCAATGATCGATTTTTATATTTAATTATTGGCGTTAGTTGGATTGTAATGAATTACCCGTTATTCCAATGAATTCCAATTTATACTACCGTATCTTATACAAACATGTTAGGAGTCATTCATCTATACTTATCTGATAGATTCCAAATTACCAATCTTCGTAACAACTTATCAACTTTTATTGAAATTACGAACTCGCATATCAAAATTATCAACTTTATTTTAGTTATTTACTGATTGTTTTTTCAATTGAGTTAATAATTAATTATTAGTTACCAACTCTTATTTTGAGTCACTTGCCAAGGATGTGCAATTGATTTGGAATAACAAACTTTTCTTATGGGTTGCCTACTTTTTTTTGTTTTCTTTTTTTCCTTTTTATGATCTAGTGACACGCGTGTGGATATTCAGCTACCGCTCGTATATAAAACAATGCCGCAAACCCCGTGAATCAATCAAGTCCAAGTCTTTTGGCCGACGCAAGTGACTTTTCCTTAAAGTAGTTCGCATGGGATTTAGTCGCACTACCTAAGTTAACACGCATAGAACTCGAAGACAAGAGGTCAACATTTGAATATAACCACTTTCTCTAGTTAATTCGTTGCGTTGAAACTTATGTATCAGATGAATTGGTAAGAACACATTATTACGCCGTTGTAAGCCTCAGCATGAACACATGTAGCTTTCACGTTTCTGGTCCGTAATTCCTACTCCGACAATCGGACTAAATAATACTATTAATTTTTCTTTATAAGTTAAATGCATTATTGGAGTGCGCAGGCATCATTGAGGGGTTGGCAATATTTGGACTTGCGAGTTGGGATAGTCAGTTAACTTTTGCGTTTCACACTATTCAAATCATTAATTCAATTGCAGACAGAATATTAACAGGATAATAATGAAAAAAAAAAGAAAGAAAATTATAAGTCTATTGTACAAATGCTAATTCAAGTTTAAACATTTTGATTTACCCAATTTAATCCTTAACTTTTTGACGATTTACCAATGTAGTCCTTCTGACCAATTTTGGCCGGAAGTCGTTGATGTGATAACTCAATCAATGGCGATCATCCTATGTGGTACAACTAGCGCCGGCTAGCATTAATGTGGATGACTTTTGCAATTTTTTTATTATTATATTTTTTTCCATTTCATTCCATTTATTTCTTCTTCCTTTTTTTTATATTTTTTTTTTTCTATTTCACTTCACCAGTTGCAAGCCATGGCAAGGGACGAGACACATTCACCGAGACCCAACTACCAGCGAAGGGAAATGGAGAAGAAAAAAAGGAAGAAAGAAAAGGAAAAATTCGGAAAATCTAAAAAAAATTGCAAAAAATTATCTATTTTAGCGCCAGTCGAGCACATAGGATGACCAATGTCCGCATCAACAATTGCAAATCAAAATTGGCTGAAAGGATTACATTGGTAAATTGTCTAAAGTTTTAGGAGTAAATTGGTCAAATTAAAAAAAAAATTAGAACTTAATTGACATTCGTATTATGAATTTAGGATTTTTTTGATAATTTTTCCAAATGATGAAATGCTTCATATGAAGAATATATTTTCCATGAGAAAGACGATATTCTATCTTGCATTCCGCGCTTACACGGAGATATAGGCAACATCGCCCTCCATAGTTTATAATATGAGGGTTTATGCCAGTGACTTTTATTTTTTACTTTCGATTTTTATTATTTTACTTTTAATACCAAAGATTTGAGTGTTGTTTAGTATTGAATGCCTCAAACATTCAAAATGTAATAGATATAAATATTTAGACATTTTGGTGTCACGTGTCTATTTCCCTAATTTCTTAGTTTAACCTTTTTCTCTACTCTCTTTCCATATTTCACACACACAAACACTCACTTGTTTACACACACACATCAAACACCTAACTTCTGCAAATGCTAATGAAGGTGTCACAACCACGTCTTTGATTAATATTGGGCACTTTCCTACCTCCCTGTTTCTAAACCTATCCATCCAAATATCCAAAAACTAAACTATGGCCAACTTTACTTCATCCTCATTTGCCATTCCTATATTTGATGGGAATAAGTACAACTATTGGAGCATAAAATTGATTACCTTCTTGATGGTCCAAGACTTATGTGACATCGTGAAAAAGGTTACAAGACTCCACGAAAAGGTGCGAGTGTTCCGAAGAGTCAATTACAAAAAGATGCGAGAGTGTTATGTGTTATTCAGCAAGCACTCTTGAAAATGGTATTTCTGAAAATAATTGGAGCGAAAACTATGAAGAAGGCTTGGTAGACATTACAAGAAGAATTTCAAGGCACTGAAAAGATACGCAATTTACCTTTGGACTTTGAGAATGGAATTCGAGAATTGTAAAATGAAATTATGAGACCATTCAAGAATATTGTGGGATATGCAAAAACTAGTTAATGAAATGAGAGTCTATGGAAATGAAATCACTGAGCAAATGGACATAGAAAAAATATTAGTGCCACTTATCAGAAAATACAATCCAATTATCACCACTATAGAAGGAACTAAGGATTTAGAGACCATGTCAATGAGTGAATTAATCGGCTCTTTCGAAGTATATGAAAAAAGATTGATGGCACAACATGAAAATTCAGTCGACAGTAGCCTTTTAGTCTAAAATGAACATCCAATCTCATTAGTCAAAAATTGTGGAAGGAGCTCATGGAAAAATAAAAGAGGAAGATAAACTACTCAAAAGGAAAAATATCCACCTTGTGGTATTTGCAAGAAAACAAATCATTTGGACAAGGATTGCTAGTTTATAAATAGGGTTAATATCCTAAAAAACCCCCAAAATTGGTACACTTGTAACAAATTTACTCAAAACTAATTTTTTGACCATGAAAAATATCAAACAGGTAAATCCATAATAAATTTACATCGACTAATCATAAAAAAGCCTAAACTAGTACATTTATGAAAAATTTACCACAAACTAATTTATTCGACTGCCAAAAACCCCAAACTTACACATTTGTGACCAATATATCATTTGTTAAATTAGATTAATATCACAAAAAATCACAAAAATTGTATAACTGTAACAAACGAAGAATAAAATCCCAAGTTGGTATATCAATCAACTGTCACATGTCATTCAATTTAGTAATTTAACAATAAAATTTAACGGAAACTAACAGAGGGTAAATTTGTTACAAGTATACCAATTTAGGGTAAATTTGTAAAAAATGTACCCCTTTGGGATTTTTGGTGATCAATAAATTAGTTTGGGATAAATTTATCACGAGTATACCAATTTGGAATTTTTCAGGGTATTAACCCTTATAAATAAGCCCCAATGCCGCTTTTGTAAAAGATATGGCCACGTAGAAAAACATTGTCACTCAAAAACAAATTATCTAGCCAACTATGTTGAAGAAAAAGAAAGTGAAGAGAATACATTCTACACAGGCCCAGTAACAAATGATAAGGAAAATGATACGTGGTACATTGATAGTGAGTGTAGCAATCATATGACATGGGATGAATTTATATTCACTAATATTGATACATTGGTGAAATCCAAAGTGAAATTGGGCAACAACGCATTAGTTGATGTCAAAGGAAAAATACACTATTGCCATAGAAACAAGTAAAAGGCCCATAATATATTCATAATTTATGAGTTCCTATCCTTGCCCAAAATCTACTGTGGGTTGGCCAAATGTACAGAGTGGGTATTTTCTATACTGTAGAAGAGATACTTGCTATATCTATGATAAATATAAAAATATTCTAGCCTCTATTAAAATGGAGGATGAGAACTTTCCTATTTGTTGGAAATATGTTGGAAATATAGCCATGAAAACTCAACTTGATGATTCATGGCTATGGTTATCAAGGATTTCGCTGCTTCAACTTTGTAGGGTTAAAAAATTTTCATCAGAAAAATATGATGAGAGATTTTCCAATTATTTTAGAAATTTTAGATGTTTGTAAAGGCTGTCTTCTTGAAAAATGACAAAGACAGCCCTTCCCATCCGGAGGTGTATGGAGAGCTAAGAAGCCAGTAGAGCTAGTTCTTACGAATTTATGTGGTCCAATGAGGTTCTTAATACCTAGTAAAAATAGATACTACATTCTCTTTATAGATGACCACACTAGAATGACATGGCTTTACTTTCTTCTAGAAAGATGAGAGGTTTTCTCTATATTCAAGAAATTCAAGAACCACGTCAAGAATCAAATTGGCTGTTGAATCAAAGTCTTGAGAAGTGACAGAGGCACAAAATACAACTCAAGGGAGTTCAATAAGTTCTTTGAAGATGAAGGTATTCATCATCAACTGATCGTCGGCTACATTCCATAGCAAAATAGAGTAACAGAGAGGAAGAATAGAATTGTCATGGATATGGCAAGGCCATGCTAAAGGAGAAAGGCATTCCCAGCCACGGCGGTGACCAGCGATCGGCTGGTGAGGTCCGGTGAGCTCACCGGAGCCTTGCCACGCCAGGGCGAGGTCTGGCAAAGTCACCGGAGGCTCGCCTGGCCAGGGCGAGCCTCGGCCTTGCCAAATCTAGGCGAGGACAAACCTCGCCGATGGCCAGGCGACCCACAGGCGAGGGTCGCCTGGCCACCGGCGAGGGTCGACCTCACTCAAGCAGCGCGAGGTTGGCCTCGCCCTAGCCTGACGAGGCCAAGCCTCATGCCAGCTGTGCAAGGCCAAGCCTCGCCGGTGGCTGGGCGAGCTCGGCCTCGTCAAATCTAGGCAAGGTCGACCTCGCCCAACCACGGCGAGGCTTGGATTCGCCAGGGGCCGATGACACTCTGGCAAGGTCGCTAGCCATAGCTGAGGCCGGTGACCAACCAAAGGGAAGAAGAAGAAAGGGGAAGAGAAGGAGAGAAAAAAAAAATATGAACTAATTCTAGGAATTGTTCCGGGAACAAGAAACTACTTTTTTCTACTTCTTGATTTTGTTCCAAATCTATTCCCAGAAACAAAAAAATAGATTTTTGCTCCTAGGAACAAATTTTACCAAACAGATTTCTGTTCTTTTTTTTTTTTTTTTCGGTGAACAAAAGAACAGAATCAGACACTATTTGGAGTAAAAACAAATAGGCCCTTAGCATAGTACATGGAGAAAAGAGCAATAAATCGTCTGATCATGAACTTGCATCATATTTGTCATATCAGTTTCCCAGTTGCGTCTAGGATTATGACTTCGGCCTAGGTAGTGCATTCATCACTAACTAGGAAGTCTCAAATGCTTTCTAGCGAAATGAAATGAGAGCACCCCTATGAAGAGCTTGGAGTATTGAACCATTGTGAACCTGCAAAGTGAACATTTGGCCTTTGTAGCAAACTACATCGGAACGACTGAGCGAGGGCCTTTGTAGAACTGGGAATTTATGATTCCTAAAATGTCATGATTATACCTTTTGGGCCCCCCATAGACTGCGTCATCTTGGCTTCTCAATGAAAAGCGGTACCTTGCGTAACTTTTTGCTTTGGAGCTATAGTTTCTAAGGCTTTTATTCATTTCTCTCAAATCAGCCCTTCGACAAAGATGCACCTTCCTAAAAAGATGAGTAGTTGCACAACCATTAAAGATCCTAGAAAGTAGGAAAATCTGCAAGTAGATACCAAAGATATCATTTCTACATAAATTTAACAGATTCAAGAAATTTGACAACTGACAATACTTATTATTTCCTATAATAACCCAACTCGAACTTTGTTTGTTTGTTTGTTTGTTTTTTTTTTTTTTTCACTTTCCATCGTTGGAATAACTTATGCCAGTTTCTAACATAAGGATTAGTTTATCCTATCCACCTCATCCACACAAATTTTCTCGGAAAACATTACATAAATTCCAAAATCTATTACACATGTGTCAATTCAATTCTAAACCTTTAATTTGGTCAATTGAGTCCTAATTCTTTTTAACATTTTGCTAATATATTCTATCTAATTGATTTTGATTGAAAATTACTGATGTGAATATTGACTATCTTATGTGGCACAACCAATATTTGTCGGTGGTATTGACTTGAGTAATTTTTGTAATTTTTGTAATTTTTTATTATATTTTTCTTTTCTTTTATTTTCTTTCATTTTGTTCCTTCTTCCTCTGCTAGTTGTTAGGCCTTAGCGAAGGATGGCAAGGCTAGTGAGGGTCACCCTAATCGGCCTTAGGCGAGGTCACCCTCATTGGAATCTAGCAAGGGGCAACCTTGCTAACCTAGAGTGACACCTATGAGAGGTGGGCCAGCCTTACTAGTTTCAGGCAAGGCTTGACCTTGCCTGATTTGGGAAGGGGCGACCTCGGCAACCTTGGGCAAGGCTTGCTTTGCTAGATCCTAGAGATGGTGAACCTCGACTGAAGTTGGTGAGGTCAATGAGGTCACTCCTCACTGGTCGGCCTTTGAGAATGAAAAAAATAAAGAAAAACATATGTATAAAAAAGAATCGTAAAAATTGTCTTGGGCAAGGCTTGCTTCGCTCGATCCTAGAGATGGTGAACCTCGCCTGAAGTTGGTGAGGCCGACGAGGTCACTCCTCACTAGTCAGCCTTTGAGAATGAAAAATGAAAAGAAAAGAAAAGCATATGTATAAAAAAAAAAATTGCAAAAATTGTCTTTGCTAGTGCCAACCGTGCCGCGTGAAATACCCGGTGTCTATGTCAGCAATTTTTTATCAAAATTGATCGAATGGACTATATTGACAAATTTTTAAAAAGATTAGGATTAAATTGACCAAATAAAAAAAAATTATGATTGAATCGGCACATGTACAATAACTTTAGGATTTTTTTAAGGATAATTTTCCCAACTTTCTCATGACAAAGAAGATGGAAGAACATACATTGATGCTACATTTGAGTTCTCTCGATAAGACGATACGGATTAAGAAGAACTATGAGCTATGCTATAGTTTCGAAGGAAGAACAGCGATTGCGGCGAACCGAACCCCCCGGGGGGGTCTTCCTCCTCCTCCCTCTCCCTCTCTCTAAGAAAGTAAAAAGAAAAAAAAAAAAAAAAAGAAGCAAAAGATAGAGTGAAAAAGTGCGATCGACGTGGAATTGAGCAAATGGTATGGGGCAAGGGGCAAGACCGTGTGGGAAATGATTTATTGCAAGACCGCGTGCGAAATGATTTATTCGAACTGACGTCAACGCACCAATCAGAAGCAGCAAAAGGCAGAAGATGAACCGTCGGAATCCGTGAGCCCCATGGTTTTTTTGATACTACGCATCCAGAGTTGGAACAGAGGGATAATATTTAAAAAAAGGCGCACTCAACAATTGGGATACTGACCAAAAAAAAAAAAAAAAAACAATTGGGATAATAGATAAATCCTCATTTATTAAATTTGTCGCTACAGAGTGGCAAAAGTTGCGGACATTTGGCACCGACATCAATTTTCATAGCTAAAAGGACGAATTCCCTCTAGTTAAAAATTAGGACTAACTAAAAATAAGGAATAAATCAACATGTATATAATAATTTTAATTTTAATTTTTTGTAATTTTCCCAACTAAATGCAAACAAACATAAAATATTTTCTTGAACACAATCAAACTTGACGCAAATTGAATACTTTTTATAATTGAGATGGAAAATATTCATCATTGAGACAATTGCGTCGTATTATTCA
The DNA here is from genome assembly GCA_016097595.1 of Eucalyptus pumila. Lineage (NCBI taxonomy): Eukaryota > Viridiplantae > Streptophyta > Magnoliopsida > Myrtales > Myrtaceae > Eucalyptus > Eucalyptus pumila. The sequence continues at coordinate 65,501,773 of CM027853.1, forward strand.
TGTATTTATTTGGTAGGTAGAAAATATTCATTTTTTGCTGAATTAATGTGCATATAGTATAATTAGGGAAGGATAAATCATTCGGTGAACTTACCACATGAAGCATAATGAATCTAAACCATCATCACATCCCATGGGATTCACATCTGAGATTAATTATCTTTTGTGGCATAGATTGAGATACTTCAAGATCAAGAATTTGTTTTCGTATGCTCTCTTTCACAAGCCGCGAGGCCACCAACAAATGTGTTGTGGTAGATGTCGGAATGGAGGGACAAAGGGATTGATTTGTCTAGGGAGAAAGAGTCGCGCGTTGTGAATTCAAAGTCTGTGTGTGGTCAGAGAGCCAATTGACGTTCTGATCTAAAGCCGCAAAACCACAGCGTCATGGCGGCCAGCAGAATCCTACCAATGAATTACTTTAATGAAAAGGGAAAGTAAGCTGAAATTAATTAATTCTATGAGAAAACATCTTCCATCTTTGACTTTCTCACGCCAAAACCATCTTATTTAAGCCCCCGGAATCATTCATCCTTTCCCCTCATACCCTTCAAAAAGCCCTCGTCCCCCGAATGAAAGAGAAGGCATTGATCTCTTCTTGATTCCTTCTTCACCAGACGATGGAGCTAGACCAGCCTGGCTTGATAAGGCAATCCCATCTCACAATCATGACCAAGCACGTCAACCCAAGAAATGGCAAGGGGAGTGCATCGCCACCATCCCCATCGTCGAGGAATGATCTACGCAAGCACTCGGCATCTTTCCGGAGGCTCGGAGCGGGAGTCCCGGCACCAGATGGCAGTGGCGCGGAGAAGAAGCTTGTGTGGCTCCGCTCTCAGATCATCGGTGGAGATGCCGAGTTCGACTCCCCGTTTGGCAGGCGGCGGCTCACGAACGCTGACAGCACCGCCTCAGGCCGCTGCGTCCGCTACGTTGAGGACTTCATCGTCGACAACATCCTTCCGTTTTACGGTACGCGCGTCTGAGCGTCTATGACCTTTTTCTTCTTAGTTTCGTGGACCGACGGCCCAAAAGACCATTCATCTGCAGTTGAAGTTAATCCGTAGTAGGTCAACGCCTGAATAGATCCGCCTTCTTTAGTAAATTCGTTGCGTGTAGACTAATGTACCATATGGGTCTGTAAAGAGCTCGTTATCTTATAGTTGTTAGCCTCAGCATGAATACACTCAGCTTTTCACGTTTCTGGTCCATGTTTCCTACGTCGACAATCGGACTATACAATAATATTAATTTTTGCGTTTGTGATGGTCAATTATTTTTTGCGTTTCGCACTTTCCATGTTATTATATGTTCCTTGCAGCTACGATTCAATCACTTACGTACTCAACGTCGTGCTGCAGCCGTGATAGGGAAAGATCTATATTAAATCAATTGCATGAGCGAATCAAAACCTCTGGTGTAGATTTTCCATGATGAAGACCAGATATATATATATAGGCAAGATCATATGCCATGATATATCATCGATGCCTTCCATTTTTTACTTTCGAAAATTTTAAAATCGGACGTTTGAGTTTCATTTAGTATTGAATGCCTCCTGCTCTAGAGGTTAGGTTGATAAAAGGCCGCATCACTCTCCATGGCGTATACAAGTGCGTGTCCAACTCAAATTTATCGTCATTTCACTTTTTTCTCTAACCTTTTAATAATATAATAGTCAAAATCCTATATTAACGTTATATACAATATTAATTTTATGCCAAACATCTTTAGCGTCTATCGTATATCGTATATTAGATGAAACCACTGTATTGAATGGTCCTTTTACGGATGTGCATATAGGTAACTCACACACGTCTGATAGCCACGTGGGTCGCCAGACCACCAAGACGGTGCACGAGGCCTCGAGCTACATCAAACGGTGCTTAGAAGGTGGAGCCGAGGACGCGATCTTGTTCTGCGGATCAGGATCCACTGGGTCGATCAAGCGACTCCAAGAAGTCATGGGCGTTGCAGTGCCATCGATCCTAAGAGACAGGATGATTAAGTGCATGCCAAGCGAAGAGAGATGGGTGGTCCTAGTCGGACCTTATGAGCACCACTCAAACCTTCTCTCATGGAGGCAAAGTCTAGCGGAGGTCATAGAGATCGGACTAGATGAAGATGGGTCGATAGACATGGAAGATTTAAAGCAAAAGCTCGAGTCTTATCGAGATGCAAACAGGCCAATTCTGGGTTCTTTCTCTGCTTGCAGTAATGTCACCGGGATTTGTACCGACACAAGAGCTGTCGCGAAGCTGCTTCACCAATTTGGTGCCTTTGCTTGCTTTGATTTTGCAGCTAGGTGAGCCTTCATTTTCCTGCATTTTCTGACTCAGTTGGAGAACTCTGCATTTGCATTTACTGAGAATATAGTTCAAGACTATATAATTCCATGGTAACATAATGAAGCGACTAATCTGACTGGCCTTGAATTGCTTAATTTTGAGCAGTGCACCTTATGTGGAAATAGACATGAGATCGGGGAAAGTGGACGGTTATGATGCTATCTTCCTGAGTGTGCACAAGTTCCTTGGGGGACCAGGGTCTCCAGGAATCCTGCTCATGAGCAAGGCTCTCTATCGGCTCGGATCATCTCCCCCATCAACCTGTGGAGGAGGAACTGTTGATTATGTGAATGGTTTCGATGAAAAGGTAAAAGCATTGATCTTTTGCAAACGATAGAGCAAATTCAAAAGCTAAAGCAATTACCATCAAAGCATTCAGATTTTCATCAGTTGGTGACTTATCAATTTTACTTGCCTAACAGGATACCTTATACGTGGAAGACATTGAAGAGAGAGAGAATGCTGGGACTCCACAGATTATTCAGATCACAAGAGCAGCATTGGCATTTTGGTTGAAAGATTACGTGGGATATGAAGTAATTGAGAAACTGGAGCACAGGTACATTAAAGAAGCAATCGAAAGGCTCTCCAAAAACCAGAACATAAAGATTCTCGGGAACAAAGCAGCCAAGAGAGAGGCTATATTGTCTTTCCTGATATACTCAACAAATAATTCACCACCAAATTGTCATAAGAAAGGAAGAGAGAGAGGGCTTTACCTGTGGGGAGAAACGGGGAACGAAAGAGACAAGCCTCTCCACGGACCTTTTGTCGCCACTCTCCTCAATGACCTCTTTGGCATTCAAGCGAGAGGGGGGTGCGCTTGTGCCGGTCCATATGGTCATGCCCTACTTGGCATCAGTGAAGCTCAGTCCCATGCATTTAGACGTGCCATTCAAAAGGTAAGACACTTGTTTTCTTTCCTGTAAGACAGAGACATGTAAGACCTTGAAGGTTTTCAAACCGTAATAGCCGTACAAGGGAAGGGTCTATTAGGCACTACCCCTCAACCAGTGCGATGATTTCTTAGAGACATATAAGGTCAAGCATTTCACTGATCTTCTGTGAGTTTACCTTTATAACAGGGATTTGCTGGGGTGAAGCCTGGATGGACCAGAGTCAGCTTTCCCTACTACCTTTCGGAGGAGGAGTTCAAGTACATTATTGCTGCACTGGAGTTTGTAGCCTGTTATGGCCAGAGATTCCTACCACTCTATCATTTTAACCTGAAAACTGGAAACTGGACCTTAAAAAAGAAGGCATTCATGGAGACTGTAGGGAAAGAAAGAAAGGGCAAATGTTTTATCTTAAATGACAACGAGGCTGGTGAAGATCCCAATGGAGATGCTAAACAAGAGAGCCTCACTGCCAGGTTTACGTCATATTGGGAGAGTGCAAAACATATTGCTAGTCTCCTCCCCAAATTTCCCTCCCCGCGCAGGCTCCAGGTAGAAATTGATCCAGAGCTACTGTACTTCCGCATCTAGAAGAAGATTTGAAAAAACAAATTCAGTTGAACACAAGTTTTGTCCAAAGTACATACGAATAGACTATGCAACTTCAAGTACTATGTCACCAAGTGTAAGATATGGGTTTTTGAAAAGTCAAAGGTAAAAAAGCAAAAATAAAGAAATAAAGAAAAATAAAGCGTTGAAAAGTCAAAAGAAAAAGGTTGAGTGGATGCTTTAGCTTATAAAGAGAAAAGAAAGGAGGAAGGAAAGTAAGAAAGGGAAGAGAGGAAAGTAAGAAAATAAAGGAAAAGAAAAGAGGAAGGAAAAAGAGAGGAGGTTTTGTGCGCACACACCACAGGGACCTCGCCAAGCCAAGTCAATTTTGTATCACAACATTCAACAAGTGCTCGCACCCCTTGTTCTTTCAATCAGATTAGTTTTCGAAGTTAGGGCTTTAATTCGGATTTATGTAAAAAATAGAGCCATGAACTTTGATTTTTGAATTGTCGAGCTATGTAATTTAATGGGAATAGTGGATTATGGCATTGTGGAGCCATGGGTTTGATGGGAGTCGTTTTGGCGCAAAAGTTTGGTCGAAGTGAGAATTTTAAGATTTGTGTTTGAGTTTCGCATTGCCAACGACTTAAAAATCACCTCAAGGCAGCAGGTTTTTTGTCACGTATGAGTCATTTTGTTAGCATTTAAGTTTAGTTTAGCCAATTGGTCGTTGAAGTATCGTTTTACTCAAATTTGACGTTGTTTCTTGGTTACTTGATAGGATCATGAGTTTGACGATTCAAGTAACATTTGTTATTTCCTCATGGGCATTCTGAGGTGAGTGTACTATATCTTCTTTGAATTTGTAAAAATCTTATTCTAAAAATGCTACGAATTATATATATATATGTGTGTGTGTGTGTGTGTGTGTGTGTGTGTATAATATATATATATTATGAATTATGAAAGGGAATTGTTATTAATAAAAGTCGGGTCCAACATTTACTAATCTTTAGTTGTTTATGAATGTTTTGAAAGCGTGTTATACAAGGTATTGTGAAATAATGTGTGTCACGCCCTGATCCTCGGGCACGCACACATCCTTCTACTTGGTCAATTTTATAATGCGATATCCCATGATTAAGTATCGCCGACCCTTTCGTTTATTAAACACATGCGGAAGCAGTTATAAATCCCCATACAATAAAACAATAGGATAGAAAAGTAAGGCCATATTTCTTGTATTGAAATCCTTGACCAAACCTTTATAAATGGCCTAACTCAAAGTCTATTCACTAAACATGATTAAGAAAAGAGGATAGGATCTTAGTTCTCATCCGGGTCGTACTCGGACCATCATCGAGGTTCTCCTTCAGGCACTCCTCTTCGGTTTCTTTCTCCTTAGGCTCCTCATCAGGGTCCTGAAATGTTGTCCCACAACCGGGATGAGACTATGTCTCAGCAAGTTCTACCCCATTAAGACTCGATTAGGAAACCAATATGCTAACCGGGCTACCGATACACGCACGAGTTAGAGAACTTACCTTGGCCTCAGATTTCACTTGCATATTAGCACAGTTCAATAGGCACCCAAGCAATTACATCACAGATTAATATCTCGATCCATCGACCTAGTCGATTTCATGTCAATTCGACTATTCCCCAGTCGTTTCCCTTATTCAGTCTCAAATCGTACTCACGACTTCACGAGCATAGCCTACCAAATTTCTTGGCAACAAATTACAGTCCCAAAGGACACGACCTATCTTTAGGTAGAAAATTACGGCCTAATGGGCGCAACCTTTAATGGTGGCAAATTACGGCCTTATCAGGCGCGACCTTTAATAGGTGGCAATTTACGGCCTTATCAGGCGCGACCTTTAATAGGTGGCAAAACTCAGCCCAACTGGCATAGCCATACTTCGGTAGCTTTCGAGGTTCAACTCACAACCTCTCATTGTCAAATTCTAATTGAATACCGACATTGATCAATCTTGGGATAAATCCCCACATACTCATCAACTCACTCAATCTTCACACGATATTAACATACCTGATGGATCTTAGCCGAGAGTATATTCAAATCACTCTCACAAACTTCTCCACTTAACAGCCCATCAAAGCATTATTGACGCTAAACAATCATACTCGGCCATCCACAACTCAATTACTCAATCTCAATCAATTTAGGAAAATTCTTCAAATTGCACAAGCAATTCAATTCAACACAACGTAGAGCTTAAATAAATAAATGGATTGCACCATGATGACACCCAAGACGAATTCAGGCCACCGCCATCCCTATTGAATTTCTGGAAAAATAAATAATTAAATAATGAATTTCGAAAATTAATTATTAATTAGCAATAAATCCAATTTAGGCCTGTAATGCAGGATTGGAGCCCAAAACGGGTCGGGAAAATTCCCGAGATGCATTCAATAAATAATAGTACGTCTCTACTTGCTAATGACTAAGTCTAACCACCTAACATGCATCATTAAGTCACTAATTTAATTGTTCTAAACTAATCTAACCACCTAATTGCACTTACTTAAATCTAATCAACCATTAAGCATCATTAGTCTACTAAGCGAGGATTAGTGAGATTACTCACTTGATTAAAAGCGGGGACCGGGACGCTGTGACGACGACGCAACAGCGGCAAAATCGGGCTTTCGACAATACCGGCGGGCTTGGACCGGGCCTTAAACTTGGGCCCAACAAATCTAAGCCCAACTAAGATTTGTCTTGTACTGGACTGGGCTCACTCTTGGGCTTGGGCTTGGCTGCGATTGGGCCTTCTTCGCGGGCTGGACTTGGGCCGAACTTGCTGAATTGGGCTTGCTGGTCTTGAGTTGAATTCGATGGCCCAAAGGACTGAAGACAGGCCCAGCTGTTGGGGCACGAAATTTCTGGCTTCGCTGGTCTGCACTTGTGGACTTGGCCTCAAATGGACCAACTGCTGGGCTGAGCTTTTACTTGGGGCTTTTCTGATTTGAAGATGGGCCCAAAATTCACGCTGACTGAATCCACGGACTGAACTGACGTTGGGCTGCAGCTTGAATGGGCCGAAGGAAGAAACACGTGGGCTGCTCCTTGGCCTGTTAACGTAAGCGAGAGAGGCAGCAGGTCCACGAGCTGAAGAAGAGCGACCATGCGGACAGGAGCTGCTTCGACTTCGCTGGAACGTGAAATTTGACTGAAGAAATTGATGAAGACTGACGTGTGGCGCGGCTGCTGGCGGTCCAAGGAGCTAAAGACACGCGAATGAAGAAGCTACTTCGTTGGTGTTGGATTCGCTGGTCCAATGAAGATGGGCTTACACGCTGGGTTGATGGGTTGACCGGTGGCTTCGCTGGACGCAAGACGGAGCTGGTGGCTTTCGGTGGGACGCATGGGCGAAGAGATCGGTGGAGCAGCTCGGTCTTCAAAATCAGCAAAGCTTCAACTGTTGAATTGGGGATTTCGGTAGAGGAGAGGCGTGAGATGGATGGAGGACGTGCGGCATGCGTGACTTCGGTAGTGATGGACTGCCGCGGGGATGAAGAGGTTGATTCGGTGGATTTGCTTGGTGGCTTTGCTGGGTCAACCGACCGGTGGAGAGAATCCACTAGTTGACCGATGAGGACGCTTCGAGTCTTCTTCTCCGGACGTGGGGTGAAGTTCGCATGGCTTGGGAGGAAATAAACGTGGTGGAGAGGGCAGAGGTGGGCTGGCTTCGGTGGTGTGCGAGATGGGGCAGCAATTCCAGGAGTAAACGCACGCGGCAGAGAAGAGAACAAAAGCTGAAGGCGTTGCACGAAGATGGATAGGAACGGAGGGGAGAGCGCACGTGAAAGGCAGTCCAAGGGGGTCCCCATGTCTTCAATTCTTATCCCCTCCATTTATGATCTTGTCTCCCCGTTACTTTCCAACAAAGATCTACCAAATAATTCAATTTGTGATGTCAAAATTGATGTAGAATTCTAAATCCGAATTTCATTTAATTTAGCATTAATTCCTCACTTAATTTTTCAAATTGAGGTTCAATTTCGACGTAGAAAAATCCCAATGATTTTCTATAAATCCACGATACACAAAGACTCGGCCTAGAAGTCCAATTCCCCATCAATTTAACCAATCTGGATTTCTGCCAAAATTCTGCGACGTCCGAATCGATTTTCTGTAAAAATCCCGGAATCTCCAAAAAATCTTCTGAGACTGAATCAACGTTCCTAAAATAGCTCGTGACACCACAGAACTTTTGATTTTTGAAATCAGGTTCGAATTCACGGTTAATTTCCATTCGGCGTGTTTTTAGCGTGACCTAGACTACCGGGTAGTTTTCAGAACTTTTTAGTGCAAATGACCCGTGGTCGATTTTCTTCGAGCCACAATGAACCCACTCGACACATTGGCAACTCTCGATTGTCGTAGAAATCTCGAGAATTCAAATACTGGACACAGGGTACCAAAACGATAGAGAATTTAGTCTAGTATCGGCCGACGAGAATTTTCCAATTTAGTGGTGTCACCCACGGTTAGCCACACATCTCTGTCAAACCGACCTATATCTGATCTCTAATCAATTTACATTTATGCCGTAATGATCTCAACAGATGAACACGGTCGAGCAGCCAATTCCTGGTCGAATTCTCAAGTCTATTTGCCTTAATATTCTTAATAGTTTCCTCAGATAGTCTAGTTATCTTTGGAATGATCAGTTCTGAGAGTAGCCCTATAGACGCGTCAATGAAATGCCTGATTTATTCAATAGAAAACAAGACTGAAAATCTGGGATGTCACAATGTGTGTGCGCACGTGACTGCTTTGCTACTAGTTTATGAAAGGTTTATAAATGATTTGAGAAATGATGGATGGCTATATTGTGAAATGTTATTTACTTGGTTTATGATATGAATTTCTGAATTGGATTTCCACTATGGAAAGATGTTTGTTTATACTTAATATTGTTGTGAGCCTATTGAGGGACGTGACTATGTATACCGGATTTATGATATCCTTTTGAGCCAAGCCATTAACTTCCTAGGTGAAAACCTTGCCAAGGGGGAATTTTGTCGTGACCATAGTTTGATATTAAAGAAAAGATTAGTCAATGGATGAATTATTAACATGTGTCTTGATATAAGATGGATCAATAAAATGGACCATTGACATTGTTATGAATTAGATTAATCAATGGACTTGATCGTTGATGTTCGAATTGTGATGATGATTTAAATGAGTTTTTTTATTAGTATAAATTATATATACACACACACATCCAAATCTTTTCGAATTCTCGGCTTGTGGTCTATAGAGCAAGAGCGATATCAATGGGAACTTTTGGGAGTTGGATTTGGTGGTTTGAGGCTGTGTCCTTCAAGTAGAAAGATGCCCATGTCATCTCTCATTTTTTTTATGGTTCGAGGTGTGACACCAAGAGTCATCTGAAGGTAATAGCCAAGCTGATTGTTACAAGCACCTATAGATATATGTACCAAGTCAAAATGACTTGCTCATGAATCATGAGAAAAGTCTCTCCACTGCACCATCATCGATTATTTCCCTCTTCAATCCTAGTGCTTACATGTAGAGCGTTTTAGCGTGGTTAACAAGAGTGCTTGCTGAAATCAACTTCTATGTACAAGCTAATGCCAACAACGTGAGAGCACTTGTATGATCAAGCCTCATGAGCACTCTCACCATGTGAATCATAGTGACGGATTGACAATGAAAGAGGAACCCTGCAATTAGTAATTAGCATATTCTATTGATTTTATCCAAGCAACGATTAGAAATCGCCTCTGAAACAAGGTTGACCACTGCACAAGCTTTTAATGCTGTAAAATCACCTTGAGTTTTTTTTTTTTTTAAATACCTCTTATGTGCTCGCCTAACGGGGAAATGGTTCTCTCTGCCCGTCGGTGGCTTACTCTCTTGCTAAAGGTGAGTTCTCCTCTATCCCTTCCAGTGATAGCTCCTTCGTCTTACTTCTCGACTTGTAGTCCTTATTCGTGTGACAATGGCTGTTGATACAGTCTCGCCACCTAATTAATCATAACCCTGTTTCTCTCCTTGAACCCTAAAATAAGCAAATCGATTTTTGAAACCCTAACTTGGCTGTTCCAGCTGAACTAGCAAGTATTTTTTGCTACCTACAGAGCTCCCTTCATTCCCAACCAAACCCATCCTCCAAACCAAACCCCTAACCATCTCCGTCAACCCAATCTCCTCCTCATCGAAATCTTCTTCCATTTTGGTAAAACTCAATTCAGCCATGGAGGGCAACCAAGAAAACCATCTCCGATTGCTAGCCCTTTGTAAACGGATGGGAGATCTATGGGCTGCGGATGATATCACGAAACTGAATGTCCACATTCCTGAGGTAGACAAACAGGCTGATGAGTATCTGTTATATGGAAAATTATTTTCGAAACAAAATGTTAATGTTCAAGCATTTTGGGCTACAATGAAAAGGGCTTGAAAGTTAGAAGAAGTTAGATGTGAGGTGATAGATTCGGGTCTCTTTGTTTTCATATTTAAATCGGAGGAAGAACAGAAAAGAATACTACTGACAGACCCTTGGTCATTTGCAAGCAATCTGTTAGTTTTACAGGAATGAGACCCTACCGTTCCTAAACACTACTATGAATTCACATATTGCTCTTTTTGGGTGCATCCGATGGGGCTTCCACGAGCTGCAATGTTGGAGGATTGTATTCAAACGATTGCTGAAAAAATGGGAGAGGTAGAGGAAGTTAGAATTGATGCTAGAAATAATGGTTCTCACAAAACAGGTAAAGCAAGAGTGAGGTTGAATTTGCTTCATCCCCTTAAAACTGGAACGATCACTCATGTGGGTGATCGAAATTGGTGGATTGACTTTAAATATGATAGACTACCACACTATTGCTATTCCTGTGGTTATATAGGTCACTATGCCAACTATTGGCCGACCTTTCCATATGAAGAATCCGGAATTCCTCAAGATAAACCAGGATGCTATGGCTCTTGGTTGAAAGCAGAGGTGAAAGATCTCAGCCCTTGCCGGAATACCTTTTATGGAGAGATAGATTTTACCTTAGCAGAAGATGACATGGTCCCCGAGACCCCTATTATCCCTTCTAGTGATGAATCGAACAGGAAAACTTCTATTGATGACAGTCAAGCCATTGTGCTTTATCACCCTACAACACAACCAACAACAAAATTGTCAGTTTCAGCAGAACTTGCTGTACAGAAAAAAGGAAAAAGAATACAGCAGTTCTCGAAACAGCCAAGGGAGGATCTACTTCATGATGCGGGGGTGGGGATCCAGGGGACAACAAAATTTGTCACAAAGAAACAAACATCCAAAAAATTAAAATGCTTTGCTCCTTATGAGAAAAGGGGTTTTCTGACGACCCTTGTTGGTATGGACAAACTCCTAGATACACCAATTCAAATGTGGGAAGGCGAATCAGCAGGGGCTTTGGTGGCTAGCCTTAATAAGCCACCAAGGGGACAACAAAATCTAGAATTGTCAAGGCTTAGGCTCTCCCTTGACAGTCAAGCACCTACGAGCCTTAGTGGCTCACGAGAGACCTAATCTGGTTTTTCTTATGGAAACAAAGAATTAATACCAGGTGGTGGAAAATATCAAAAGAAGTCTTAAGTTTTCTTCTATGTTTGTTATTAATCCTATTAGAATAACGGGAGGTTTGGTATTATTATGGGATGAGTCGGTGCAAATTACGATTGAGCATAGTTGCCAAGAGGTGATTGATCTTTCATGCACAGATGTTGGAAATGGTTTTAAAACGAAGATATCTTTCCTACATGCGTCTACTAATTTCCAAGAGAGAGTTTCTCTTTGGAACCTACTTCGAGCTAGAAATGGAACTACAACATCACCTTGGCTTTGTATAGGAGATTTCAATGAAGTGTTATATCATTAGGAGAAGGTGGGTCGAAGACAAGCGGAAAGATTCCGAATGATGGCATTTCGGGAATTTGTCGACTCGTGCTCTCTAATAGACATTGAAAGTAAGGGGTGTGCATTCACATGGACAAATAATAGGGAAGGATATGATTTAGTCAAAAAACGGCTTAATCGAGCACTTTGTAACCTAGAATGGAGACTTCTATTTCCTAACGCCGAAACTTTTGCATATCCAACCATAGGATCCAATCATGGCCCTATTCTACTATGTTTAAATTCACTTGAACCTAAAAAACAGAGATTATTCAGATTTGAGGCTTACTGGTTAGATCATCCTGAATGAGCATATGTAGTGGACAAGGCTTGGAAGGCAAAGAATGGGCAGCAAGGAAATCTGGTTAGGAAGACAAAAAATGTGACCCAAGACTTGAGAAAATGGAGCCGAAGATCTTTTAAAAATGCATCCAAACAAATTGATCAACTCAGAAACCAGCTTACTCAGATTATGAACAGGGCAAACCAGACAAATATGGGAGAAGAATATAATACCATGATTGAGAAAATCAGTACATTGTGGCGTCAAGAAGAAATGTATTGGGGCATTAGATCCAAAATTAATTGGTTAAAGTGGGGTGATCGGAACACTAAATTCTTTCATGTAACAACAATTCAGATGAGACAAAGGAACAAAATCAACATGCTAAGGATTGAAGAGAATGTATGGAGTCGAGAGCCTCAAATCATCAAACAACACATCACAGGTTATTATAAAGATTTGTATAAATCTGTGGAGTCCCGTTACTATCAGCCAGTCTTAGAGCAGTGTCCACTTGTTGTTTCTGAGGAAATGAATGAGATGTTAACAGAACAAATTACTAAGGAGGAGGTGTAGCAAACTGTTTTTCAAATGGGGGTAGCTAAAGCCCCTGGACCAGACAGTTTGAGTGGTCTTTTCTATCAAAGTCAGTGGCATATCATTCATGAAGACATATTCAAATTTGTGGACTCTTTCTTCAAAGAAGGTACCTTTGATCTAGAACTAAATGAGACCCTTATAACACTTATCCCCAAAGTGGCAAATCCCGAGAGCATAACAGAATTCCGAACAATTAGCTTGTGCAACTTTACCTACAAAGTTATTGCAAAAGTCATGGCGAATAGACTTAAACCTTGGCTCCCCCTCGTTATCTCCCCAGAACAAAGTGCATTTGTCGGTGGCTAGCAAATACAAGACAATATCTTTATAATTCAAGAAGTCCTACATTAGCTATGGGTTAGAAAGAGACGCAGAAAATTCCAAGTTGTGCTGAAGCTAGATATGCAGAAAGCGTACGACAGAGTTGAGTGGGACTTTCTATGTGATTGTATGAAGAAGATGAGTTTCAGTGATAAATGGGTGAATATGGTCAGATTTTGTATCTCCTCAGCTCAATTTCGTGTCCTAATTAATGGTGAAGTAGGGGAATCTTTCACTCCAACTAAAGGTATTAGACAAGGGGATCCTCTCTCACCTTATCTTTTCATAATTTTGGCCAATGTTCTCTCCCACATGGTGCATAATGCTGTTATGGAAGGAAGCTTAAAAGGTATCAAACTAAATCCTCACTGCCCTATCTTATCACACCTATTCTTTGGGGATGATGCCATTTTCTTCTTGGATGGAACAATTAAGGAAGCTTAGAACCTTGCCAATACTGAATTGCTATTGTTTTGCTTCTGGTCAATCAATCAATTTTAACAAATCTGGGGTATTTTTCGGGGTAAGCTGTCCACGGGATTTGAAAAGAAATATTGCATCTGAAATGAGGGTTCCTATCTTAGAAAAAATTGGAAAATACTTAGGGATACCATCTGATTGGGGCCAAACTAAAAAATAGATGTTAGATTATATCATAGCAAGGGTGGACAGAAAACTGGAGGGATGGAAAGATCAATTAATCTCGAAGGCGGGGCAAGAAGTGCTAATTAAAATGCTTATTCAAGCATTACCCCAATATGCCATGAATATCTTTAAAACACCTCTATCAATTTGCCGAGCGACTGAAAGGAAAATCTCAGCTTTCTGGTGGAAGTAGAATGCAAAACAAAAAGGTATTCATTGGAAAAGTTAGGATGTTTTAAATGGGTAAGCGAATACCTTCTATCTGGCATCTCGGCAAGCCAAAAGGCAATTTTTGCGACTACTCTTTAGCAAATATGGAAGGCACGTAATGCTCTGCTCTTTCAAAGTTGAAAAGTAAAACAAACCCAGATAATCAGTGAAGCCTTTCTCTCCCAGCAGCTATATGAGAAGTGGAATCCACGAAGGAAAGAGCTTACCTCAGAACAGAACACATGGATGCCTCCAGATCCGGGCGCCTTGAAGATAAACATTGATTGTTCTTGGCATGAAAAGAAATCGGAGGGCTCCATCGTCGGAATATGCCGAGGAGCGGATGGGGTGTGTATTGCAGGCTTCGTGCAGAAGATCACAGCTCAATCGGCTCACATGGGAGAAACCCTAGTTGTTCAACAGGCGCTCGCGTGGTTGAGGAAGTCTTGAACTACTTTGACCGGAACTACTTTAGATGCACGAACTGACTTGCCCGACTTGCCCGTGTATATCTCCAGCAACTGTCTCCCGGTTGTGGACTCCATCTTGGGCCGAACTAAAATCCCCTAGGCTCTCGTCCTTACGTTCTTGACTGCAGACAAATGATGGCACAAATGAATAATGTCTTTTTGAGGTTTGAACCGCGCCAATCAAACCGAGCTGCTGATTGGATCGCCAAATCCCATAATATCGATTCTCTTCCTAGTAATTGGGTATCTAATCCCCCACATGAACTTTATCTTATCTTATGTTTAGATCTTCGTACTAGTTGTAATCCACCATCTTAGTATTAATCAATGAAGTACCTTCGACCAAAAAAAAAAAAAAAAAAAACTATCCCTTGAATGCCAATAGGCATGCGGCCCTGCTGGTAAATGGATTAGGGTTGGGCTTGGAGTACCAAATCTGAGGTTTGATCCTATTGCGTCACATGTTCATAGAAAAGAGGAGTGAGAGCCCCCAAAAGAAAATCTATCCCTTGAACTATTAGGTAGTCTTGAGTTTTTTAAAGAATTATCCAACTCCCACGGAGACACGCAACAAAATGCCAAATGCTCAAGTGAAGGCTTATAAGGTCATTGAAAAGAGCTTATAAATATACAATGATTCCAAAAAAAATGTTTATTCACTAAAATAATGCATTTGATGTATAAAGTCGGAATATATGATAAAGATTTCAATAAAAATATGCTCAAGCATTATAAGATGGATTCCATGCCAAGAAGTACGGACCTTTATCCATATTAATAGATTTCATTAAGTGTTGATAAGGGCCAAAAAACTATTAGGTAAGAAAAATGGTCATTTTTTAATAAATTTTTTTGGTAATTTACCAACACTTTTAGAAAATTTCTATATTTTTTACAATTTGCAAATTATAAGTTTTTGTATTAACTTACTAATATTTATTTGCATATATTGCGATTGCTTCAAATTTATCAATTTTTATGTGAAATTACCAATCTAAATTAGACCAAAAAGTTTCATTAGACTATTTTTCCAACTAATTTCATTTTTCCATCTCTCATTTGAATTACTTATTTATGCTTAATTTTTTTCTTAGAGATAAAGAGAAATTGGTAATTAAAATAAATAAATAAACATTGATAATCAACTCAAATAAGAGGCAATAACACATAACTAGTTGATAATCTAATTGAGGAAAGGTTGATACTTGCTCTTATTGATATTGGTAGATTCTAAAAAGAGTTGGTAAATTCAATGCATTGGTAAGCAAGACAAATAAAAGAGATAACTTGATAGGAAAGTTGGTAAACTGAAAAATAAACAAATAAGAGTCCATGTTGCTGGTCTTTGCTAGCTGGTATGTGGCGGGGGCCGTGAGCACCAGTAAGGTGTGCCAGGGCGAATCCTCGGTATCAAAAAAAAAAAAAAAACAAATAAGAGTCCGTAATCAACT
Source organism: Eucalyptus pumila (assembly GCA_016097595.1). Classification (NCBI taxonomy): domain Eukaryota; kingdom Viridiplantae; phylum Streptophyta; class Magnoliopsida; order Myrtales; family Myrtaceae; genus Eucalyptus; species Eucalyptus pumila. Next base: position 65,517,486 of record CM027853.1, read on the forward strand.
CATATGAGAGTTGGTAAATCTAAACTTGCTAGTAGCCTAATGGGAGAAAAAAAGCTAGTAAGACACAAAAATAAAGATCAACAGATTCATATGAAAGTTCGTAAATCTCAAGCGTTAGTAAGAAAGTAAATAAATGCTTATAAAACATAGAAATATGTTGTTAATTGGCCAACTGTGAAAAAAAGACGGTGATTTCATAAAGATGATAATAAATACTCAACGGGTTACTTAGAAATCAGAAGAAATGTAGTTTTTCAACAATTTTTTTGGCACTTACCAACTCTTTAAGAAATTTTTAATAGAAAAATAGAATTGTCCGAATTATGGAATTAAAGAAAAACTTTGGTATTTTGCAAACCGTTCAAATTTGGTATTTTCATAGAAATGCCGGCAAATTAATGAAAAATTATTGGGCAAAATTACTGAAAAATCATATAACCTATAACTTTGTTTAAAGATTTTTAACACTTACCATTTCTTTTCAGAAATGGAATAATCCAATAAAACCACAACCCATAATGGCCTCATTGCTTGTAAGATTAAGTTCAGTAGCAAATCTATTTATTCCCTAAAATACCCCTACCTTCCACTTTCTTGATTCCTTACACACACGAATAGTTTCATGCTACGCATTAAAGTAAAGATTAATTTATCCGGTCCACCTCATCCATACAAATGTTCTCATGACAGAGGAGATGGAAAATGTACATTGACGCCACATCTGTCTTTCGGATTAATTGATATAGGATTAAGACACGCTACGAGCTGTAGTTTCCATTGTAGTTTCCAAGGAAGACTCTCTCTCTCTCTCTCTCTCTCTCTCTCTCTCTCTATTTAAAAAAACAAAAGAGTGAAAAAGTGCGATTCACGTGGAATTGAGCAAATGGTATGGGGCAAGACCGTGTGGGAAACGATCTACTCAAATTGACGTCAATGCACCAATCAGAAGGAAAGGCAGAAGATCAGAATCAGGGAGCCCCGTGATTTTATGATATTTAACATAAGCGCACTTAATAATTGGGTTAATACATAAATCCTTGTTAAAGAAATTTGCTTAAATTGAGATCTCCTTGATTTTATGCGTGTTCAACATTAGTCGTTCCCTTTTAATTTATTTATTTTTCAATAGACTGCACCGCTTGGGTGATGCTGGTCATAGTTAATAATAGAGTACGAGATACTCCGTCGCCACGTTCATCGCTACAACTTTGTCGCATGAATTTGCAGCAACGATTTTTATCAAATTTGTCGCTAGAGCGTGGCAAAAGTTGTGGAAATAAGCGACCAACATCAATTTCATCGCTAAAAAGACGAATTCCCCCTAGTTAAGCGGCTGAATGTGTTCCACCTTCTAGGAATGAAATGCTGGATAATCACAAAAAAAAAAGTCCTGATTTTATTATACAAATATCAGTTCGGTCATAAATTTTTCAATTTGACAAATTTAATCCTCAATCATTTGATAATTTGCCAATGTTAATCTTTCAGCGTAGACATCGGTCTTCATACATAGTACATTCAATATTAACGTGAACAATTTTTATTTTAAAAAAAAACTCATTTTTTATTCTTTTCTTTTTCTTTTCTTTATCCAAACTCTCGCTAACTACTGGCAAGGGTCGCAATACCCTCGCCCGATAGTCAAACTCATAGGCCTTGGGAGAGGCTTACCACCACAATACCCTCGTCAAAGTTTGGCAAGGTCAAACCTTGCTTGTGGTCATCCTTCCCCGGCCGCTGTTGAGACGCATGAGGAAGAAGGAAAAAGAAAAAAAAAATCAAAACCTTTTGAAAATTGCAAAAAAAATACCCATATCAACACTAGTCATGTCAGGAAGAACAATCAAGTCAGTGGTTACTTGCCAAAATTTGCTGAAAAGATTATACTGACAAATCATCATTCATTTAAGACTAAATTAGCCAAATTAAAAAAAAATTAAGACTGAATTAACATCCATACAATAATATTAAAAAAATTTGGGTAATTTCCCCAATGAAATGTAGACAAACTCAAATTGGTTTCTTGAACATATTCAAACTTCATAAATGAAGACACGAGTTTTGCATATATTTATAATCGAGACTGAAGACATTCATGGTCGTGACAACACATCAAACTACTTATTAGTTTATTTTCTAGGACAATCAAATGGCGTAGCCCTAGAGGGGACGAGACATATTTTCTTGATAGATGTGCGCATAGTTGAATTAGGGAAGGATAAATTATTCAACAAACTTACTATATGTGGAATAATGGAAGGATAAATTATTCAATAAACTTTCTATATGTGGAATAATGAATCTAATCTGTCATTACATTTGGTGGGATTCACATCCAACATTAATTATTTTTTGTGGTGTAGATAAGATACTTTCAAGACCAAGAATATTATTTTGTATGATCTCTATCACAAGCCGCGAGACCCCAATCAATGTTTTGAAGTACATGTTAGAAATTTTCTATTTATTGAGGGATGATGGGATTGATTAGGAGGGATATCTAGGGAGTAACTTGGGGACCCAATCCAATTACGCGTCTTGAATTCTATCCGTTCATTGGTTTCGATGAGGCCACAGTCAACGCATGAGCCTCAACCATGTTCACTAGTCCACTAAGTACTTGTAAGGTCCAACTCCACTCTTATTTTAACTCTCACTCTCATATTTTTGCTTTACCTCATTGCAAAGTATGGAAGTTGAAACCCACACCTGAAACTAAATTGTTCCCACCCCAATCCTTCCTAAGAATGTTAGGATTCAAACCCCCCAACCTACCTCTTTCCATGTAGGAAAGGTAGCCACTAGTGGTTAATTGACTTTTCTATTCAACTACTAAGTATCCTTACCGAGTGTATGACATACTAATTTTCACTCAAGCAGCTGTTAGAAATAGTCTCTGAAACGAAGGTTTACCACTACACGAGCTTTTAATATTGTACAACGACTCACTTTAACCATTCATTGAGCCATTGCCTAGACTTGAGTTCCTTAAAGAAGCAACAAACCTTATGCACCATCCAACCACCACAGAAACATGCAACGAAACACAACATCTAAAGCGAAGGCTTATGAAGTGATTGAAAAGAGTTTATAAAGAATATGCAATGATTTCAAAAAATGTATGTACACTAACTTTTATTTACCTTTCATAACTACACTTTAAATTTACCAATTCTTATATAAAATTACTAACTTTAATAAATGATTGCTTTATTAATTTTTCTTTGATTAAGGTATCAACTAATTCCGGGTTACCAACCCTAATTTTTGTCAATCACAGGCATTTTTTTTTTTTGAATTTTATAAAAATATTTGAAAACTTTCCTATTGAGGTACTTAATCAGGAGAAAGCTAAATAAGCCACTCAAATAAAGGATAGTAGAGATTTTTTTAATCGAAGATACAAGAAATCGGTAAATTTAAAACAAAATAAAATAAACTTTGGTAAAGCAACTCAAAAGAGAGCTTTTAACCAAGAATTCGTTTGTAACTTAATACGAGAAAAATAGTGAGTCACATTCAAATAGTAATTGGTAAATTTAAGATGTTGGTAAGAAAAGTGAATAATGTTGGTAAGAGCAAAGAAAATTTTTTTCTTTCGTTAAAAAAAGGAAAAAAAAAAGAAATCGGTAGTTAGAAAAAATAATTAAATAAATGTTGGTAACTAAATCAAATATGAGTTACACAAATTTGTTGGTAACTAAATCGAAGAATAGTCTATAATCACTTTATCTAGGTTGGTAATTTCTAAAGATAGTTTATAATTCTGAAAAGTTTGCAAGTAAGGCAAATAAACAATTAGTCACTTAGTTGGAGAAAAATTGGTAAGTCGAAACTAAAAATTTTGTATTTTCATATAATAGTTGGCAAATAAGCCGTTGGAAAGAAAGCTAAACAAAAGTTGCTAACCATAGGAATAGTTTTTTTTTTTTTTTTTTGGGTCATAGATAAGAGAAGTTGATTTGGATAACAAAATAAATATGAGTAACTAACTTAAATAATGCAAGCAACTCAAATGAAAGTTGGTAATTTACGAAACTTAATCCGATAAAAATTGTTAAAAATTAATGGCATGTATAAAAGTTGCTAATTTCATATAATAGTTCGTAATTTTAAGTTAGTGATGTGAAAGGTTAATATAATTTGGTAAAAAATAAGTGAAGTGTTCTAATAAATATTGGTAACTAATTTAAAAGAGTGGGTAATGCAAAATTATTTAGTAATTTAATAAGAAAAATTGTAATCTCTCTAGTTGAGGTTAGTAATTTCTAAAAGGAGTAGATAAGTTTTAGAAAAATTTAGTAATTGACAAGGCAAAAAGTTGTTAAACAATAGGAATAATCGTTAAATTTTTTTTAAAAAAAAAAAACATTGGTCAGTAATTTACATGAAAATTGGCCATTCACCACTAGCTAGTGACGTAATCGAGGAGAAATTGGCAAATCACTCAAATAAATTGATAATTTCTTATGAAAATTGGTAATTCTAAGGTATCAGTAAGCAAGGTTGATGAAAGTATAAAAAGATAACATGATTTTTCTTTTTTCTCAGAAATAATAAAAATTGATATTTAAAAAAATAAACATTAGGAAACAACTCAAATAAGAGATAGTAACGCTTAACTAATGGATAATTTAACCAGAGAAAAGTTAATAATCACTCTTACTAAGGTTAATAGATTCTAAAAAGAGTTGGTAAGTACAACGAGTAAAAGTGATAACTCAAGAAAAGTTGGTAAATTAAAAAAGGGTTAATACCTTGAAAAACCACAAACTGGTACACTTGTGACAAATTTACCCCAAACTACTTTTTTGACCACCAAAAACCCCAAACTGGTATACCTTTGACAAATTTACCCTAAACTAGTGCACTTGTGACAAATTTACCATATGTTAGTTTTAGTTAAATTTTCTTGTTAAATTATAAAGTTAAATAACACGTGACAATTGACCGGTATATCAATTTGGGATTTTACACTCTGTTTGTCATAGTTTATCATTTTTGTGATTTTTTTGTGGTATTAATCTAATTTTTCGAAGGGTATATTAATCACAAATTTACCAGTTTGGGGTTTTTTGTGGTCGAATAAATTAATTTGGGATAAATTTGTCATAAATGTACCAGTTTAGGGTTTTTTATAGTTAGTCGGGGTAAATTTGTCACAGGTGTACCAGTTTGGGGTTTTTCATGATCAAAAAAATAGTTTGGGGTAAATTTGTCACAAGTGTACCAGTTTGGGGTTTTTTAAGGTATTAACCCATTAAAAAAAGGAAAACAAATAAGTGTTCATAAACAACTCCATTGGGAATTGATAAATTAGTAACTTAATGGGAGAAAAACTAGTAAGTAAATATAGACTGCAAATTCATATAAGAGTTGGTAAATTTCAAATGTTGTAGGAAAGCAAATAAAAGTTGATAAAATATCGGAAATTTTTTGTTTGTAAACAGTAAAAAAGAGTTAGCAATTTCATAAAAAATGATAGTAGATTATCAACACGTTACTGAGGTATAGAATGAAATGTAATTCTTTTTTTCAACGGTATTTTTTAGCACTTGCCAATCTTTCAAAAAAAAAATTACTGTAAATTAACAATAATTAACTGAAAGATCAAGTGATCTATAACATTTCTACCGATGCCCTTTAACACACATAGACTCTTTTTTTATATTTGTACCGTCATCGAAAAATCCATTTTTTTGGAACGGAACAATAAAATCACCCATACCACTGCCTGCGATGGCTAGAACTTTACTCCCCCATCCGGGGGGGAGGAGTTCAAAACCCCGCGTTCCCATTGCACGACTCACCCATGGCTGGACTTGTGGTGGTGGCTCAGTTCGCTTCGGGTTTACGTCGTCAACTGTCGGCTGTATGGTAGTTCCCAAGTTTCCAAAAAAAAAAAAAAAACAATAAAATCACCCATCCATCAGTGGGCAGCTGCATTGGTTGAGAATCTCTCCTTCATCGCCGAGGTCGAGGGTTCGAAACCCGCAATTGCTAGTGATTTAAGTGGGGAATCCTGGCAGTGAGATGCTAGGCTAGTCTCCCCCGATGTTCGGGTACGGGGGCCCGCAATGGAGTCCTCAGTTACTAAAAGAAATAATAATAAAATCCCCTTGATTATGAAATAATAGTATACTACCATAAAATTAAAAAAAAAATGGTGATTTACAATTTTTCCTTATAAATTTCTCTTGTGAACTCAATAATGGTCTCATTGACTGTGAGTTCTTTTTTTTTTTTTTTTTTTTGGTCTAGTCCCATCCTATATCTATTTTATAGACAATTGTGTGTGCTATATGTTGCACACAACTAAAAAATTCCTGCTCTCCCACTTACATGTTCTCACCCCAACTCTTGAGAAAGTGGGGAATCAAACTCCTCACTTTCCCTCCCCAAGAGGTAAGGGTGATCATTGAGACACTAAAATGAATCAAAATAACCCAACTCACACTTTCTTTTTCTAGGAAAATTCCAAATAATGGCTTGAAATGCTATCAATTTCACAAATAAGGGTGCGAAATGGACTTTATTTCAAATAAGGGCTTGAAGTAGTCATGGTTGTTATAAATAAGTGCTTAAAGTGACCGTGGTTGTTTCAGATAATAGCATAACCTCGCCAGTCACCGATCGATTAAACATTCCGATTGATCAAGGGCATTTTCGTCCAATTACAATTTTTCACTTCTCTTTTTTTTCTTTCCAGTGAGGGCCAACGTCCGTCGACGAGGGTTCAATGACCCTCACCAGCTACTAGTAAGGACTGATAAGGACTTAGCCATCTTTGCCAACTACGAGTGAGGACACCCTCCCCAGATCTAGCAAGGGTTGGCCTCACTTGGGGCCAACGAGGACTCAGCAACCCTTATTGGTTGCTGGCGAGGGCAACCTGCCCTGGGGAAAGGGTTGCCTCGCCCAAGCGAGGCCATCCCTTGCCAACCGTTGGCAAGGTGACCCTCGTTAGGATCTTGCGAGGGCCAACCTCACCGATTGGAACGTGGGCAGCCTGCCTAGACCCTCACTTGGATCTAGCGAGGGTTGACCTCGCCAATGGCCGTGAGGGCAGCCTGCCTTAACCCTTGCCTAGATCTAGCAATGGTTGATGGCCACAAGGGTGGCCTACCTCAAGGCGAAGCCATCCCTCACCAACCGTTAGCAAGGCGACCCTCGCCCAAGTCTGGCGAGGGTCCCCTCGTAGGCACCGGGGAAGGCAACCCTCACCTAGCCTTTTTCAACATCGCCAGTGGCCAGGCGGCCACCAATGCAAAAGAAAGAAAAACCGAAAATCGGAAAAAAAATAAAGGAAAAAGAAAACAAAAGAAAAAAGGTAAATGACTAAAATGCCCTTGATAAATCAAACAATCAGGACCTTATTTAAAATAAATATAGTCACTTCAGCCCATCTTTGAAACAATGTTCTCTTTAAATCCTTATTTGAAAAAATGATAGCATTTCAGACCCTTATTTGAAACAAAGTTCACTCTAGACTCTTATCTAAGAAAAGAAAGACACTTTGGACGCTTATTTGGAATTTTCCCTTCTTTTCTTTTACTTACGTCGTAGGCACACGCATGAACAGTTTATGCTAGTTTATAAAATAAAGATTAGTTTGTCTTATCTACCTCATCTATACAAATTTCTAAGGAAAATTTACCTAAAGTCCTAAACATATTGAAGTTGTGTCAATTCAATCATAAATATTTCAATTTGGCCTATTGAGTCTTAGTTATTTTGACATTTTACTAATGTAGTCCATCCGGCCCATTTTTGTCAAAAATTGTTGACATGAACGTTAGTCATCCTATGTGACACAGTTAGTGCTAAGACGGTTGGTGCTAACCTGAATAATTTTTGCATTTTTAAAATTATTTTTATTTTTTTGTTATAATTTTCTTTTCTTTTCTTTTCTTTCATGTTTTTTCGGTTGTCGGGCCTCAGCAACAATTGGCAAGGGTTGCCCTCATTGAACTTAGGCAAGGTCACCCTCGTCAGGATCTAGCAAGGGGCAACCTGGCCAACCTCATGCGAGGCTTGCGAGAGGTAGCTAGCCTCGCCAACTTTAGGGAATGCTCGACCTTGCCCAATCTAGCAAGGGGTGACCTCAGTAGCCTTAGGTGAGGATTGCTTCACTACATCCTAACAATGGTGAGCCTCACCCAAAGTTGGCAAGGCCGGCAATGGGTGACCTCACTGGTTGTCGCCTTAGAGAATCAAAAAGAAAAAAAAAAGAAAATATGAAAAATAATAAAAAAAGATTTGCAAAAATTATTCACATTAGGGTCGATCATGATACATAAAACGATCAACATCCCCGTTAGTGATTTACATCTAAAATTAGCCAAATGGACTACTTTGGCAAATTTTAAAAAGATTTAGGATAAAATTAGCTAAATTAAATTTTTGATTAAATTAGCATAAATACAATAGAAGATGGAAGAACATACATGGATGCTACACGTATGTTCTTTGTACTAGTTGACACGAACTAAGAAAAGCTATGAGCTATGCTATTGTTTCCAAGGGGTACAAATGTGATTCCCGTGGAATCGAGCAAATGGTATGGGCCAAGACCGTGTGGGAAATGATTTATTCAAATTGACGTCAATGCACCAATCAGAAAGCAGCAAAAGGAAGAAAATGAATCCCCAGAATCCGCGAGCCCCATGTTTTTTTATGAGATTTGGCATCGCGAGATGGAACAGAGGGATAAGATTAGAATAAGCGCACTCAATAATCCTCATTTACTAAACTTGTCGCTACAGCGTAGCAAAAGTTGCGGACACTACGCACCGACATCAAACCCATCGCTAAAAATACAAATTCTCCCTAGTTAAAAATTAAGGCTTAACTAGTATCAATACAATAATTTTAAAATTATTTTGATAATTTTCTCAATGAAATGCAGATGAACATAAGTTGTTTTTGCGAACACATTTTCACAGATGAAGACGCAAGTTTTGGATACATTTATGATCGAGACATAAGACACTCATGGTGGAGACAACGTATCATACTACTCATCGTAGGACAAGCAAATGATATAAGCTCTAATGGGTTCGAATCATTTTTCATCTAATGAACTCACCTATAATCCAATTAGGGAAGGATAAATTATTCAATGGACTTAATAAACATAGTATAATGAACCTAAACTGTCATTACACCCAGTGGAATTCATGTCCGAGATTAATTATTTTCTGTGTTATAGATTGAGATACTTTCAAGACCAAGAATTTCCTTTTGTATGGTCTCTTTCACGGGCCGCGAGGCCACCAACAAATGTTTTGTAGTGCATGTTAGGAAATTCTCTATTGAGGGAGGGACAGAGGGATGGATTAGTGAGGGATGTTTAGGGAGAAAGAGTCGTGCGCTTTGAATTCAAACTCGTCCCTCTGCCTAACCAATAACGAAAGCGTCGCATGGATTAAGAAATTATCAAAGTCTGTGTGTAGGCACAGGGCAGAGAGCCAATTGGCGTTCTAATCTCAGCCGCCAAACCAAAGAGTCATAGCGGCCAGCAGAATCCCATCACGAAAAGGGAAAGCAAGCTGAAAAAATTTAATTCTATAAGAAGCTTCTTCCATCTTAGACTTCCTCATGCCAAAACCATTTTATTTATAGCCCACAGAATCATTCATTCTTTCCCCTCATACCCTTCAAAAAGCCCTCGTCTCCGGAATGAAAGAATGAAAGAGAAGGCATTGATCTCTTGTTGATTCCTTCTTCATTAGAAAATGGAACTAGAGCACCCCGGCTTGACAAGGCAATCTCATCTCAACATCATGAGCAAGTACATCAACCAGAGAAATGCCAAGGGGAGTCCATCGCCACCTTCCCCATCCTCGAGGAATGATCTGCGCAAGCACTTTGCATCCTTCCGGAGGCTCGGAGCAGGAGTCCCGGCGGCGGGCAGGGGTGGCGCGGAGAAGAAGCTCGCATGGCTCCGCTCTCAGATCATCGGTGGGGACGCTGAGTTTGACTCGCCGTTCGGCAGGCGGAGGGTCACGTACGCTGACAGCACCGCCTCTGGCCGCTGCGTCCGCTACGTTGAGGACTTCATCGCCAGCAACGTCCTCCCGTTTTACGGTACGCGTGCCTCGGCGTCTACGAGATTTTTCTACTGGTCAACGTCTGAATAGATTCACTCTCTCTAATTTAATTCCTTGCGTGTACACTTATGTACCAGATGGCTTGGCAAGAGCACGTTGTTTTATAGCTGTTGGCCTCAGCATGAACGCACGTAGCTTTTCAAGCTTCTGGTCCATGTGGGTGGATGTGCATATTGAATGGTACTTTTATGGATGTGCATATAGGTAACTCGCACACGTCTGATAGCCACGTGGGTGGCCGGACCACCAAGATGGTGCACGAGGCCTCGAGCTACATCAAACGGTGCTTAGGAGGTGGACCCGAGGATGCGATCTTGTTCTGCGGATCAGGATCCACCGCGTCAATCAAGCGACTCCAAGAAGTCATGGGCGTTGCAGTGCCATCGATCCTAAGAGACAGGATGATTAAGTGCATGCCAAGCGAAGAGAGATGGGTGGTCCTAGTCGGGCCTTACGAGCACCACTCAAATCTTCTCTCATGGAGGCAAAGTCTAGCGGAGGTCATAGAGATCGGACTAGATGAAGATGGGTCGACAGACATGGAAGATTTAAGGCAAAAGCTTGAGTCTTATCGAGATGAAAACAGGCCAATTCTGGGTTCATTCTCTGCTTGCAGTAATGTCACCGGGATTTGTACCGACACAAGAGCTGTCGCGAAGCTGCTTCACCAATTTGGTGCCTTTGCTTGCTTTGATTTTGCAGCTAGGTGAGCCTTCATCTTCCTGCATTTTCTAACTCAATTGGAGAACTCTTCATTTGCATTTACTGAGAATATGTTCCACATCTATATAATTCCATGGTAACATAATGAAGCGACTAATCTGACTGGCCTCGAATTGCTTAATTTTGAACAGTGCACCTTATGTGGAAATCGACATGAGATCAGGGGAAGTCGACGGTTATGATGCTATCTTCCTTAGTGTGCACAAGTTCCTTGGCGGACCAGGGTCTCCAGGAATCCTGCTCATGAGCAAGGCTCTCTATCGGCTTGGATCATCTCCCCCATCAACCTGTGGAGGAGGAACTGTTGATTATGTGAATGGTTTCAATGAAAAGGTAAAAGCGTTGATCTTTTGCAAACGACAGAGCAAATTCAAAAGCTAAGGCAATTACCATCAAAGCCTTCTGATTTTCATCAGTTGGTGACTTGTTGATTTACTTGCCTAGCAGGATACATTATATGTGGAAGACATTGAAGAAAGAGAGAATGCTGGGACTCCACAGATTATTCAGATCACAAGAGCAGCATTGGCATTTTGGTTGAAAGATTACGTGGGATATGAAGTAATTGAGAAACTGGAGCACAAGTACATTAAAGAAGCAATCGAAAGGCTCTCCAAAAACCAGAACATAGAGATTCTCGGGATCAAAGCAGCTAAGAGACAGGCTATATTGTCTTTCCTGATATACTCAACAACTAATTCACCTCCAGATTGTGACAAGAAGGGAAGAGAGAGAGGGCTTTACCTGTGGGGAGAAACAGGGAACGAAAGAGCCAAGCCTCTCCACGGACCTTTTGTCGCCACTCTCCTCAATGATCTCTTTGGCATTCAAGCGAGAGGCGGGTGTGCTTGTGCCAGTCCATACGGTCATGCCCTACTTGGCATTAGTGAAGCTCAATCCCGTGCATTTAGATGTGCCATTCAGGAGGTAAGAAGCTTGTTTTCTTTCCTGTAAGACATAACATGCAAAACCTTAAAGGTTTTCAAACCGTAATTGCCATACAGGCAAAGGTTCTATTAGGCACTACCCCTCAACCAACGCGATCATTTCTTAGAGACATATAAGAGCAAGCATTTTACTGATCTTCTGTGAATTTACCTTTATAACAGGGATTTGCTGGAGTGAAGCCTGGATGGACCAGGGTCAGCTTTCCCTACTACCTTTCAGAGGAGGAGTTCGAGTACATTATTGCTGCACTGGAGTTTGTAGCCTCTTATGGCCAGAGGTTCCTGCTGCTCTATCATTTCAACCTGAAAACTGGAAACTGGACATTCCAAAAGAAGGCATTCATGGAGATTGTAGGGAAAGAAAGAAATGGCAAAATTTCTATCTTAAATGACAACCGGGCTGGTAAAGATCTCAATGGAGTAGCTAAACATGAGAGCCTCATTGCCAGGTATACGTCATATTGGGAGAGTGCAAAACATATTGCAGGTCTCCTCCCCAAAGTTCCCTCCCCGCGCAGGCTCCATGTAGAAATTGATCCAGAGCTACTGTACTTCCGCATCTAGTAGAAGATTTGAAAAACGAAATTAAATTGAATACAAGTTATGTCCAAAGTCCATACAAATAGACAATGCAACTTCAATTACTATGTCACCGAGAGCCATCTGAAGATAATAGCCAAGCTGACTGTCACAGGCACCTATAGATACGTGTACCAATTCAAAATGAGTTACTCATGAATTGTGAGAACACTCTCTTGTTGGCTGGGCCCACCTCTTGTGGGGCCAAGCTAACATTAAAACAAAAGAAACAAAAAGAAGAGAAGAAAAGTCAAAAATCAAGTGAAAAAAAGAGGAGTTCGTGCAAGGTGTGAGCCCAAGAAGAGAGAAAAATAGAGAGAAGGCGCGGGACGAGCAAGCGGACAAGAAAAAGGAAAGAGGGCTGAATCTTTGCGGTGGCCAATGATAACGGCATTAGCTCAAATTTGAATATATTATTCGTGAGGTTGAGGGCTACGAATTGATTGGTTTCATTCATTGAAAATTTCTTCCAAATTCTCTAATCGTGATTAGGATTTTCTTACTCCGAATTTGTTAATTCCCCTTTGTTGTGAGCAAATATGATTACAATACTTATGTTGAGCCTTTGATGTGTAACTAGATAAGACTACTTTATGTATCCTAAGTAATGGAAGTTTTGGGCTGTCCATGATTTTTCCTGTATTGGTTTTTCACGTTAAATCCTTGATGTTACTGTTGGCTTTATTTCCTCATCAATTTGGCATTATATTTGCTTATTCCGAGGTTATATTGGCTGGCTATTGTTCGCGCTAAGTTGATTTTGGTCTATGTAGTTTTGGGGGAGAAATTGATCATGAATTGAGTTTAGTTCATGGCGAATTGTTACCCAAATTCTCCCCAACACCTCTACAATCCACCATCCTCAATTATTTCCCTCCTCAATCCTAGCGCTTATATGCTGAGTGTTTTAGCGTGGTTAACAAAAGCGCTCGCTGAGATCAACTTCCATGTACAAGTTGATGCCAATAACTTGAGAGCACGTATAAAAGATTGATCGGACCTTAGGAGTACTCTCACCATGTGAATAATAGTGATGGATTGACAGTGAAAGAGGAACCCTGCAATTAGTAATGCCGCCTCTTCTATTGATTTTATCCAAGCAGTGATCAGAAATCGCCTCTGAAACAAGGCTTAAACTACACAAGCTTTTAACACTGTAAAATAATCCACTCAAACTATCCCTTGAACGCCAACAGGCATGTAGCCCTGCTGGTAAAGGAATTGGGAGGTGGGGCCGGAGAGTACCAGGTCCAAGATTCAACCCCAGTGAGCATCGCACACATATGTACATAGAAGAGAGAAGTGAGACCAAAAGAAAAAACAATCTCTGGAACTATAAGGTAGTCTTGAGTTCCAATGTCTATGCACTAAACTATTGCATTTGACGTATAAAAGAATACGTTGTTCTGTAGTCAGATTTTATTCAAAATAGGAAAATGCATAGACCGGAAACAACTTTGCTTCTTCTGGAAGTGAAAGCTACAAATTACATCCAACAAACAGTCAAAATATATAATAAAGATTTCAATAAAAGTATTCTCATGCATTATAAGATGGTTAATCTATTATTCCGTGCCAAGAAGTACGGACCTTTATCCATACCAATAGATTTCAATAAGTGTTGATAAGAGTCAAACAATTATTAGGTAAGAAAAAATGGTCATTTTTTTTTTCATACAACTTTTTGGTAACTTACCAACACTTTTAGAAAATTTCTATATTTTTTACAATTTGCAAATTATAATTTTTTGAATTAACTTACAAATATCATTTGCATAATTGCGATTGCTCCAAATTTCTCAATTTAAATGTGAAATCACCAATCTAAATTAGACTGAACAACTTTTGTTGGACTAAATTGTCAACTAGTTTCAATTTACCATCTCTCATTTGAATTACTTACTTATATTTAATTCTTTTCTTAGAGATAAAGAGAAATTGGTAATTAAAATAAACAATTAACATTGATAACCAACTCAAATAAGAGGTGGCAACACATAACTAGTCGATAATCCAGTTGAAGAAAGGTTGATAATTGCTCCTATTAATATTGGTAGCTTCTAAAAAGGGTTGGTAAATTCAATGCATTGGTATGCAAGACAAATACAGAGGTAACTTAATAGAAAAGTTGTGTCGCAACCTACCCTCGGGGGGAGGGAACAGGTTTAGGGGTATTGCCCAAAGGACGGGCCTAAGTCCCATGATTGGACGTGAGCTCTCCCAAGCCCATACCCCGCGTGACATTGGAATATTCTTTAGGAATTTTTGCACAAAAGGAGTCGCCACTAACCTATTGGGGTCGGCTAGGAACCAAGTAAGGCATGGGAGCATGCCTCATTTCCTACGCAACTAGAGAATCTAGAGTCGGGGACTTGATTACACTAATTGACTAATTAGTGCCATTTCGGTACCTAATCTTTTTCATTTTATCAAGATAATTTTTGGCAGGCAGCCTGAATTGATTTTGTACTTATCCACTAACATGCGGGATGATCATGCAGGTGCGCAATCATTAAAATAATAATCATAGCTATTAAGATCCTAATTGCAGTAAAATTAAACACGTGCAATTAAACATAACTAGATATGCAAATTAAACATGCAAAATAATTAATATACAAGCAAATAAATGTCTAATTACACTAAAATGGCAATACATGGCAAGTCCTAATTAAACCTAATCATTTTTGGATTTTCGAATTTTTTTTAATTTTTTTAATTTTTTTTAATTTTTAATTAAATTTTTTAAATTTAAATTAAATTTTTTAAAATTAATTAAATTTTTTAATTAATTTAATTTTATAATTTTTATAATTTTTTAATTATTTTAAAAAAATTACTTTTTTTGTAATATTTTAACATTTTTTAAAATATTTAAAAATTTTCTAAAACTATTTTCAATATTGAATTTTTTTGGATTTTTGAAATTGTTTTTTTTAATATTTTTAATTTCTTTTTAAATAATAAAATGAACTAAAAAATAAAATTCGGGCGGACCGGTCAGTCCTGTCGACCCAACCCGAGTTCAGCCCGTTCGATGCGGGTCGGGTCCGGTGGTAGACCGGACCCGATTTCGGCCTAGTCGGCGGCAACGGGCCCGAGTGGGCCCAAAATTCTTTTTTTTTTAATACTTTAGTCAAGGCCCAAAGAAAATTAAAAGACCCACCTATTTCCTAAGCCCGCGAGAGCCCAGCCCAATTTACCTGAATTTGAAGCCCGGCTCGAAGAGAGACCCAAGCTTGACCCACTTCGAAGACCAAACCTACCCAGTTTGGAGAGCTCACTTGACCCGGTTCTGACCCGATTTGAGCCTCCTTCTCCCAGGCCTCTTGGCGGCACTGACACCGGGCAACGGTGGCGGTGACGGCGGCGGTGCAGTGACAGAGGGTAGTGGTGGCATCGCGGCTTCGGGCAGAGGAGCGGCTCGGACGGCGTTGCAGGGGCTGCAGCAAGGCACGAAATGGGCAGTTACCGGCGCAGCGGAAGGCGGGCTTGTAGCGCCAGTGTTCGGCGGAGGAGGGCTCCGATTGCTGGCGCGGTGGTCGTTGCTGCTGCAGGTGCTGCAGCGGCATCACGGCTTCGAGCTGCTACTGGTCACTGCCCCGGCGAGGGGACTGGGAGCGGTGATTGGTGGCTCGGGCACGACGACAAGGGCGTCGGCTCGGCTGAGGAGGCGATTAGCGGCTCCACGGCTTGGTAGAGGCGTCGTTGGTGGCGGCGGTATCGGGCGAGCAAGGGCCGCCAGAGGGCGGCAGGAGGAGGCTCTTTTCTTCTCCCTCTCCTTCAGTTCTCCCTTCTCTCTATTTTCTACCCTTTTCTTTTTTTAGCAGCAGGGAGGTAGCGAGCAGCCGGAGTCGCGGGTGTGGCTGGCGGAACAGCGACGCGGCGTCCGGCAATGGAAGTAGCAGACCGTCGGGGGTTCGGCTACTGCGAGTCGTGGGCAAAGCAGAAGCGGAGCGGGACCAGCAGAGGTAGTGTCGCGACTTCAGGGGCGCGAAGCAGTGGTGAGGTTCGGTGGCTCGGCTGTCGACGTTGAGTTACAGGCGGTGGGTCATTGTGGGCGGAGGCGCAGGAGCGGCGACGTCTGGCTTCGAGGCGGGGTGCGGCGATGATGGTGGATGTCTGGCGCTTTGGTAGCAACGACATGAAGGATGGGCGTCGGGCAGGATGGTGGCGGTCGAGACGACGTCGGATTGAGGCGACGAGGCCTCCTCGCTCCTCGGCCGCCGTCCTCCTCTCCCCCTCGAGCTTTCTTGCTCTCTTTGTGTTTTTCTTTGTTCTTCCTTCCAACTCTCTCTCTCTCTCTCTCTCTGTAGCTCTCTCTGTGTTCCCCTCCCCCTCTCTTTTGCTATTGCTAGGGTTTCACCGAAAATGGAGGAGGGAGAAAGCGGCATGGGCCGAGCCAAGGCGAAATTCGGCCTGGCCCCTTCCATGTCTTT
The DNA here is from genome assembly GCA_016097595.1 of Eucalyptus pumila. NCBI lineage: Eukaryota > Viridiplantae > Streptophyta > Magnoliopsida > Myrtales > Myrtaceae > Eucalyptus > Eucalyptus pumila. The sequence goes on from CM027853.1 coordinate 65,534,286, forward strand.
TTTTTTTTTCTATTTTTTGTTGTTTTTTTTTTTGCTTTCTTTTTTTTGTTTTTTTTTTCATTTTTTTTAAACGACTAAATCCTAAATGAAAAATGGGAAAATTTAGGTGTCAACAGCTGCCCCTCTTTGAATGGGAGCTCGAAGAGGTCCCTTTCAAAGACAAAAGACGCCTAAATTATTTTGACGATAGACCCAGGTGCATAGGCACGTATTAGGTTGATGGAAAGAACTCATAACTATGAAAGAGCGTCTTGTCAATAAGAGGCAGAAAGACTCCGGGCTACAAAGCTCTCCGGACTATAAAGCACACCGTGTCATAGGAAGAAGGACTCCGGGCTACAAAGCTCTCTGAGCTACAAAAGCTCTCCGGGTTACAAAGCTCACCATGTCATAAGAAGAAGGACTCCGAGCTACAAAGCTCTCCAGGCTACAAAGCTCACCGTGTCATAGGAAGAAGAATTTCGGGCTACAAAGCTCTTCGGGCTACAAAAGCTCTCCGGGCTACAAAGCTCACCGTGTCATAAGAAGAAGGACTCCGGGTTACAAAGCTCACCGTGTCATAGGAAGGGGGTTGAAGGAGTCCGGGCTACGGAAAGCCCTCCGGGTCATAAGAAGGGGGTTGAAGGACTCCGGGCTACAGAAAGCCCATCGGGTCATAAGAAGGGGATTGAAGGACTCCGGGCTATGGAAAGCCCACCGGGTCATAAGAATGGGGAGAAGGAAGACTCCGGGGTACAGAAGCCCACCGGGTCATAAGGAGATGACATGGTTTAAGGTTGATCATGAACCTTTGGAAATGGTATGGTTTAAGGTTGACCATGAACCCTGTGGTTTAAGGATAGCCACCAACCCCGTGGTTTAAGGATAAACCCACCAACCATGTGGTTTAGGAAAACCACCAACCCCGTGGTTTAAGGATAAACCCACCAACCTTGTGGTTTAAGGATAGACCCACGAACCGTGTGGTTTAAGGATAGACCCACAAACCGTGTGGTTTAGGAAAAACCACCAACCCTGTAGTTTAAAGATAGGCCCATGAACCTTTGGAGATGGCATGGTTTAAGGCTGACCATAAACCTTGTGGTTTTTAGGGAAGCACCCGCTAACCCCTTGAAAACTGCATGGCTTCACTGAAGAATCCTGTGAAACTCAACTTGAGCAAATGTCATTAGGGATGCCATCAAGAGACGTATTAGCAATATTGCAGCATTAATTGAACAGGCTAATCAAGCTAAGTCCGATTGCTTAAAAAAAAATGTTTGATGTCAATTAGTATCATGGAGCGCAAAACTGTTATCTTGCCTGTGAATACATCATTAATTATCAAATTCTTTGAGAATCAAGTTCTTATTAGAACAACTACGACTTGTGAAAAATGTTCATTAATCATGCCAAATTAGAGCTTCTTAGTCAGAAAGGGCTTTTCACGCACTTTTGATAAAATGGCTACTTGATCCCATTCATTCATGTGGGAGATAACTGGTTGCTGAGAGTATCTCACATAACCCAGATCAAAGGCTTTCAGAAACATTTGCGATGAGCACAATATGATCGATCAAAAAGGTCTTTTGAAAGGACCGCAATATAGGCTCGTTTAGGACTCATGCAAAGGAATTATTGCTTTGAGGCCAATAGGGGAACATTTGTTGCTATCTTCGTTGGGTTTACAAGTCGAGAACTTGAAAGATAAGACAAGATATGATTACTTCCACTTCTTCAAGCAATAGCTTCTTTGTGGCATTCTCATTTTCACTCGAACCATCCCAATCAGAAGAGACTTCGGAAGAGGGTTGTAATGTTGGCTCGGGAAAGGCTTGAAAGGCTTAAAATTCTCAAGGGGGTTTTTAAGAGTCAGTGATCATCATAGCATCGTGACCATGTCATTCGATCTTTGAAGGCATTTGGCTTTTGAAACGCTGCACATCTCGAAAGCCCCTTGACTAATCATTTCTACATGGGAGCTTTGCTCCTTTCTCTAATTTCCTTTGCCCTTTGCGATGATGATTTTTTCTTTTTTCACCGGCACTTGGATTTTGATAATTTTTCTTTCACATAATATACAACCTTTTGGCTCTTTTTCTTGACGGGCATTGGCCTTGCTTTTACCAGGCACACTCCTTTTTCATGCCCCCTAATTTGTCAAACTTTTTGCTTTTTGAACTTTTGTAACTCTTATGACTTTCGAGATGCTTTCCACATTTCCTTGTGATTGTCAATTATATTTGGTCAATTCTTATGCCTTGCCCCAGTGAAGGGAGATGATCACCGCTCGGGATTCAGAAATGAATAATTAGGCCCAAATTGGTTATAGCAATGGGTATCAGTGTTTGGGTAGAGAAGAAAATGCTCTTCTTCACCTTGGGATGAGTCAAGCTCCGATGAGAATTCCTCTGAAGCTACCACAAGAAGATTGATGTAAGTGAAAGTAATAGAATCTTTCTCAACATTTCGTTTTACAACACAACCGTAACCTCCTATGTTGCCCCAATGTAGGGTTGTTCTCAATAGGGGTACTTGAAGGATCATCTTTTTTTTTTTTCAGCCCAAAGGGGTAACAAGAGATCAATGCAATGCTTGGGATTGATGAAGGAAATGCCTTTATCATTTTGATCTTTGTGCTCAATGCGAATGAATCATTCGTCCTAAGAAAATGTCTCTTTCACTTAGCTCTCAAAAGTGTTTGAAGGATGTGTTTGGAAATGGCTTGCCTTTCTTCATCCTAAGCACTTCTTGTTTGGCATGGTTAACGTCTCAATCTCACTCTGTCAAGATCATCTGAGTAGATCAATCTCCATAGGAAAATCTGATTTTAAATGAATAATTCATAAGACGAGAAAACAATTTTGAGATAAAAGAATACTCAAAAAGTTTGCAGAAATTTTTTTCTCTTCTCATTTTTGATCTTGTCTCTAAGAAAGCGCCAAAGGTTTTTTTTTTTTTTTTTTGCTTTAAAAAAAAGATTGAGAAGAAGGGTACTTACCTGTGGCATGGCGACCCGGTAACCCTGTAAAGAATGTAAAAGAATATGTTAGTGCAAAGATCTTTAGGGATTGAAATGTTGGAAACGATACATTATTACCCTTCAGTCGCTTTTATCCTTTGAGGGCTAACATCTCTTGGATTCACCCTCATGGATATTTGGTAACTTGGCATTACCTTTTGCTTACATTTGCCCTTAAGCATTTGATGTCATCCTATCAAAGGAAAGAAAGAATCATGTCAGAGACGCTATCCAAAATGAGCAATTGGAATCAACACCATTTACCCTTCACATGTTTTCGTTCTTCAGGTATGAATTTTGCTTGAAGTTGTTAGAATTGATTGAAAAATGGCTATGTGGCCCTGATTTTATCCATAAAAAACACTTATTTATTGTATACAACAATTCACAAAGTTTGATTCCTGTTTTTATTTTTTTATTATTTTTTTTAGATGATCTTTTTGAAGAGATGTTTAGCTGATAAGGAGCTTGGAAATTTTATATATGGATCATGAGATGTGTTTTTCAAGATTTTGCTTTGAAAGGAGAGTGGGTGCTCCTTGTTTCCACATTTGAGGATATTGTTCTTTAGATGCTTTGCCCGTTTATTGTCTTGATGGAAGGCGCTGCTTCTACGGTCAAGGTGCAACATTTTTCCCATTCATCACCCTGGCAAGAAGAGGAGATGAAACAAGTTATCTCCATACTTAATTAGGTTCAATTTAGGAATGATACATCCTTCTTGATGAATCTAACAATGTTGTTCCAGCACATTTCATTGGTGGGGAGATGAGAGCTTTTTTTCTAAATCAAACGTTGCTCTCCCGCTCTTTATTTGACAAACCTTTGTTCTGTTCGAATCCGTCCTGTATCAAAGAAAAGGACATGTCATTTTTTATGCTAAAGAGAATCAATTTTAGGAACGAGATACATCCTTTTCAAAGTCGGGCGATCAACATCCCCATATATCTCTAATGGAGGAATGGATAATATTGCGCCTCTGTTTCATTTGAATCTTTCCCTGTTTAAGATGAACAAGACTTAAAAATGCTCCACCGCATTTGTTAGGAACGTTACAAAAGTTGACACTCTTGATGTCTCCTTGATAATGGAAAAGAAAACCATGCTAGAAACAGTATCAGAAATTGATGATTGAAATCGATACAGTTTACTCTTCCTTCGATTTCGCCTTTTTGGATGCTTGGCAACTCCCTTCATTTGTCTCATCATGCAAAGTGAATGAAATTGATGGGCTATTTTGGTTCCTAAGGCATTTGCAAATAACAAAACTTCCCAGAATGGAATTCAACTTCGCTCAGCCTCTATGGAAAATTGGCGTCGACAATGCCTCAATGCATGCTTGCTTCTCGAGTTCGATGAGCCTAAGAAACTACATGAAGAGAGGGCCCTAAGCAAATTTTTCTTGAAATTTGTTTTGGAAGGTAGACATAAAGGTTCGCTTGAAACATTTTTGAATTTGTTTTTTCTTTTCTTTTGTTTTTCATTTTTTTTTTGGATGATTTTCACGAAATTGAATTCCATCATAAAAAATGAGTCACATGATTTACCAAAGCATCAATTGGATTTGCAATCAAAACCCAAAATGGAAAACAAGATTCTTAACAAGAATAAAAACAATGATAAAATGCAAGAAACTCTTGTATAAATAAGAGTAAAAATCAACTCTCGTTCTAGCCCTAGAATTCATTTCTCTATGTAGTCAAACACAAGAATGTCATGGAGCATCACACGTAACCTGCAAAAAGATGACAATGTCAATATGTGAATGAGAGAAAATGATATTTTAATGACGTCACTTCTTACAATAAAATCGAGGTGACGATACATGCCCCACAATCATTATTACAGGACTTTAGTATTTCGCCAAGATTTTATCATAAGAGAAGATATCATTAAAATTATCAATCCACGACCATCAATCAAATGTCCACTTTTATACCAAAAGTTTCATAATGCAAAAGTGTCTTTGATTTTTGAAAGATTGATTTGTGATTTTACTCCTAGAAAAATGAAGTGATTTCTATTTTGAGGAATTTGTACACAAAATGATTTGCATTATAGTCCCAAAACATGAGAATGAGAAAATTTGATAAAAAAAAAAAAGCAATTTCAATTTTTGTGCCCCAATATAAAATCACAACTTGAAAGTTTTTTTTTTTTAAATGATTTTAGCCCGTAACTAGAAATATAAACAAAACCATGTGTTCAACAGGGCCAAATCAAAATGTTTAGAACTTACATTCAAATGCTCACTTGTCAAAAGTGATTGTCAATTTTTCAATCATAAGCTTGCATTACCGAGGGCATTCGATTGATTTCCACAAATTTCAAGATGAAAATGCAATACAAAATGAGCAAATAAAAATGGAAATGATACTTACAATGGGTGCTGACTTTTGTCTCATGTTTTTTTTTTTTCAATCACATAGACATGCACATGGAATGTGGTTCGATTTCTGCTCTATACGGCCCAAAATGGAGCCATGGGATCACAGGACTGAACCAACAAGCTCGTGGCTAGGTCGTGTTACCCATGACTCCGGCTTCGTCAAAGAACTGACCCGTGTCGCATGCTCGCAGACCAGGGTGGGTACCTTCGACGTGAAGAAAGAAATTTCGGGGTAGAGATGGGCGACTCGTACTACACGATTGTAGTCGGAGTGGTATCCATCTCAACACCATCCCAAATAATCCTATGCAACCCAGGTCCGGCGGCAGCAGGTAGTGTGTGCCAAGTGTAGTGCAATGCAAAGGATACATGCACAACAATTTATAAGTAAACAATACTTCGTACATAAAAATAAACCATACATTCCTACACCTCCCTGCAAAACAAAGGTGAGCAAGCACTTCCCCTTATACCTCCCATTCTGCAAAAACATTTAACACTTTTAATGTTAGGGACGTACTTGAAATCCTCGCTGCCAAACAAAATATATTTAAACAAGATTAATTTTGGCCTAAGTCCTCTAAGGCTTAAAACCAAGTCCCCAGTGGAGTCGCCAAGCTGTCGCGACCTACCCTCGGGGGGAGGGAACAGGTTTAGGGGTATTGCCGAAAGGACGGGCCTAAGTCCCATGATTGGACGTGAGCTCTCCCAAGCCCATACCCCGAGTGACATTGGAATATTCTTTAGGAATTTTTGCACAAAAGGAGTCGCCACTAACCTATTGGGGTCGGCTAGGAACCAAGTAAGGCATGGGAGCGTGCCTCATTTCCTACACAACTAGAGAATCTAGAGTCGGGGACTTGATTACACTAATTGACTAATTAGTGCCATTTCGGTACCTAATCTTGTTCATTTTATCAAGATAATTTTTGGCAGGCAGCCTGAATTGATTTAGTGCTTATCCATTAACATGCGGGATGATCATGCAGGTGCGCAATCATTAAAATAATAATCATAGCTATTAAGATCCTAATTGCAGTAAAATTAAACACGTGCAATTAAACACAATTAGATATGCAAATTAAACATGCAACATAATTAATATACAAGCAAATAAATGTCTAATTACACTAAAATGGCAATACATGGCAAGTCCTAATTAAACCTAATCATTTTTGGATTTTCGAAATTTTTTAATTTTTTTAATTTTTTAATTAATTTTTTAAATAAATTAATTTTTTAATTTTTTAAAATTTTTTAAAACTATTTTCAATATTTAATATTTTTTTTGGATTTTTGAAATTGTTTTTTTAATATTTTTAATTTCTTTCTAAATAATAAAATAAACTAAAAATAAAATTCGGGCGGGACGGGTCGGGTCCGGTCGGCCGGACCCGGGTTCAACCCGTTCGTTGTGGGTCGGGTCCGGTGGTAGACCGGACCCGATTTCGGCCTAGTCGGCGGCAACGAGCCTGAGTGGGCCCAAAATTCTTTTTTTTTTTTTTAATACCTTAGTCAAGGCCCAAAGAAAATTAAAAGACCCACCTATTTCCTAAGCCCGCGAGAGCCCAGCCCAATTTACCTGAATCTGAAGCCCGACCCGAAGAGAGACCCAAGCCTGACCCACTTCGAAGACCAAACCCTACCCGGTTTGGAGAGCTCGCTTGACCCGGTTCTGACCTGATTTGAGCCTCCTTCTCCCAGGCTTCTTGGCAGCACTGACACCAGGCAGCGGTGGCGCCGGCGACGGCGGCGCAGCGGCAAAGGGTAGTGGCGGCATTGCGGCTTCGGGCAGAGGAGCGGCTCGAACGGCGTCGCAGGGGCTGCAGCAAGGCACGAAATGGGCAGTTACCGACGCAACGGAAGGCAGGCTTGTAGCGGCGGTGTCCGGCGAAGGAGGGCTCTGGTTGCTGGCGCGGTGGTCGTTGCGGCTGCGGTCTGCTGCGACGCGTCCGGCTTCGAGCCGTCTGCTGGTCACTTGCCCGGCGAGGGACCGAGAGCGGCGAGTGGCTCGGGCACGCGACAAGGGCGTCGGCTCGGCTGAGGAGGCGATTAGCGGCTCCACGGCTTGGAGGAGGCGTCGTTGGTGGCGGCGGGATCGGGCGAGCAAGGGCGGCGAGAGGGTGGCAAGAGGAGGCTCTTTTCTTCTCCCTCTCCTTCAGTTCTCCCTTCTCTCTGTTTTCTGCCCTTTTCTTTTTTTAGCAGCAGGGAGGTAGCGAGCAGCCGGAGTCGCGGGTGTGGGCGCGGAACGCGATGCGGCGTCCGGCAAGAACGAATGTAGACCGTCGGGGGTTCGGCTACTACGAGTCGTGGGCAAAGCAGAGGTGGAGCGGGACCAGCAGAGGTAGTGTCACGACTTCAGGGGCGTGAAGCGGTGGTGAGGTTCGGTGGCTCGGCTGTCGATGTTGAGTTACAGGCAATGGGTCGTTGCGGGCGGAGGCGCGGGAGCGGCGGCGTCTAGCCGAGGCGGGGTGCGGCGATGATGGCGGATGTCTAGCGCTTCGGTAGCAACGACGCGAAGGATGGGCGTCGGGCGGGGCGGCGGCCGAGACGACGTCGGATTGAGGCGACAAGGCCTCCTCGCTCCTCGGCCGCCGTCCTCCTCTCCCCCTCGAGCTCTCTTTCTCTCTCTGTGTTTTTCTTTGTTCTTCCTTCCAACTCTCTCTCTCTCTCTCACTCTCTCTCTCTCTCTCTCTCTCTCTCTCTCTCTGTAGCTCTCTCTGTGTTCCCCTCCCCCTCTCTTCTGCTATTGCTAGGGTTCACCGAAAATGGAGGAGGGAGAAAGTGGCATGGACCTGGCCAAGGCGAAATTCGGCCCGGCCCCTTCCATGTCTTTTTTTTTTTTTTATTTTTTGTTGTTGTTTTTTTTCTTTCTTTTTTTTTGTTTGTTTTGTTAATTTTTTTTAAATGACTAATTCCTAATTCTGTAGACAATTAAATCTTAAATGAAAAATAGAAAAATTTATGTGTCAACAAGTTGATAAGTTAAAAATAAATAAATAAGCATCCGTAAGCAACTCAAATGAGTGTTGTTAAACCTAAACTAGCTAGCAACATAATGAGAGAATTACTTTTTTAATTAAAAGAAAAAGAATGAGAATATAAATTTTTAGAGTCATACCAAACACATTTCTATTCATTTTCTATTCTGAAAATATAAATTTTATACGGTTGCTAAATGTATTGTTCTACTTAGAAACTCATCTAGGAAATAGAAATAGCAAAAAAAAAAAAAAAATTGAGCAAAAATTACTCTCGAAAATAGAAACATTATTAAATGCACCCTAATTATTCACTAAAATAACTCTAAATCCTAGTTTCTTGATTTCCTAGTCGGCGCGCGTGCAAGAATAGTTTATGTTGCTCATTAAAATAAATTGATCTGTTTCTCATATGAATCTCTTGTCTCCAATCATTGATACAAAGGTGGTTGTCCTACTTGGCACAACCGGCGTTAATGTAAATAAATTAATAACTTTTCAATATTTTTCTGAATTTTGTATTATCTTTTTTTTTCCTTCTCTTTTTTCTTTTAATTGTAATTGCAAGGGTCACAACCTTCGCACAAGTGATCACCAGCCGCAGGCAAGGGCTGCCAAGCCCTCACAAGAGGCCACAAGAACAACCTTCGCCTAGGTCATGGTGACTTGTTGGCCACTAGGTGAGGGCATCCGAGTCCCACCGGCTGCTAACAAGAGTTGCAATCCTCATGTAGGCCATCGCCAAGTGCGGGTGGGGACCACTAAGCCTCACATGACCACAAGGGTGAGGTGGCCTTTGACCTCATAGCCTCTAACAAGGGCTTGGCAGCCTTCATTCGTGGCCGGAGCCACAATTTAAAAAATGAATATGGCGATACGTAGCGTCCAGTGAAAAGACATATCAAGTCTGTCGTGACCGCTAGGTGAGGGCATCCGAGCCTTGCCGGCCGCTAGCGAGGGTCACAATCCTCATGCAGGCCATCGCCAAGTGCGGGCGGGGACCACCAAGCCTCACATGACCACAAGGGTGATGTGGCCTTTGACCTCATAGCATCTAACAAGGACTTGGCAGCCTTCATTCGTGGCCGGTGAGGGCCGGCAAGGGGCCCTCGCCAGCCACAATTTAAAAAATGAATATGGCGATGCGCGGCGTCCAGCGGAAAGAAGTATCTAAGTCTTTCAGGACCGACAGCACTAGATCTTAGCCCAAAACAAGATTAATTCTGTACCCGACGATTGATGGTGTGAGCAGAGAGCCAATGGGCATTCTAAATCCAAGACGCTAACCCAGAGACACGTGCGCTCCAGACTCTATATACTTCACGCCCACCAGAATCTACATATAATTCCTTAATTAATTTAAAAAAAAAAAGTAATTTCAGAAATATTCTGCTTCCATTTTGACTTCTCACGCCAAACCCTCTCTATTTAAGTCCATGGGATGAGTCATTCCTTCCCTTATACCCTCACGCCAATCCCTCTCTATTCAAGTCCAGGGGATGAGTCATTCCTTCCTCCGTACCCTCAAAAATAATTTCGGAAATATTCTGCTTCCATTTTGATCTCCTGTTAATTTCTTCTTCGCTTGGCAGATGGAACTAGAGCAACCCAGGCAACCCCATCTCAACAACATTAACAACTACATCAACCGAAGAACAGGCAAGGGTAGTCCGTCACCATCGCCATTACCATCGAGGAGTGATCTGTGCAAGCACTCCGCATCCTTTCGGAAGCTTGGAGTGGGAGTCCCAGCAGCGGCGGGCGGCATCTCCAACGTGGAGAAGAAGGTCTCGTGGCTCCGCTCTCAGATCATCGGCAGCGACGCCGAGTTTGACTCACCGTTCGGCAGGCGACGGCTCACATACGCTGACAGCACCGCCTCTGGCCGCTGCATCCGCTACGTTGAGGACTTCATCGTCGACAACATCCTTCCGTTTTACGGTATGTGTGTCAAGTGTAAGAGATTTTTATTCTAATTTCGCACACGGACGGCCATAGACACAATTCATCTACAGTTGCATTTCCTAAGCTAATAAGACATTTTTCCTAACCTAATAAGTCATTTTCAAACTCCTCCTTTAGTTAATTCGTTGCAAGTCAAATGCATTATCGGAGTGCGTACGGGGTAAGTACAGCGCAAGTGCCAAAACTTGGTAAGGAGAGATACTTAGGTACCAAAAGTTAGGAAAGTAACACTTAAATGCCACTTTTTAAATAAAATATGACATTTAAGTGACATCTCCGGTGATCCTCACTGAAAATCTTACATGGCAATTTTTTTATTATTTTTTTCGTCTATGTGGCTTGCCGGAATGCCGACTCAACGAACAAAGCCAAAAACGATGTCATTTTTAAGCGGATTCAAATGTTAATATAAATATTAATTTAATTAAATTATAAAAATAAATTATTATTATTTTAATTTAAAAAAAAAAAAAAAAGTGGGGAGAGGAGAGGCAAAGAACGAAGGTTGAGCCCTCACCGCCGCCGCCTCCTCGCCGTTGTTGGGAAGGGCTAGCAACGGTGGGAGGAGGGTCAGCCCGGGTCGTCGGCCCTCGACGGTGAGGGCCGTGAGCCCTCGCCGAGATCTAAGGCTAGGGTCGCGGCCCTCGCCCAGATCCGGCAAAGGCTCGCAGGCCCTCGCCGCCTCCCCGCCACCGCCGGGAAGGGCCGGCGACGGAGGGGGGAGGTCGGCCGAGGCAAGCCCTCGCCCAGATCCGGCGAGGGCTCACGAGCCCTCGCCGTCGATCAATGGGGGCCGGCGACCCTAGCCAACCCTCCCGCCTCCGTCGTCGGCCCTTCCCGGCAAGAACGGCGCGAGGGCTCGGCCGTCTCCCTCCCCTCCCCTTTTTTTAAATTATTATTTTTTAAAAATATTTGAATTTGTATTTTTAAATGTTAAATAAATTTAGTTTTAAATTTAATTTAATTAATTTTATATTAAATTTTTACCACGTTAGAGGCAAATCAACATCGTTTTTGCCTTTTTTTGCCACATCGTGTGCAAAATGTCGTTTTGTACTTATCTCGTCAGAAAATTGCCGCGTCAGCATTTTGACCGAATTTTGGCCAGATTAGCACTTAAGTGATCCATTTTACTCCGATTTTGGTACTTAGTGTCACTTTCCTAACTTTTGGCACTTAAGTGTTACTTTCCTAACTTTTGACACTTAAGTGTCCCTCCCTCCGTGCCAAGTTTTGACACTCTAGGTGTCCGTACCTCGAGTGCATACACTTTGTCAAAGGGTTGACTTTCTGCGAACATATGAAATCATTTTATGATATGTTTAATAACATTTCAATGACTCGTATACCGAAACTTGCGCACTTATATGTGTATAGGAAATGTCACTCTCGACGGTATATATCATACAAGGGCCTATGTCGGTGACTTTTACTTTTTACTTTTGATTTTTATTATTTGACTTTCATCCAACATTTGAATTATATTTAGTATTAAATGCCTCGCATAATATCTTGTAAACCAGGGGTACTAAGTCAACAACTTGGTTACAAGACACTATGCGAAGCACAAGTTGATTTAGCAGGAACATTGGAGTGTTCTGTCACCTTACCGCAAACGTGAGAGGTCGCTATACATGCCTATCCAATGATAGGCACTTCTGGAAAAGTAACGGGGAATCTACCTCCCCCGGCCTTCCAAGTTCCTAGGCAAATATTTTTTTTTCTCCATACGAGTGGGAAAACCTTCAAAGTTTCACATTCTAGAATTTAGATGAAGCCTTTTAAAGACATGCTCAAATCCGTACAATAATTGAAATATAATAGATAAAAATATTGGGAGAATTACTAAAAAAGTCATAAACCAATTACAATTGTGTAAATTCAGTCCTAAACTTTTTTTTTGGCCAATTTAGTCCTAAACCTTTTATAATTGTGTCAATTCAATCCATCCAGCCAAAATTGGCCGGTCGGCGCTGATGTGGACACTGGCCGTCCGGCGAACGCTGACAGGGCAATTTTATAATTTTTTTTAAATTTATTTTTCGAATTTTTAATTTATTTTTTTTGCCCCACCTTCTCCTTCCTCTGCGCCGGCCAGATGTGAGGACCGGCAAGGTCAGCCTCGCCTGCCACTAGCGAGGCTCACCCCCGCAGGCCACTAGCGAAGGCGAGCCTCGCCTAGCGACGACAAGGCCACCGTCGCCACATCTGGTGAGGCTCAGTCTCACCCAGCCATGGCGAGGTCGAGCCTCGCCGACCGCCAATGAGGTCAACCCTCACTAGTGGCCGACGAGGCTGCCGTCACTAGATCTGGCAAGGCTCTACCTCACCCATCCATGGCGAGGTCGAGCCTCACCGTCCCTAGGTAAGGAGCTTCGCCGGCCACTAGCGAGGTCAACCCTCGCCTTGGCTGGGCGAGGCCTCACCAGATCTCGCAAGGGTCAACCTTCCTAGTGGCCAGCGAGGCTACCGTCGCCAGATCTGGCAAGGGTCAACCTCGCTAGTGGCCGATAAGGCTCCTCACCCAAGAACGGTGAGGCTCGACCTCACCGTGGATGGGCAAGGTCATGCCTCACCAGATCTAGCGACGACAGCCTCGTCGACCACTAGCGAGGGTTGACCTCGCTGGTCGTCGACGAGGCTTGACCTCGCTAGATGTGGCGACGGCGGCCTCGCCATCGTTGGGCGAGGCTTGCCTTCACCAATGACTGATGAGGGCGAGCCTCCCCAGTGGCCGGGGAGGCTGACCTCGCCAGCCAGAGGAAGGAGAAGGTGGGGCAAAAAAGAAAAGAATTAAAAATTTAAAAATTGCCACGTCAGAGTTCACCGGACGGTCGACATCCACATTAGTGCCGGTCAACCAATTTTTGCCAGATGTACTAAATTGGAATAATTACAAAAGATTTAGAACTAAATTGGCCAAAAAAAAAATTATGACTGAATTGATACAAATATAATAGATTTAGGACTTTTTTTTGGTAATTCTCCTTACAAATATTTAAAGTCATCTCAACGTCGTGTATTATTCCATAATTTCTTAGTTTAGCCTCTTTTTTCTTTTTCTCATCCCTGCCCTTGGACTATAAAGTAATTTTCAGTGGGCAGACCAAAACAGGGAACAATCCTCTCCGACTTTCGCCTATTTCATTCCAAAGGACATTGTCTAATAAACACTAGGTCAATGCATGACAAGACAAGGCAAAAAGTCGATGCTTATAAGACGAGAAGTTGCAATTCTCCACAGAACCCTCTTTTCTATATCCTGTGCTTTGTCTAATATTTCCAATGTTGTGTCCGAATGCATAAAGCTGATGACTCTAGATGTGTAAAAGAGGGTGGCCGACTGAAATTTATCGTCATTTCACGTTTTTCCCAAACATTTTCATCCTAAGATAATCAAAATCCTACGGTACACATTCTACAAGATTAGTTGTGCGCTGACCATCTTCAATGTCAATCCTATATACGAAGAAGCACTGAACTGGAGGTTACTCTTCATGTATGTGCATATAGGTAACTCACACACGTCGAACAGCCACGTAGGTCACCGGACCACCAAGACAGTGCACGAGGCCTCGAGCTACATCAAACGGTGCCTAGGAGGGGGACCAGAGGACGTGATTTTGTTCTGCGGATCAGGATCCACTGGGTCGATCAAGCGGCTCCAAGAAGTCGTGGGCATTGCAGTGCCATCGCTCCTAAGAGAGAGGATGATTAAGTGCATGCCAAGCGAAGAGAGATGGGTGGTCCTAGTCGAGCCTTATGAGCACCACTCAAACCTTCTCTCATGGAGGCAAAGTCTAGCGGAGGTCGTAGAGATCGGACTAGATGAAGATGGGTCGATAGACATGGAAGATTTAAGGCAAAAGCTTGAGTCTTATCGAGATGCTAACGGGCCAATTCTGGGTTCTTTCTCAGCCTGCAGTAATGTCACCGGGATTTGTACCGACACAAGAGCTGTCGCGAAGCTGCTTCACCAATTCGGTGCCTTTGCTTGCTTTGATTTTGCAGCTAGGTGAGCCTTCAGTTTCATGGAATTTCTAACTCCATCGGAGAACTCTTTATTCAAATAGATAATCCAATAATAACGAACCGTTTGCACTTAACTGAGGAAATGTTACAAGACTATACAATTTTGAACAGTGCACCTTATGTGGAAATCGACATGAGATCGGGGGAAGTCGATGGTTATGATGCTATCTTCCTGAGTGTGCACAAGTTCCTCGGTGGACCTGGGTCTCCAGGAATCCTGCTCATGAGCAAGGCTCTCTATCGGCTTGGATCATTTCCCCCATCAACCTGTGGAGGAGGAACTGTTGATTATGTGAATGGCTTCAATGAAAAGGTAAAAGCATTGATCTGTTACAAAAGATGAGAGCAAATTCAAAAGATAAAGTAATTGCCAAAAAACCATTCTAATTTTCATCAGTCAAGTAACTTGTTAAATTACTTGCCTAGCAGGATACATTATACGTGGAAGACATTGAAGAAAGAGAGAATGCTGGGACTCCACAAATTATTCAGATCACAAAAGCAGCATTGGCATTCTGGTTGAAAGATTATGTGGGAAATGAAGTGATCGAGAAACTGGAGAACAAGTACATTAAAGAAGCAATCGAAAGGCTCTCCAAAAACCAGAACATAGAGATTCTCGGGAACAGAACGGCTAAGAGACAAGCTATATTGTCTTTCCTGATATACTCAACAACTAATTCCCCACCAGATTGTAATAAGAAGGGAAGAGAGAGAGGGCTTTACCTGTTGGGAGAAATGGGGAACGAAAGAGACAAGCCTCTCCACGGACCTTTTGTTGCCACTCTCCTCAATGACCTCTTTGGCATTCAAGCGAGAGGCGGGTGCGCTTGTGCCAGTCCATATGGTCATGCCCTACTTGGCATCAGTGAAGCTCAGTCCCATGCATTTAGATGTGCCATTCAAAAGGTAAGATGCTTGTTCTCTTTCCTGTAAGACAGTTACAAAAAACCTTGAAGGCTTTCAAACTGTAATAGCCATACAAGCGAAGGATCTATTAGGCAGTACCCCTCAACCAATGAGATTATTTCTTAGTGACATATAAGATTAAGCATTTTACTAATCTTCTGTGAGTTTACCTTTATAACAGGGTTTTGCTGGAGTGAAGCTTGGATGGACCAGAGTCAGCTTTCCCTACTACCTTTCGGAGGAGGAGTCCGAGTACATTATTGCTGCACTGGAGTTTGTAGCCTCTTTTGGCCAGAGGTTCCTTCTGCTCTATCATTTCAACCTGAAAACTGGAAATTGGACCTTCAAAAAGAAGGCATTCATGGAGATTGTAGGGAAAGAAAAAAAGGGCAGACTTTGTATCTTAAATGACAACGAGGCTGGTAAAAATCTCAATGGTGATGCTAAACATGAGAGCCTCATTGCCAAGTATACGTCATATTGGGAAAGCGCAAAACATATTGCAGGTCTCCTCCCCGAATTTCCCTCCCCGCCCAGGCTCCAAGTAGATATTGATCCAGAGCTGCTATACTTCCGCCTCTAGTAGAAGATTTGTGAAAGAAAATTAAATTGAATAAAAGCGTGTACAAAATCTATTCTAATAGACTATGCAATTTTTCAAATACTATGTGACCATGAGTCATCTAAAGATGGAAACCAAGCTGATTCTTACAGCCAACTGCATATATATGAAACAGCTCAAAATGACAAATTCATGAATTGTGGGAACATTCTCTCCGCCATCATCAATGTTCTCAATCAATCCCAATGCTTAAATGGCAAGTGTTTTAGCATCCTTGAAATGGGCCTTCACCGAGATCGGAGAACTCACCATGTGCATCATGATGACAGATTGATAGTGAAAGAGGAACCCCGCAATAAGTTATAACACTTACTATATAACTACATTCGCATGAATACATATCCAGCTGCTTATCGATACAATGAGGTCAAGGCACAGATATGAGCCTAAACCATGTTCACTAATCCTATACGTAACTGTAAACAGTTCAACATGTCAACAGTTATTTTAATTGGATATTCAAATCAAATATGTCAAGAATGGTTAGAAATTACTAATCGCTTAGGGCACGAATAATAACTATTTTGGTCAAAAATTGATCTCCAAAACAGAAATAGATTTTTCTATTTCTATTCTTAGATGAGTTTCTGAGCAAAAAAACATGTTTGATAAAGATTCAAAATTTATGTTCTCGACATAGAAAATCGTTTGATAATGATATAAAATTTCTCCCTCCCGGATACCAGCAAATCGCAGCGTCAAGAAACAATTGCCAGCGGCAAGGGGGCTAGTGGCAGGCGGGTAGCGGCAAGGGGACCAACAAACAAGGCAGACATTTGGCGGTGGATGGCCATAGACAGCTAGTGGTGACAAACGATGGGCCGGCTGGCGAGCGGGCTACGAGTGGCAGACAATAGACGATGGGCGGCAGCGACAAGTACGGGGACAGCAAGTAGTGAGGACAAGCAATAAAAAGAATATTTATTTCTCATTTCTATTATAGATATAAAGAAGTCATTTCTGTTTTAAACCTATTTCTAAATAAAAAAATTTATTCCAAAAAAAAAAATATGACGTTGCATTATCAAATGAATTTCTATTCCAACTAGAAATATAGTTTTAAAACAGAAATAGAATGATTATTATATGCGCCCTAAATGACCAAGATTGACTTTCAATTCAACTGCTAAATTATCATTACAAAACTAATAACATATTAATCTTAAACATGCGGTGGTCAGATATAGTCTCTAAAACAACGCTTACCACTACACAAGCTTTTAACATTGTATGTGAACTCACTTGAACTATCCCTTGGACTATCAGGTAGACTCGGCTTCCTCAGAGAATCAACAAACCTTAAGCAGCCTCTAACCACCACAGAAACATGCAATAAAGCACAATATGATATTTTGAAAATCAAACCAAAAAAAAAAAAAAAAAAGCCACTATTGTCAATTTTTCTGCCAGCTTCAAAGGAACAGAAGGTTTCCTCCCTAGAGATATATCTGCATCATCTTTTGCTTATGCGCATATTAGCTCTAATCTCTTTCAAAAGAAAAAAAGGCTCAATCATACAAACTGATAAAGTTAAAATCGAAAGGAAGAAATGATACAGGAAGGAAAGAATGCAGACAAACCTTAAAGATGGCGTTAATACATGCTGGTACTTTCAGAATAAATAGCTTGCCAAAAGTTGAGGCTTTCCATTGTCACCTTCTTATTTCCCCTGAAGCTTCCTTTGATTTTACAGACCCTTTTCATCTCATATGCCGTAAGTCAACTTTCAAGCTTCATCGCTACAGACATGAGTCTGCAAATGAATGGCGCAAAATTGCAGGCTTTATCTGGCAATGGGAAGAAATAGTAGCAGTAAAAAACTGGCTAAACCACATCTAGGCATACCTCCATACCTCCATCAGACAAGGTGCAAGAAATCTAAAGGATCCAACATCTCCAGGTGCTAGTGTAACCCAATCTGGCAGAGTTGCTCACCAATTCTTCATCTTTGGCATAAATGATAAGTCCAAACTTATCTGTGGGGCTCAGCATGAACGCACGTAGCTTTTCACGCTTCTGGTCCATGTTTCCTATGCCGATAATCGAACTATATGATAGTATTAATTTTTCTTTACAAGTCAAATGCATTGTTGGTGGGCGCACGAATCATTGAAGGGTTGCAAGTATCATTGTGGGAGTGCGCATTTTTGGAGTACGCAATTATAATAATTTTAATTCTTTGCGGTTGTGATGGTTTATTACTTTTAGCGCTTCACACTTTCGAAATTATTACTATGTCCTTAGCAGCTATGATTCAATCACTTACGTACTCAACGTCGTGCTACAGACGTGACAAGAAATATATATATATATATGGACAAGATCATATGTCATGATATATCATCCAAGGATATAAGTTGATGACTACTATTTTTTCACCTTCAAATTTTTAAAATCAAAAGTTTGAGTTTCATTTATTATTGAATGACTCATGCTACGAAGGTTAAATTAATATAGGCCACATCACTGTCCATGGCGTGTACAAGTGCGTGTACGACTCCGGTTTACCCTTTGACTTTTATCTCTAACCTTTTAATCCTGTAATAGTCAAAATCCCATGGTACACGTTATATACAAGATTAATTTTATGCTGACCATCTTTGGCTTCTATTGTATATTAGATAAAACCACTAAATTGAATGGTACTTTTATGGATGTGCATATAGGTAAACGGCACACGTCTGATAGCCACGTGGGTCGCCGGACCACCAAGACGGTGCACGAGGCCTCGAGCTACATCAAACGGTGCTTAGGAGGTGGACCCGAGGACGCGATCTTGTTCTGCTGATCAGGATCCACTGGGTCGATCAAGCGACTCCAAGAAGTCATGGGCATTGCAGTGCCATCGATCCTAAAGAGAGAGGATGATTAAGTGCATGCCAAGCGAAGAGAGATGGGTGGTCCTAGTCGGGCCTTATGAGAACCACTCAAACCTTCTCTCATGGAGGCAAAGTCCAGCGGAGGTCATAGAGATCGGACTAGATAAAGATGGGTCGATAGACATGGAAGATTTAAGGCAAAAGCTCGAGTCTTATCGAGATGAAAACAGGCCAATTCTGGGTTCATTCTCTGCTTGCAGTAATGTCACCGGGATTTGTACCGACACAAGAGCTGTCGCGAAGCTGCTTCACCAATTTGGTGGCTTTGCTTGCTTTGATTTTGCAGCTAGGTGAGCCTTCATTTTCCTGCTTTTTCTGACTCAGTTGGAGAACTCTGCATTTGCATTTACTGAGAATATAGTTCAAGACTATATAATTCCATGGTAACATAATGAAGCGACTAATCTGACTGGCCTTGAATTGCTTAATTTTGAGCAGTGCACCTTATGTGGAAATAGACATGAGATCGGGGAAAGTGGACGGTTATGATGCTATCTTCCTGAGTGTGCACAAGTTCCTTGGTGGACCAGGGTCTCCAGGAATCCTGCTCATAAGCAAGGCTCTCTATCGGCTCGGATCATCTCCCCCATCAACCTGTGGAGGAGGAACTGTTGATTATGTGAATGGTTTCGATGAAAAGGTAAAAGCATTGAATCTTTTGCAAACGATAGAGCAAATTCAAAAGCTAAAGCAATTACCATCAAAGCATTCAGATTTTCATCAGTTGGCGACTTATCAATTTTACTTGCCTAACAGGATACCTTATACGTGGAAGACATTGAAGAAAGAGAGAATGCTGGGACTCCACAGATTATTCAGATCACAAGAGCAGCATTGGCATTTTGGTTGAAAGATTACGTGGGATATGAAGTAATTAAGAAACTGGAGCACAGGTACATTAAAGAAGCAATCGAAAGGCTCTCCAAAAACCAGAACATAAAGATTCTCGGGAACAAAGCAGCTAAGAGAGAGGCTATATTGTCTTTCCTGATATACTCAACAAATAATTCACCACCAAATTGTCATAAGAAAGGAAGAGAGAGAGGGCTTTACCTGTGGGGAGAAACGGGGAACGAAAGAGACAAGCCTCTCCACGGACCTTTTGTCGACACTCTCCTCAATGACCTCTTTGGCATTCAAGCGAGAGGCGGGTGCGCTTGTGCCGGTCCATATGGTCATGCCCTACTTGGCATCAGTGAAGCTCAGTCCCATGCATTTAGACGTGCCATTCAAAAGGTAAGACACTTGTTTTCTTTCCTGTAAGACAGAGACATGTAAGACCTTGAAGGTTTTCAAACCGTAATACCCATACAAGGGAAGGGTCTATTAGGCACTACCCCTCAACCAGTGCGATGATTTCTTAGAGACATATAAGGTCAAGCATTTCACTGATCTTCTGTGAGTTTACCTTTATAACAGGGATTTGCTGGGGTGAAGCCTGGATGGACCAGAGTCAGCTTTCCCTACTACCTTTCGGAGGAGGAGTTCAAGTACATTATTGCTACACTGGAGTTTGTAGCCTGTTATGGCCAGAGATTCCTACCACTCTACCATTTTAACCTGAAAACTGGAAACTGGACCTTCAAAAAGAAGGCATTCATGGAGACTGTAGGGAAAGAAAGAAAGGGCAAATTTTTTATCTTAAATGACAACCAGGCTGGTGAAGATCCCAATGGAGATGCTAAACAAGAGAGCCTCACTGCCAGGTATACGTCATATTGGGAGAGTGCAAAACATATTGCTAGTCTCCTCCCCAAATTTCCCTCCCCGCGCAGGCTTCAGGTAGAAATTGATCCAGAGCTACTGTACTTCCGCATCTAGAAGAAGATTTGAAAAAACAAATTCAGTTGAACACAAGTTTTGTCCAAAGTATATACGAATAGACTATGCAACTTCAAGTACTATGTCACCAAGTGTAAGATATGGGTTTTTGAAAAGTCAAAGTAGAAAAGCAAAAATAAAGAAATAAAGAAAAATAAAGCGTTGAAAAGTCAAAAGAAAAAGGTTGAGTGGTGTCGCAACCTAAATTTTCAGGGCAATCCTAAAGTTTAGGCTAATGGATTACTAAGTCTGAAGACTTGGCGCGGACCCTCCCAAGTCCTACCAATCACGACTTGATGTTAAGAAATTAGTCTATTTAAACATGCAATTCTATTCAATTTGGAGCCGCCACTAATCAATTAGGGTTGATTAGAAACCCAAATAAAGTATGAGAGAATATTTTATTTTTACGAACCAGAGATTCAATAGGTTCGGGGACATGGTTACGCTAGATTAGTCTAACGCCATTGCGGTACCTTTTATTTTTATTTTAAAAATATTTTGCAGGCAATGTTGATTAATTTAAACCTAAGCTACTAACATGCAAATGGTGGTCATGCGGGTGCACAATCAATAAAATAACATTCAATGAAAAATGCTAATAAAAATGCATGCCCTAAACATGATTTCTAAATGACAAGACACCTAATTTTTCTTTTTCTTTTTCATTTTTAAAAAAATGTTAATTATATGCAATCTTAATCTAAATTTAATATGCATGGATTTATTTTAATGACATACGAGATGCAATTCATATGGTATGACTTAAACTTATCACTATATGTATGCAATCTAATTTATATAATCCTAAATATGCATGTGCTACGTGATATGGGATGAATGACATGGTATATCTACATGTATGCTCTTTTATGATTTTTTTTATGATGATTCATTTTTAATGCATATATGCAACCTATGCTAAATAATGATGATATGAGATTAATTATGAATTAACCTATTAACTAACCAAGGAAATGATCTTTTTTCTTTTGTTTTTTTAATGACATAATGTTTTTTACTGAAAAGAAAGTAACTTAATGGTGCAATGATCATCTTTTAGCATTTTCCTTTTTATTAAAAAAAAACAATTAAACTATAACTCACATGGCATGCATAACATTTTTTGTTCCTCTTTTTGTTTTACTAAATGAAAATTGACTTAATCTAAAACTAATTAGACTAACTAAAGTGAATGATATTCTAATTTATCTTAGGAATCAATTTAACTTAAACTATATTTTATCCTAAAAGCTATATAAAAAATCAAGACATGCCAACATTATTTAAAATTAGCCCTAACAAAAATCACCCATCTAAAAGTATAATCTAAAAATTATAATCCTATAAATGCAATTCTAATTTACTAACCCTAAATGCTCTAATGCAATATTTAGATTTTTATGTACTTTTTGATTTTTTTTTTATTTTTTAAAAATCTTTCCAAACAAGTAATTATTTTAAAAGAATGAAGATAAGAATTAAAATAACGGAAAAAATAATCCGTTGTCTCATGGATTAAATTAACAATTATTTTAACTCTATAATGATTTAACAATTGAAATGCCATCAAAATTCCTAAAAATTAAAGTAATTAAAAAAATGACCCGACGTCTTACGGGTCAAATTAAAAATTACCATAATTTGGGATAAAATACCTGCAGTTAATGCCTACTGTTGACACCTAATTTTGGAAAAATAAAGTTACATTTTGAAAGGAAAAAATAAAAAAGGGGAAAATTGATTTGATTGATTATGCATGGAAGTTTGAAATTCTGATGAGTATTCGGATTTTAATAAATGTAGAAACAATTGAAAAATCAAGCGAATTAAGGACAATGATTTCGATTCAATGGAAGGAATCAAGCAAAATCGAGCTGATTATGAAATCACGCTCCACGTCCTGCAAGAGGCAGAGCACAAGTCTGCGAGTGAGTGTAGAGTAGGCATAGAGTAGGACTGACCAAAAAAAAAAATTTGCAAGCTTGATTTAATGCGACGGAAGATGGAAACTCGGAAAATACCATACAAAGTGGCCTTCTGGAATCACTATAAAAGAGAGCTACATTTTTTGTGACATGGAGGGAACCGAAAAAAATTTGAGAGAAAAATTCAAGAGCGAATTCGAAAATTCAGAACAAAAAAAAAAAAGAAGTGCGAGGGGAAGTTCGTGCAAAGGAAAGCTGTGGAGAAAATTTTCTTTCTTTTTATCATTTCCTCTGGTCTTTTCAAAGTCAAAAAAAAGAAGAGAGAAAGTTTTGTTTTTGGCTGAAAGGGGCAGAAAGTACACGAGACAGAGAGAGGAGACGTAGGAAGTGACGTGAGAGAAGGGTAAAAGAAAAAAAGAAGAAAAGAGGATGTTGTTCATCTTCCTCGAAGGGCTACCGGCGTTGCTGCTGATTACCTCTACTGGTCCCTGCGCCGCCGCATTTCCTCCCGCCGTCGCCGCTCGCCACCGTCCAGACCACCTCCGACGCTGCCTTGCCCGCTGCTCACCCACGCCGCACCGCCGCTCGGAGTCCGACACCGCCGCGACCTGTTGCTGCCCAGCCCTCGCCGGAGCTCCGAAGCCCGCCGCTCCCGTCCTCGCCGCTCCGCTCATTGACGTCCGCTGCTCGAGACCCCACGGCCGAGCCCCGCACCGCAGACGACGCCGCCACCCAGCAACTCACGACCCAGCTCTGTGAGCCGCCTCACCCGCGCCTACACCAACGACGTCCGCAGCTCCGCCGCCGCGCCTCAGCCCGCGCCCCGTCGCCGCGACCCTTCTCTGCCCTGACGGACCCCGCGCCGTGCCCTTGCTCCACCGATCTCTGCTGCCCCGAGCTCAAGCCCGCCGCCGTCCACCTGCAGCCGCTCCCCGCCGGAGCCCCGACGACAGACCAGCGCCGTCCACCGTCGGTTTACCCCCCCTTTACCTTTAGGTAGTTTTTGTTTTTTTTATTTTATTTTGTTTTACTTTTATAGTTTAGTTTATTTTATTTGTTACGTTATTTTTGCTTATTTCATTTGATAGCATTTTTAGTTTAGGTATTTAATTTGTAATGATGGATGTTAATATTTGTGAATTTAGTATGCATTATCTGTAGGGATTTTGTCCGAAATTAATATAATTATTAATTTGATCCGGCGACATCGGATCATTTTTCTAATTATTTTTAATTTTTGGGCTTTTTGGTAGAATCTCAATTGTTAAATCATAATAATTATTTAATTTGGTCCGTAAGACTTTGGACCAGATTTTTTAATTATTTTAAGTTATTGTGATGATTAGGGTTAGAATAATTGTTAATTTAACCTGTGAGACGTCATGTTATTTTTTCAATTATTTTGATCCTTTATTTAGTGATTATATTAATTGTTTAGATTTAACCCTTGTTTAACAATTATTCAACTTAAAAAGAAACTAAAAAAATCAAAATCAAAATATTCAAAAAATTTGCATGAGCATATAGGACACTAAGGTTTAATATAATAGACACGTAGGTTTAATTAATCAAATTTTTAGGATTATATTTCTAGGATTTCATTTTTAGATAATATTTTTAGGACTGCATTTTTAGATATTTTAAAAAAAAAAGTTAGGATTAGACTTAAATAGCCTTTTTAGAGTCTTAATTAGCACATTTTCATATTCTCATCCTTTTAAAATAAAAAAAATAAAGATGCATTTTCAAATTAATCCCTAGAATAAATTAGAAAATTATCCCTTCTTAGATAGATTAATTAGGATCTTTATAAATTTTGAATTTCAATAAAAACTACAAAAATCTAGGTGCATGTTAACTAGTTTGCATAATAAGATCATTCAATAAGAATTTGTTCATTAGTTAAGTTAGGTCATGAGGTGCATAATAACTAGTTTGCATAATAGGCCCATTTAATTAGAATTTGCATATTAATAGGATTAAATCATTTAGTTAAGAAATGCATTTTCATAAAAGAATTCTAATTTTCAAGAAAACCCAAAAAAAATTGTTTGCTTCGTGTGGTGCAATTTATTGAATGTTTGAGTATCCGTGTGGTCATTTGCATGATAGTAATTTAGGTTAAAATAAATCAGCTACTTGTAAAAACATTTTGAAAAAATTAAAAAGAAATGGTACCGAAAGGGCATTAGAAAAATCTAGTGTAACCAAATTAAAATCCCTGGTCTACTGTTAGTAGTGTGTCTAATCGACCTACCATAAACCGATTAGTGGCGACTCCTAGTTAATAACCCCTTACATATTAAATATTTGAACTTTAAGTCGCGATTTGGTATGGGCTTGGGAGAGCCCGAGCTAAATGTAAAAACTTAGGAGCCCATTAGCCTAGTTTTAGGTGGTGCACCCAAAAAAATTAGGTCGCGACACCTACGAGATTTATAAAAGAAAAGCACATCTCAATATTTTAAATTGAACAATA
Source organism: Eucalyptus pumila (assembly GCA_016097595.1). Classification (NCBI taxonomy): domain Eukaryota; kingdom Viridiplantae; phylum Streptophyta; class Magnoliopsida; order Myrtales; family Myrtaceae; genus Eucalyptus; species Eucalyptus pumila. The sequence continues at coordinate 65,559,292 of CM027853.1, forward strand.
ATAACAAAATAAATAAAATAAAGAAAAACAAACTACCTAATTTGCCTTTTTCTTTTTCTTTTGTTTGTTTTTCTTTTCCCTTTGCTTCCAAAAGTGAACCTCGGCAGCTCGTGCGGCTGGTCACCGAGGGGACTGATCGTTGGTCTGGCGAAGGGAACTCCGGCGAAGGCGGATCGGCAGGAACGGGGCGGCACCCGAGCAGCAGGGACAACCGGCGGAACAGGGGTGTCGCGGTCGGAGTTGAATCGGCGGTAGCTTCAAGGACAGGGCGTTACAGGCGGAGGACTCCAACGGTGGGCGAGTCGCGGGCGTCGGCGGCTGAATCTGGAACAGTGGACGAGTGACGATGATGATCAGTGACTCGGGCAAGAACAGAGGCGTGGAGCAATGGCGTCGCGGTGCAGCAAGGCAGTGACTTCGTCGGAGGGGAGTTTGGCGGTGCTCGTGGAGATGCAGGGACGTTGGTTGCTCAAGGTTGCAGCGAAGGTGCTGGATCAACGGCGTTGGCGACAGATGGAGAGCAGGGGCAGCAGAGGCAGCATCGCGACTTCGGGGACTGTTCTTCAATCGTCATCGCCGGCACTGGTGTGGATCTTGCGGACGGACGAGCGGAGGCGTTGATTGGAGTTGGCGCGGCAGCCGGCGTGGGAACTCGGCGTTACAGTGAATCGAGGCAGCAGTGAGTCATTACTGGTACAGTGGGCAGGGCGATGGTCGTCGGGCTCCGAGCGACGTTGATGGTGCAGTGGCCGGCGCGGGGGGCAGAGCGGTGAAGGCACCGATGGGATCTGGTGGCGAGCGGGTTGCAGAGTCGTGGGGGTGTTCACGGCTGTGGAGGCACGACAAAGGTCCGGATACGAGCGTTGGCAGCAGGGCTGGCACGGGTGCTCGCAGATGGAGGCTGACAGCGGGCGGCGCAGGGGCGCGGCGGCATGGGCTGCAGCAAAGCGGCGTGTGGGCTCGCGGAGAAGGAAACCCACGAAGAAGATCAACAGTGCACAACTTTTTTTCTTTATTTTTTTTTCTTTCTCTCTCTCTCTCACGTCACTTCTCTCTGCCGATCACTATAGCAGCTGTACCTTCAGCAGAAGTTTTTCCTTCTGCTGCTGCTGACTTTTGCTTCTCTTCTCAAAAAGTTTTTTTTTCTTCTTTTGTGTTGATTTTCGAACTAAGAGAAGCCTCCCCCACACTTTTTTTTTCCTTTCAGTTTTCTAATTTTGTTTTCTTCGACGAAAGACGAAGAGAAGCCCCCCCTCAAACGACAGAATTTTTGCTCTGAATTTTTTCGAATTCCTTCCCCCCTTTAATTCCGAAATTGTTGAAGATTCAGCAATATTCACTCAACTTCTTCAACAAAAAAATGGCTCCAAAAATCAAACGGTTAATTTTTTTAAAAATTTTGAATGAGAATATTTTCAACAACAAATATTTTCAAAAATCGAATTTTATTTAATTTATTATTTTCTAAAATATTAGGTGTCAACAAGTGGATGCTTTAGCTTATAAAGGGAAAAGAAAGGAGGAAGGAAAGTAAGAAAGGGAAGAGAGGAAAGTAAGAAAAATAAAAGAAAAGAAATGAGGAAGGAAAAAGAGAGGAGGTTTTGCACGCACACACCACAGGGACCTCGCCAAGCCAAGTCAATTTTGTATCACAATGTTCAACAAGTGCTCGCACCCCTTGTTCTTTCAATCATATTAGTTTTCGAAGTTAGGGCTTAAAATTGGATTTATGTAATAATAGAGCCATGGAGTTTGATTTTTGAATTGTCGAGCTATGTAATTTCATGGGAATAGTGGATTATGGCGTTGTGGAGCCACGGGTTTGATGGGAGTCGTTTTGGCGCAAAGGTTCTGTCAAAGTGAGAATTTTAAGATTTTGTGTTCGAGTTTCGCATTGCCAACAACTTAAAAATCGCCTCAAGGCAGTAGTTTTTTGTCACGTATGAGTTGTTTTGTTAGCATTTAAGTTTAGTTTAGCCAATTGGTCGTTGAAGTATCGTTTTTACTCAAATTTGAGGTTGTTTCTCTGTTACTTGATAGGATCATGAGTTTGGCGATTTGAGTAACATTTGTTATTTCCTCATCGGCATTCTGAGGTGAGTGTACTATATTTTCTTTGAATTTGTAAAAATCTTATTCTGAAAATGCTATGAATTATATATATTATGAATTATGAAAAGGCATTGTTATTAACAAAAGTTGGGTCCAACATTTACTAATCTTTAGTTGTTTATGAATGTTTTGAAAGCATGTTATACAAGGTATTGTGAAATAATACGCGCGCGCGCGACTGCTTTGCTACTAGTTTATGAAAGGTTTATAAATGATTTGAGAAATGACGGATGGCTATATTGCGAAAAGTTATTTACTTGGTTTATGATATTAATTTCTGAATTGGATTTCTACTATGGAAAGATGGTTGTTTATACTTAATATTGTTGTGAGCCTATTGAGGGATATGTGAATATGTATACCGGATTTATGATATCATTTTGAGCCAAGCCACTGACTTCCTATGTGGAAACCTTGCCAAGGGGGAATTTTTTCGTGACCATAGTTTGATATTAAAGAAAAGATAGATTAGTTGATGGATGAATTATTAATGTGTGTCTTGATATAAGATGGATCAATAAAATGGACCATTGACATTGTTATGAATTAGATTAATCAATGGACTTGATCATTGATGTTCGAATTGTGATGATGATTTAAATGAGTTTTTTTTTTATTAGTATAAAATATATATACACATACACATCCAAATCTTTTCGAATTCTTAGTTAGTGGTCTATAGAGCAAGGGCGCTATCAATAGGAACTTTTGGGAGTTGGATTTGGTGGTTTAAGGCTGTGTCATTCAAGTAGAAAGATGTCCATGTCATCTCTCATTTTTTTTATGGTTTGAGGTGTGACACCAAGAGTCATCTAAAGATAATACCCAAGCCGATTGTTACAGGCACCTATAGATATATGTACCAAGTCAAAATGACTTGCTCATGAATCGTGAGAAAATTCTCTCCACTCCACCATCATCGATTATTTCCCTCTTCAATCCTAGCGCTTACATGCAGAGCGTTTTAGCGTGGTTAACAAGAGCACTTGCCGAGATCAACTTCTATGTATAAGCTAATGCCAACAACGTGAGAGCACTTGTAAAGATTGATCAGGCCTCATGAGCACTCTCACCATGTGAATCATAGTGACGGATTGACAATGAAAGAGGAACCCTGCAATTAGTAATTAGCATATTCTATTGATTTTATCCAAGCAATGATTAGAAATCGCCTCTAAAACAATATTGACCACTGCACAAGCTTTTAACGCTGTAAAATCACCCTGATTTTTTTTTTTTTTAAATACCTCCTATGTGCTCACCCAATGGGGAAACGGTTCTCTCTACCCATTGGTGGCTTACTCTCTCGCTAAAGGTGAGTTCTCCTCTATCCCTTCCAGTGATAGCTCCTCCGTCTTACTTCCCAACTTGCAGTCCTTATTCGTGTGACAATGGCTGTTGATACAGTCTCTCCACCCGATTAATCATAACCCTGTTTCTCTCCTTGAACCCTAAAATGAGCAAATCGATTTCTGAAACCCTAACTTGGCTGTTCCAACGACACTAGCAAGTATTTTATGCTACCTACAGAGCTCCCTTCATTCCCAACCAAACCCATCCTTCAAACCAAACCCCTAACCATCTCCCTCAACCCAATCTCCTCCTCATCGAAATCTTCTTCCATTTTGGTAAAACTCGATTCAGCCATGGAGGGCAACCAAGAAAACCATCTCCGATTGCTGGCCCTTTGTAAACAGATGGGAGATCTATGGGCTGTGGATGATATCACGGAACTAAATGCCCACATTCCTGAGGTAGACAAACAGGCTGATGAGTATCTGTTATATGGAAAATTATTTTCGAAACCAAATGTTAATTTTCAAGCATTTTGGGCTACAATGAAAAGGGCTTGGAAGTTAGAAGAAGTCAGATGTGAGGTGATAGATCCGGGTCTCTTTGTTTTCATATTTAAATCGGAGGAAGAACAAAAAAGAATACTACAGACAGGCCCTTGGTCGTTTGCAAGCAATATGTTAGTTTTACAGGAAGGAGACCCTACCGTTCCTAAACACTGCTATGAATTCACATATTGCTCTTTTTGGGTGCATTTGATGGGGCTTCCACAAGCTGCAATGTTGGAGGATTGTATTCAAACGGTTACTGGAAAAATGGGAGAGTTAGAGGAAGTTAGAATTTATGCTAGAAATATTGGTTCTCACAAAACAAGTAAAGCAAGAATGAGACTGAATTTGCTTCATCCTCGTAAAACTAGAACGATCATTCATGTGGGTGATCGAAATTGGTGGATTGACTTTAAATATGAGAGACTACCACACTATTGCTATTCATGTGGTTATATAGGTCACTATGTCAACTATTGCCCGACCTTTCCATATGAAGAATCCAGAATTCCTCTGGATAAACCAGCACGCTATGGCTCTTGGTTGAAAGCAGAGGTGAAAGATCTCAGCCATTGCTGGAATACCTTTTATGGAGAGATAGATTTTACCTTAGCAGAAGATGACATGGTCCCCGAGACCCCTATTATCCCTTCTAGTTATGAATCAAATAGGAAAACTTCTATTGATGACAGTCAAGCCATTGTGCTTTATCACCCTACAACACATCCAACACCATAATTGTCAGTTTCAGCAAAACTTACTGTACAGAAAAAAGAATACAGCAGTTCTCGGAACAGCCAAGGGAGGATCTACTTCAGGATGAAAGGGTGGGGATCTAGGGGACAGCAAAATCTGGCACAAAGAAACAAACATCCAAAAACTTAAAATGCTTTGCTCCTTATGAGAAAAGGGGTTCTGTGACGACCCTTGTTGATATGGACAAACTCCTAGATACACCAATTCAAATGTGGGAAGGCGAATCAGTAGGGGCTTTGGTGGCTAGCCCTAATAAGCCACCAAGGGGACAGCAAAATCTGGAACTGTCAAGGCTTAGGCTCTCCCTTGATAGTCAAGCACCTACGAGCCTTAGTGGCTCATGAGAGACCTAATCTGGTTTTTCTTATGGAAACAAAGAATCAATACCAGGTGGTGGAAAATATCAAAAAAAGTCTTAAGTTTTCTTCATGTTTGTTATTAATCCTATCGGAATAGCGGGAGGTTTGGTATTATTATGGGATGAGTCGGTGCAAATTACGATTGAGCATAGTTGCCAAGAGGTGATTGATCTTTCATGCACAGATGTTGGAAATGGTTTTAAAATGAAGATATCTTTCCTACATGCGTCTACTAATTTCCAAGAGAGTTTCTCTTTGGAACCTACTTTGAGCTAGAAATGGAACTACAACATCACATTGGCTTTGTATAGGAGATTTCAATGAAGTGTTATATCATTGGGAGAAGGTGGGTCGAAGACAAGCGAAAAGATTCCGAATGACGGCATTTCGGGAATTTGTCGACTCGTGCTCTCTAATAGACATTGAAAGTAAGGGGTGTGCATTCACATGGACTAATAACAGGGAAGGAGATGATTTAGTCAAAAAACGGCTTGATCGAGCACTCTGTAACCTAGAATGGAGACTTCTATTTCCTAATGCCAAAGCTTCTGCATATCTAGCCATAGGATCTGATCATGGCCCTCTTCTACTATGCTTAAATTCACTTGAACCTAAAAAACAGAGATTATTCATATTTGAGGCTTACTGGTTAGATCATCCTGAATTAGCAGATGTAGTGGACAAGGCTTGGAAGGCAAATAATGGGCAGCAAGGAAATCTGGTTAGGAAGACAAAAAAGGTGACCCAAGACTTGAGAAAATGGAGCCGGAAATCTTTTAAAAATGCATCCAAACAAATTGATCAACTCAGAAACCAACTTACTCAGATTATGAATGGGGCAAACTAGACAAATATTGGAGAAGAATATAATACCATGATTGAGAAAATCAGTACATTGTGGCGTCAAGAAGATATGTATTAGGGCATTAGATCCATAATTAATTGATTAAAGTTGGGTGATTGGAACACTAAATTCTTTCACGCAACAACAATTCAGAGGAGACAAACGAACAAAATCAACATGCTAAGGATTGAAGAGAATGTATGGAGTCGAGAGCCTCAAATCATCAAACAACACATCACAAGTTATTATAAAGATCTGTATAAATCTGTGGTGTCCCGTTACTATTAGTAGTCTTAGAGCAGTGTCCACTTGTTGTTTCTGAGGAAATGAATGAGATGTTAATAGAACAAATTACTAAGGAGGAAGTGCAGCAAACTGTTTTTCTAATGGGGGCAGCTAAAGCCCCTGGACCAGATAGTTTGAGCGGTCTTTTCTATCAAAGTCAGTGGCATATCATTCATGAAGACATATTCAAACTTGTGGACTCTTTCTTCAAAGAAGGTACCTTTGATCCAAAACTAAATGAGACCCTTATAACACTTATCCCCAAAGTGGCAAATCCCGAGAGCATAACAAAATTCTGACCAATCAACTTGTGCAACTTTAGCTACAAAGTTATTGCAAAAGTCATGGCGAATAGACTTAAACCTTGGCTCCCACTCATTATCTCCTCGGAACAAAGTGCATTCGTCGATGGCTAGCAAATACAAGACAATATTTTTATAATTCAATAAGTCATACATTAGCTACAGGTTAGAAAGAGACGCAGAAAATTCCAAGCTGTGTTGAAGCTAGATATGCAGAAAGTGTACGATAGAGTTGAGTGGGACTTTCTATGTGATTGTATGAAGAAGATGGGTTTCAGCGATAAATGGGTGAATATGGTCAGATTTTGTATCTCATCAGCTTAATTTCGTGTCCTAATTAATGGTGAAGCAGGGAATCTTTCACTCCAACTAAAGGTATTAGACAAGGGGATCCTCTCTCACCTTATCTTTTCATGATTTTGGACAATGTTCTCTCCCACATGGTGCATAATGCTATTATGGAAGGAAGCTTAAAAGGTATCAAACTAAATCCTCACTACCCTTTCTTATCACACATATTCTTTGGGGATGATGCCATTTTCTTCTTGGATGAAACAATTAGGGAAGCTCAGAACCTTGCCAATATACTGAATTGCTATTGTTTTGCTTCTAGTCAATCAATCAATCTTAACAAATTTGGGGTATTTTTCGAGGCAAGCTGTCCACAGGATTTGAAAAGAAATATTGCATATGAAATGAGGGTTCCTACCTTAGAAAAAATTGGAAAATACTTAGGGATACCATCTGATTGGGGCCAAACTAAAAAACAGATGTTAGATTAGATCATAGCAAGGGTGGACAGAAAATTGGAGGGATGGAAAGAGCAATTAATCTCAAAGGCGGGGAAAGAAGTGCTAATTAAAATGGTTATTCAGGCATTACCCCAATATGCCATGAATATCTTTAAAATACCTCTATCAATTTGCTGAGTGATTGAAAGGAAAATCTCAGCTTTCTAGTGGAAGCAGAATGCAAAACAAAAAGGTACTCATTGGAAAAGTTGGGATGTTTTAAAGATGAGGAAGGAACAAGGAGGAATAGGGTTTAAAGATTTAGTGGAATTTAACAAGGCTATGTTGGGAAAACGAGCCTGGAGACTAAATCAAGCTCCCAAGGCCTTATGGAGCAAAATTTTTAAAGGCCTCTACTTCCCTCATGGTAACCTATGGATTGCTACAAGGGGTGCCAAACCATCTTGGGGTTGGCAGAATATTCTAATTGGCCAAGATGCCCTAAAACCTGATCTGAAATGAGAGGTCGGGGATGGCAAATCTATTAACTTGAGAGAAGATCGTTGGCTAATGTCCGGCAAGATTGGAGGCCCGGCGAATCTAAATGACCCTAAGCTAGTGGCAGATATCATTGAACCAAATATGTGTGCATGGAACAGTCAACTTATCAATGAGCTCTTCGACAGCAACATCTCAGAGGAAATTTAGGCAATCACACTCAATATAATTACCAGACCTGGATTACTCGGGGAACAACAAAATCAAAAGTGGATATTATAAAATAAGAGCAGCAAACACAACCACCACAGAAAACTAGGCATCCTCTTCATATCATGCCTTGAAATGATTATGGACAGAAATCTAGCATCTACAGACTACCCCCAGAATTAGGCACTTCATCTGGAGTTTATGTAATGAGGGTCTTCCTACAAAAATCAATTTATGCCGAAGAAAAATCATACCTGAGCCGACATGTCCATTCTGTCACCAGCTTCCAAAGTTGTTCGAGCATCTTTTCATGCTGTGTCAGTGGACAAAAGAAATATGGCTGTATTATAGTGTCGACATAGATGTTCCCCAACATCTATAACAAGAACAGATAAATGGGTAAGTGAATACCTTCTTTCTGGCATCTTGGCAAGCCAAAAGGCAATTTTTGTAACTACTCTTTAGCAAATACGAAAAGCACGTAATGCTCTGCTCTTTCAAGGCCGAAAAATAAAACAAACCCAGATAATTAGTGAAGCCTTTCTCTCCCAGTAGCTATATGAGAAGTGGAATCCACGAAGGAAAGAGCTTACCTCAGAACAGAACACATGGATGCCTCCAGATCCGGGCGCCTTGAGGATAAACGTCGATTGTTCTTGGCATGAAAAGAAATCGGAGGGCTCCATCACCGGAATATGCCAAGGAGCGGATGGGGTGTGTATTGCAGGCTTCGTGCAGAAGATCACAGCTCAATTGGCTCACATGGGAGAAATCCTAGCTGTTCAACAGGTGCTCGTGTGGCTGAGGAAGTCTTGAATTGCTCTGATCGGAACTACTTTAGATGCATAAACTGACTTGCCCAACTTGCCTGTGTATATCTCCAGCAACTGTCTCCTGGTTGTGGACTCCATCTTGGGCCAAACTGAAATCCCTTGGGCCTCTCGTCCTTACGTTCTTGACTGCAGACAAATGATGGCCTAAATGAAGAATGTCTTTTTGAGGTTTGAACCACGCCAATCAAACCAAGCTGCTGATTGGATCGCCAAATCCCATAATACCGGTTCTCTTCCTAGTAATTGGGTATCTAATCCCCCACACGAACTTTATCTTATCTTATGTTTAGATCTTCGTACTAGTTGTAATCCACCATCTTAGTATTAATCAATGAAGTACCTTTGACCAAAAAAAAAAAAAAAACTATCACTTGAATGCCAATAGGCATGCGGCCCTACTGGTAAAGGGATTAGGGTTGGGCTTGGAGTACCAAATCTGAGGTTCGATCCTATCGCGTCACGTGTTCACAGAAAAGAGGAGTGAGAGCCCCTAAAAGAAAATCTATCCCTTGAACTATCAGGTAGTCTTGAGTTCTTTAAAGAATTATCCAACTCCCACGGAGACACGCAACAAAATGCCAAATGCTCATGTGAAGGCTTATAAGGTCATTGAAAAGAGCTTATAAATATACAATGATTCCAAAAAAATGTTTATTCACTAAAATAATGCATTTGATGTATAAAGTCGGAATATATGATAAAGATTTCAATAAAAATATGCTCATGCATTATAAGATGGATTCCATGCCAAGAAGTACGGACCTTTATCCATATTAATAGATTTCATTAAGTGTTGATAAGGGTCAAAAAACTATTAGGTAAGAAAAATGGTCATTTTTTTATAAATTTTTTTGGTAATTTACCAACACTTTTAGAAAATTTCTATATTTTTTACAATTTGCAAATTATAAGTTTTTGTATTAACTTACTAATATTCATTTGCATATATTGCGATTGCTTCAAATTTATCAATTTTTATGTGAAATTACCAATCTAAATTAGACTAACAAGTTTCATTAGACTATTTTTCCAACTAATTTCATTTTTCCATCTCTCATTTGAATTACTTATTTATGCTTAATTTTTTTCTTAGAGATAAAGAGAAATTGGTAATTAAAATAAATAAATAAACATTGATAATCAACTCAAATAAGAGGCAGTAACACATAACTAGTTGATAATCTAATTGAGGAAATGTTGATACTTGCTCTTATTGATATTGGTAGATTCTAAAAAGAGTTGGTAAATTCAATGCATTGGTAAGCAAGACAACTAAAAGAGATAACTTGATAGGAAAGTTGGTAAACTGAAAAATAAACAAATAAGAGTCCGTATCGCTGGTCTTCGCTAGCTGGTATCTGGCGGGGGCCGTGAGCACTGGTAAGGTGTGCCAGGGCGAATCCTCGGTATCAAAAAAGAAAAATGAAAAAAACAAATAAGAGTCCGTAATCAACTCATATGAGAGTTGGTAAATCTAAACTTGCTAGTAGCCTAATGGGAGGAAAAAAGTTAGTAAGACACAAAAATAAAGATCGACAGATTCATATAAAAGTTCGTAAATCTCAAGCGTTAGTAAGAAAGTAAATAAATGCTTATAAAAACATAGAAATATGTTGTTAATTGGCCAACTGTGAAAAAAAGACGGTGCTTTCGTAAAGATGATAATAAATACTCAACGGGTTACTTAGAAATCAGAAGAAATGTAGTTTTTCAACAATTTTTTTGGCACTTACCAACTCTTTAAGAAATTTTTTAATAGAAAAATAGAATTTGTCTGAATTATGGAATTAAAGAAAAACTTTAGTATTTTGCAAACCGTTCAAATTTGGTATTTTCATAGAAATGCCGGCAAATTAATGAAAAATTATTGGCCAAAATTACTGAAAAATCATATAACCTATAACTTTGTTTAAAGATTTTTAACACTTACCATTTCTTTTCAGAAATGGAATAATCCAATAAAACCACAACCCATAATGGCCTCATTGCTTGTAAGATTAAGTTCAGTAGCAAATCTATTTATTCCCTAAAATACCCCTACCTTCCACTTTCTTGATTCCTTACACACACGAATAGTTTCATGCTACGCATTAAAGTAAAGATTAATTTATCCGGTCCACCTCATCCATACAAATGTTCTCATGACAGAGGAGATGGAAAATGTACATTGACGCCACATCTGTCTTTCGGATTAATTGATATAGGATTAAGACACGCTACAGGCTGTAGTTTCCATTGTAGTTTCCAAGGAAGACTCTCTCTCTCTCTCTCTCTCTCTCTCTCTCTATTTAAAAAAACAAAAGAGTGAAAAAGTGCGATTCACGTGGAATTGAGCAAATGGTATGGGGCAAGACCGTGTGGGAAACGATCTACTCAAATTGACGTCAGTGTACCAATCAGAAGGAAAGGCAGAAGATCAGAATCAGTGAGCCCCGTAATTTTATGATATTTAACATAAGCGCACTTAATAATTGGGTTAATACATAAATCCTTGTTAAAGAAATTTGCTTAAATTGAGATCTCCTTGATTTTATGCGTTGTCACGACCTCTTTTTTTCCGTCCGGGGAAAAAGGAAGAGGGTTTAGGGGTATTTGCCTAAAGAGGCGGACCGATGGCCCTACATTAGGCGCGGGCTCTCCCAAGCCCATACCTCGCGCAACATTGGATTTTGAATTTTAATTCTTAACAACCTATGTAATTCTAGGAGTCGCCACTAGCCTATTGGGGTCGGCTAGAAACCAATCAAGACACGGAGTGTTGTCTTGATTCCTACGCAACCAGAGATTTCTAGAACGGGACTTGTTTACGCCAATGTTTTTATTAACGCCCTTGCGGTACCACTAACTTGGAAAGTTGTTTATCTAAATGGCCACACAATCTTGATTACCAATTATAATCTTTATGAAACCACTAAGTGTCCATGCAAATGTTTTTGTAGTTTTTTTTTCTTTTAATGTCTAGACTAATCCTAACATAATTTAGAAGAGAAATTTACACTCAAATTAATGAAAAGCAGCGCGTAAGCAAACATCCAAGAAATTGAAATGACTTGAAAATAAACGCGGAAAATATAAACCCGATACAAGTCGGGCAAATAATATTACATGGCCTTGTTATCACGCCCGGGACAGGACCCCCATGAGCAAAATGAGAATTCAAATATGCATAAAATTGCTCTATGTGCATGAAATTACTTTAAATAGTTTTAATCTACGCAAGATGGATTATTTACAAAAATGGTTATAAAATACCAAAAATAGCATTAAATTAGGAAAATGACCTTTTAAAATTAGGAAAATTTCATATATGTCATTTCTATCCTAATTTGATGCTATCTAACATTTTTTGATATTTTTGAAAATTTCATATTTTTCTCTTTTTTTAATTATTATTATTTTTTAAAAATAATAAATTCTTTAAGCCGATCTATGCTAACATGGAGTAACACAGCACATGAATATCACAATAATCAAGCTCAAATCGACCGTTTCAAGATCGAAGCTTAGTTTGGGCATTTTGTCGAACATTTGGTGTGCATTAAACTAGCCCCAATAGCCTCCTCGAGCCATGTTTGCAGCCTTCAATCTCCACTCATAAGCAATCTCATGTGGAACTAAAGTATCAAGATTATACTACCACATGCAAAGAACAAGATTAGATAGAAATCATAGCTAAAAACACACTAGGACCAAGCTAAAATCGTCCTCAAATGCACGGGTTTGAGCTGATTTTGCAAATCTGGGTTTGAACCCAAGTCAAGTAAACAGGTTACATGCCCATATTCAAGCCCCAACACTCATCACATACGAGATCTAAGGGAAATGCTACTTAATCCACGTGAAAGTACGTAACATGGGCTTTCCAATGCAACAAACATCATAGAGAATGACTCACCGAAAAACATCAAAACGACCTCTCCAAGAAGCACACATGCAAAACTCTTGAAGAGATTACAAACACTTGGAAAAATTTCAGCCTGAGAAATCAGTTTTCCGGGCTGGTTTTCCTCTTAATTTTCATGATCAAAACATGCTCAAAATCGAAAATAAGTACATCTAGGATGCTTACCTTACTTCCTAGTTTCCTTTTCAAGTGGTTCTTGGCCAAGGAAACCGAGAAATTGTCCTCTGGAAGCACGTGGAAGTTGGCTTCTTCAACTGGAAATGAGATCTGCAGAAAAAGAAGAACTGACAACGAAGGTTTTCGTTGACCTCTAAAATTAGACTTCAAGACGTATTTTGTTGAAAAAATTGACACCAAGCCAAACTATATGTATTCTAGTTTGGGGTAGAGGTCAATATTTTCCTCATTGTTTTCTAAAATTTCTCAAAAACACTGCCTTTTCTCCACTCGTGACCAACTGGGCTCAACACTTAGAAAATTTTCAGTGTTTCCTGGCCCGCCTGGAGGGTGTTTTTCGGGGGGGCTTTAGGAGGCCTTCCCGATCTCCATTTAGGACGTGCGACCTATGGATGGAAAGATATTTGAGTGGAGTTTCACTCTCTAGTTGAAGGTTTTGGCTAATTTTTACCGAAGGCTTGTGAAAATCTCACTTTTCTCTCAAAAGGTTGATCTGGAATTTCTGGGTTTGCTTTGCTGGAGTTGCTTCTGAGGGCCTCTTTGGGGGACGACCGCGAACTCTCTCCTCCCCCTCTCGTCTCCTCTCTCTCTTCCCTCGAAAAATCTCGCTTCCGTGATATTATCCCCCGAATTAGAGAATTTTTGGTCGGCCTTTTGTCCACCTACCAAGCCTGTCAACTGACCCAGCTCACCCACTTTCTGACTTAGCCAAAATTTTCAAATTTCGCAGCTGTTGAGTGGCCGGATTTGGTGCGATTTTCCCGTGCCTGCAGCAGCTTATCTCTGACCAATGCTTGTCCACTTGCAGTACCAATGATGGTCTTCCATCACGTGCAGAGATCGGGCTGGCTGGGCAGGTGAGGAGGATATGGTGGGACCACCAATATGCCTGCTTAGCAGCTCCGAATTAAGACCTAATCATGGGCCGGGTTTTGGTAACTAGTTTGAGTGCTTTAATCCATTAATTTGGCTGCGATTTTTGATCAATTAGCAAGTAAATGTATAGTAGTTTAAGATCTCAACCATATTTTGCAATTGTGCCCACCCAATTTTGCAAGAAAGTCCCTCAAACTTAGCCATTTTCTTATCCGAAAATACCCAACTCAAGGCAAATTTGGTCTTTTTCGCTCGATTTGATTATGCGTGTTCAACATTAGTCGTTCCCTTTTAATTTTTAAATTTTTTTCAATAGATTGCACCGCTTGGGTGATGCTCGTCATAGTTAATAATAGAGTACGAGATACTCCATCGCCACGTTCATCGCTACAACCTTGTCACATGAATTTGCAGCAACGATTCTTATCAAATTTGTCACTAGAGCGTGGCAAAAGTTGTGGAAATAAGCGACCAACATCAATTTCATCGCTAAAAAGACGAATTCCCCCTAGTTAAGCAGCTGAATGTGTTCCACCTTCTAGGAATGAAATGCTGGATAATCACTAAAAAAATCCTGACTTTTTTATACAGTTATCAATTTGGTTATAAATTTTTTGATTCGACAAATTTAGTCCTAAATCATTTGATAATTTGCCAATGTTAATCTTTCAGCGTAGACATCGGTCTTCATACATAGTACATTCAATATTAACGTGAACAATTTTTATTTAAAAAAAAAACTCATTTTTTATTCTTTTTCTTTTTCTTTCCTTTTCTTTCTTTATCCAAACTCTCGCTAACTACTGGCAAGGGTCGCAATACCCTCGCCCGATAGTCAAACTCTTAGGCCTTGGGAGAGGCTTACCACCACAATACCTTCGTCAAAGTTTGGCAAGGTCAAACCTTGCTTGTGGTCATCCTTCCCCGGCTGCTGTTGAGACGCATGAGGAAGAAGGAAAAAGAAAAAGAAATCAAAACCTTTTGAAAATTGCAAAAAAAATACCCATATCAACACTAGTCATGTCAAGAAGAACAATCAAGTCAGTGGTACTTGCCCAAATTTGCTGAAAAGATTATATTGACAAATCATCATATCATTTAAGACTAAATTAGTCAAATTAAAAAAAATTAATACTGAATTAACATCCATACAATAATATTAAAAAAAATTGGGTAATTTCCCCAATGAAATGTAGAGAAACTTAAATTGGTTTCTTGAACATATTCAAACTTCATAAATGAAGACACAAGTTTTGCATATATTTATAATCAAGACAGAAGACATTCATGGTCGTGACAACACATCAAACTACTTATGTGTTTATTTTCTAGGACAATCAAATGGTGTAGCCCTAGTGGGGACGAGACATCTTTTCTTGATAGATGTGCGCATAGTTGAATTAGGGAAGGATAAATTATTCAATAAACTTACTATATGTAGAATAATGAATCTAATCTATCATTACATTTGGTGGGATTCACGTCCAACATTAATTATTTTTTGTGGTATAGATAAGATACTTTCAAGACCAAGAATATTATTTTGTATGGTCTCTTTCACAAGCCACGAGACCCTAATCAATGTTTTGAAGTACATGGTAGAAATTTTATATTTATTGAGGGACAATGGGATTGATTAGTGAGGGATATCTAGGGAGTAACTTTGGGACCCGATCCAATTGCACGTCTTGAATTCTAACTGTTCATCAGTTTCAATGAGGCGACAGTCAACACATGAACCTCAACCATGTTCACTAGTCCACTAAGTACTTGTAAGGTTCAACTCCACTTTTATTTTAACTCTCACTTTCAAATTTTTGCTTTACCTCATTGCAAAGTATGGAAGTTGAAACCCACACCTGAAACTAAATCGTCCCCACCCCAATCCTCCCTGAGAATGTCAGGATTCGAACTCCCCAACCTACTTCTTTTGTCACGACCCGAACCTTGAGCGCATGCCCATCCCTCAATGGTCGATTAAAATTTTTGCAACATCCTAGGAATTGTTGCCAACCCATTCATTTTATTGCACAAGCAAAAACGTAATAATAATAATAACCTTTATACAACACAGAAATGGGATATCAAACGTGGAATTATACTTTCATAAAACACACATATTTTTACAATAGTGTTTATGTACATAAAAGTCTAACATAACAGGGGTCTATATCAAAAAGAAGAGCTACTAGGTTATCTACACTCTGAGCTCCTCATCCATGGGATCAAATCCCTCCCTATGACCCTGCTAGACTTATCAGTAGTCCTGGGTGAGCTATCACCCATTATCCAAATCAGACGGAAGACCCATCAACATCTGGAAATGCTACAGAAAAACTCATACTTCACTTCCTACCACCCTCTACATTAGACTTGACAATCTTCCATCTAGGAAGTTGAAAAATTTAGCCCACAACGGGGTGAGAAAACGTCTCAGTGAGTCCATCCCCTAAATCCCGATTAGAATAAAAGTACAACCACATGCAACCTAATCATATTTCCCATAATTCACTGAATATCAACATTTCCCTGCATGTCAGTATTAATCAATTTGTACATACTATATTGAGATCACATATCATAGGGACATTTCAACAAGTGTACATCATGTCACAATCACACAAGCCCCCAATTATCAGACTAAATTATTATGATATGACCCATATTGCACCATAAAATTCCGTCTCCTAATTAGGTCCCTCAATTTCAATCATTCATAAGCATCAACGGACTTCGACCCATCGGCCACGGCCAACTCAACAGTTAGTGATCTTCCGGCCTAGCTGGGCATCGCCTTGCACCATCGAGCACGGTAACGTCTACATTTAGACAGCATTCCAATTAGAAGCAACGGCCCAGCATCCATTGCGACCGGCATTCGTTGACTTGGGGTATTCCTGAATGAGCATCGTTCGACCCCAAAGGCTCGTGACGGAATCTCACATCATTTATGCATTCATCCAATTTCATATTTCATCAATCAATTGCATAATTCAATAACATCATCAAATATGCCATTCCTAATAAGCAAACATTAAAAACAGTCACAAACTACTACCGGCCCTAATCGGCAGAAACTATTCAATTACATGTCTCTGGTTTTAACTCCAGAAACCTAATCAACTAAATTTATAAAATTCTCAAATTTAAATATGTTATAAAGAACCCATAAACGAACATTTTTCATGATACACCAAATCCCAGATTCTTCTAGATTCAGCCCAGTAATCGTTCAATTCAGCACCAAAACTAGGTCCATTCCCAGAAAATCTGTTTTCCGAAATCAGTTTGGTTCGAGGTCCGAAACATGTCCGTTTGATCTGAAATTTGAGTATGTTAAATTAGAAAAGGTGAAAAAAAAAATTTGTGAAGAAACCATTTTTAAATTCGGACTCTAAGAGTTAATAAAAACCCATAGAATCATAAAAGGTCATTGGTTCTAGTTAAAATAGAAGTTTTGTTTGAAAACGACGGAGTTGATATCCCCTACTTCTAGGTCCCTAAAAATATTGAGAAAAATATATGTTGTAGCTAAGGATGTTTAAAACATTTCTCTAGAAGATCTCAAGCTCAAATTCGTAACCAATTTCAGTCTATAAAAATGGCAAATAGCAGACGTCCAGGAACCAGTCCTGAAGAACAACCACCTCTTTCAACCAAATCATCCTCAAGCGTGTTAATCTCACAAATTAGACCAACATTAATCCATTTTAATGCTAATCTAACCATTATAAACTTATAACTAATCCATACTTATGTTAGTCTAAACCATCCTTAAACCTAATCAACCTCCTAAGCAAATGTAATTAGCCCCTAATCAAGAATTAGGGAAACTAACTCACTTAATTTGTGGATTGAAGAACTCCCAGCGACGGCGGCGCGACGGCGATGAAATCACAAGGCTCGCAACTCGAACGGCTACGGTTTGTTGAAGTTGAGCTCAAGGCTAAGGGTGCTCGGCTTGAGCGGACAGCGTGCAACAGTGAGGACGATGGTGAGCCGAGTGGATGATGAAGCTATAGAAAATGAAAGCAAATACATGGTGGTGAAAAAAAGGATGGGGGTGCTACGGTAGAAATGGAGAATGCGTGAGGGGTGAGAAGAGAAAGAGAGAAGGGAGAGAAAAAGAAAAGAAGAAGAGAGGGGGTCATCGAGAGGAGAAAGGGGGAAAATGAGAGAGAAATAATAAAATAATGGAGGAGAAATAATAAAATAATGGAGGGGAAGTTGGGGGCAAAATTGCAGCAGAAGGGTTGGCGTAGGTAAGGGGTGGAAAAGTGGGAGAGAGAAGGAGAAAAAGAAGAAAGAGAGAAAAAAGAGAAGAGAAAAAGGGGGTGGAAATTTCCGTAGAAAGAGGGGAAACATGAGGGAGAAGAGAGAGAGGAATCTCGGCCGAAGGAAGAGGATGTGTGAAGGAGAGGAGAAAGAGGAGAGAGAGAAGAAAGAAAAATAATAATATTGTTATCATTTTTCTTTTTCTTCCAATTTCCGATTTTTCATCTGATAATTTCTTTTTCCGAAATTTCGGGCTCGCCGACAATTTGACGAACAATGAGACAACATCTAATAATTAAGTATGGAAACCCTCGAAAATTCGATACCCAAAATTGAATTAAATTTCATGGTTAAAAACCGATCGAACGCCACTTTAGTACAACCTAATATATCGGGTGGCTTTTAAGGGTTCTCGCACGGTTGACCAATGGTTGATAATTTTCGATTCACGTTTGTGCATCTTCAAATCGTGAACAAATCTCGGTTGTCATGTAATTGTGAGGGTTCAATTACATATCTTGAATATAATATCAATAGAAAATCGGTTTATTGTCGTTCGTCGCAAATATTATAATTGTGCGGAATCACCTGCGAACCAATTATATACTTTAGTCAAATCGATTTATATGCGTTCGCTAATTGATTTATACAGCGTAGTATTGACCATTGTCGATCCTTATGATCGAGTAGTCGATTTCCGATCGAATTCTCTAGTTTTTCGCATTTTAACCCTTGACGGCCTCACCAAATGGATTAGTTAACTCATAAGTGATCAGTTCAGAGTAAAATAACCATAAGTGTGTCAATGAAATAACAATTTCATATATTTCGAAATAGGGCCAATTTTGGGATGTCACATCTTTTCATGTAGGAAAGGTGGCCACTAGTGGTTAATTGACTTTTCTATTCAACTACTGAGTGTCCTTACCGAGTGTATGACATACTAATTTTCGCTCAAGCGGCTGATAGAAATAGTCTCCGAAACAAAGGTTTACCATTACACGAGCTTTTAATATTGTACAATGACTCACTTTAACCATTCATTGAGCCATCGCCTAGACTTGAGATCCTTAAAGAAGCAACAAACCTTATGCAGCAGCCAACCACCACGGAAACATGCAACGAAACACAACATCTAAAGCGAAGGCTTATGAGGTGATTGAAAAGAGCTTATAAAGAATATGCAATGATTTCAAAAAATGTATATGCACTAACTTTTATTTACCTTTCATAATTACACTTTAAATTTACCAATTCTTATATAAAATTACTAACTTTAATAGATGATTGCTTTATTAATTTTTCTTTGACGTATCAACTAATTCCGGGTTACCAACCCTAATTTTTGTCAATCACCAGCATTTTTTTAGAATTTTGTAAAAATATTTGAAAACTTTCCTATTGAGGTACTTAATCAAGAGAAAGCTAAATAAGCCACTCAAATAAAGGATAGTAGATATTTATTTAATCGAAGATACAAGAAATCGGTAAATTTAAAACAAAATAAAATAAACGTTGGTAAAGCAACTCAAAATAAAGCTTTCAACCAAGAATTCGTTTGTAACTTAATAGGAGAAAAATAGTGAGTCACATTCAAATAGTAATTGGTAAATTTAAGATGCTGGTAAGAAAAGTGAATAATGTTGGTAAGAGCAAAGAATTTTTTTTCTTTCATTAAGAGAGAGAGAGAGAGAGAGAGAGAAATGGGTAGTTAGAAAAAATAATTAAGCAAATGTTGGTAACTAAATCAAATAATAGTTACACAAATTTGTTCGTAACTAAATCGGAGAATAGTTTATAATCACTTTAATCTAGGTTGGTAATTTCTATAGATAGTTTATAATTCTGAAAAGTCTGCAAGTAAGGCAAATAAACAATTAGTCACTTAGTTGGAGAAAAATTGGTAAGTCGAACTAAAAAAGTTTGTATTTTCATATAATTGTTGGCAAAGTTAAGCCGTTAGAAAGAAAGCTAAACAAAAGTTGCTAACCATAGGAATAGTTTTCTTCTTCTTTTTTTTTGGTCATAGATAAGAGAAGTTGATTTGGATAACAATGTAAATATTAGTAACTAACTTAAACATGCAAGCAACTCAAATGAATGTTGGTAATTTATGAAACTTAATCCGATAAAAATTGTTAAAAAGTAATGGCACGTTTAAAAGTTGCTAATTTCATATAATAGTTCGTAAATTTAAGTTAGTGATGTGAAAGGTAAATAAAATTTGGTAAAAAATAAGTGAAGTGTTCTAATAAATATTGGTAACTAATTTAAAAGAGTGGGCAGTGCAAAATTATTTAGTAATTTAAAAAAAATTGGTAATCTCTCTAGTTGAGGTTAGTAATTTCTAAAAAGGAGTAGATAAGTTTTAGAAAAAATTAGTAATTGACAAGGCAAAAAGTTGTTAACAATAGGAATAATCGTTAAATAAAAAAATAAAAAACATTGGTCAGTAACTTACATGAAAATTGGCCATTCAACACTAGCTAGTGACGTAATCGAGGAGAAATTGGTAAATCACTCAAATAAATTGATAATTTCTTATGAAAATTGGTAATTCTAAGGTATCAGTAAGCAAGGTTGATGAAAGTATAAAAAGATAACATGATTTTTCTTTTTTCTCAGAAATAACAAAAATTGATATTTAAAAAAATAAACATTAGGAAACAACTCAAATAAGAGAGAGTAACGCTTAACTAATGGATAATTTAATCAGAGGAAAGTTAATAATCACTCTTACTAAGGTTAACAGATTCTAAAAAGAGTTGGTAAGTACAACAAGTAAAAGTGATAACTCAAGAAAAGTTGGTAAATTAAAAAAGGAAAACAGATAAGTGTTCATAAACAACTCCATTGAGAATTGATAAATTAGTAACTTAATGGGAGAAAAAACTAGTAAGTAAATAAAGACTGCAAATTCATATAAGAGTTGGTAAATTTCAAATGATGTAAGAAAGCAAATAAAAGTTGATAAAATATAGGAAATTTTTGGTTTGTAAACAGTAAAAAAGAGTTAGTAATTTCATAAAAATGATAGTAAATTATCAACACGTTACTAAGGAATAGAATGAAATGTAATTTTTTTTCCACAGCATTTTTTAGCACTTGCCAATCTTTCAAAAAAAAAAATTACCGTAAATTAACAATAATTAACTGAAAAATCAAGTGATCTATAACATTTCTACTGATGCCCTTTAACACGCATAGACTTTTTTTTTATAAATGTACCGTCATCGAAAAACCCATTTTTTTGGGAACGGAACAATAAAATCACCTCGATTATGAAATAATAGTATACTACCATAAAATTTTAAAAAAAAAAATGGCGATTTACATTTTTCCTTATAAATTTCTCTTGTATACTCAATAATGGTCTCATTGACTGTGAGTTCTTTTTTTTTTTTTTTTGTCTAGTCCCATCCTATATCTATTTTATAGACAATTGTGTGCGCTATATGTTGCACACAAGTAGAAAATTCCTGCTCTCCCACTTACATGTTCTCACCCCAACTCCCGAGAAAGTAGGGAATCAAACTTCTCACTTTCCCTCCCCAAGAGGTAAGGGTGATTATTGAGACACTATAATGAATCAAAATAACCCAACTCACACTTTCTTTTTCTAGGAAAATTCCAAATAAATGCCTGAAATGCTCTCAATTTCATAAATAATGGTCCGAAATGAACTTTATTTCAAATAAAAGCTTGAAGTAGTCATGATTGTTATAAATAAGAGCTTAAAGTGGCCATGGTTGTTTCAGATAATAGCCTAACCTCGCCGATCATCGATCGATTAAATATTCCAATCGATCAAGGACGTTTTCATCCAATTACAATTTTTCACTTCTCTTTTTTTTTTTTTTTCTTTCTAGTGAGGGCCAACATCCGTCGACGAGGGTTCAGTGACCCTCACCAGCTGCTAGTAAGGACCAATAAGGACTCAGCCACCTTTGCCGACTATGAGTGAGGCCACCATCGCCAGATCTAGCGAGGGTTGGCCTCACTTGGGGCCAATAAGGGCTCGGCAACCCTCGTTAGTTGCTGGCGAGGGCAACTTACCTTAAGGAAAGGGTCGCCTCGCCTAAGCGAGGCCATCCCCTACCAGCCGCTAGCAAGGTGACCCTCGTTTGGATCTTGCAAGGGCCAACCTCGTTGATCAGTGCAAGGGCAACCTGCCTCGACCCTCGCTTGGATCTAGCGAGGGTTGACCTCACCAATGGTTGTGAGGGTAGCCTGCCTTAACCCTCGCCTAGATCTAGCAAGGGTTGATGGCCACAAGGGCGGCCTACCCCAAGGCGAAGCCATCCCTCGCCAACTGTTAGCGAGGCAACCCTTGCCCAGATCTAGTGAGGCTCAGCCTCGCCGATAGTTGCAAGGATGGGGGTTCCCTCGCAAGCACCGAGGAAGGCAACCCTCACCTAGCCTTTTCCAACATTGCCAGTGGCCAGGCAGCCACCAATGTAAAAGAAAGAAAAACCAGAAATCGGAAAAAAAATAAAGGAAAAAGAAAACAAAAGAAGAAAAGGTAAATGACTAAAATGCCCTTGATCAATCGAACAGTTAAGCCCTTATTTAAAATAAACATAGTCACTTCAGCCCTTCTTTGAAACAAGGTTCTCTTTAAACTCTTATTTGAAAAATAATAGTATTTCAAGCCCTTATTTAAAACAAAGTCTACTCCAGACTCTTATCTAAGAAAATAAAGACACTTTGGACGCTTATTTGGAATTTTCCCTTCTTCTTTTTTACTTACGTCATAGGCACACAGATGAACAGTTTATGCTAGTCTATAAAATAAAGATTAGTTTGTCTTATCCACCTCATCTATACAAATTTATAAGGAAAATTTTCCTAAAGTCCTAAACATATTGAAGTTGTATCAATTCAATCATAAATATTTCAATTTGGCCTATTGAGTCTTGTTGACGTGAACGTTAGTCATCCTACGTGACACGGCTAGTGCTAAGATGGTTGGCGCTAACCTAAATAAATTTTGCATTTTTTAAATTATTTTTATTATATTTTTTTGGTTATAATTTTCTTTTATATTCTTTTCTTTCCTGTTTTTTTTCAATTGTCGGGCCTCAGCAACAACTAGCGAGGTTTGCCCTCGCCGAACTTAGGCAAGGTCACCCTCATCGGGATCTAGCAAGGGGCGACCTTGCCAACCTCATGCGAGGCTTGTGAGAGATAGCTAGCCTCGCCAACTTTAGGCAAGGCTCGACCTTGCCCAATCTAGCAAGGGGCGACCTCGGTAGCCTTAGGCGAGGATCGCTTCACTACATCCCAACAATGGCGAGCCTCACCCAAAGTTGGCAAGGCTGGCGAGGGGTGACCTCACTAGTTGTCACCTTAGAGAATCAAAAAAAAAAAAAAAATTGCAAAAAAAAAAAATTGCAAAAATTGTTCACATTAGGGTCGATCATGTTACGTAAAATGATCAGCATCCCCGTCAACAATTTACATCTAAAATTAGCCAAATGGACTACCTTGGCAAATTTTCAAAAGATTTTAGGATAAAATTAGCTAAATTGAATTTTTTTTGATTAAATTAGCATAAATATAATAAATTTAGGATTTCTTTTTTTTTTTGGTAATTTTTCCAATTTTCTCATAACAAATAAGATGGAAGAACACACATGGATGCTACATGTATGTTCTTCGTACTAGTTGACACGAACTAAGAAAAGCTATGAGCTATGCTATAGTTTCCAAGGGGGACAAATGTGATTCCCGTGGAATCGAGCAAATGGTATGGGCCAAGACCGTGTGGGAAAGGATTTATTCAAATTGACGTCAATGCACCAATCAGAAAACAGCAAGAGGAAGAAAATGAATCCCCAGAATCCGCGAAACCCATGTTTTTTATGAGATTTGGCATCGCGAGATGGAACAGAGGGATAAGATTAGAATAAGCGCACTCAATAATCCTCATTTACTAAACTTGTCGCTACAACGTAGCAAAAGTTGCGGACACTACGCACCGACATCAAACTCATCGCTAAAAATACAAATTCTCCCTAGTTAAAAATTAAGGCTAAATTAGTATCAATACAATAATTTTTAAATTATATTGATAATTTTCTCAATGAAATGTAAACAAACATAAATTGTTTTTGCGAACACATTTTCACAGATGAAGACGCAAGTTTTGGATACATTTACAATCGAAACAGAAGACATTCATGGTGGAGACAACGTATCATACTACTCGTCATAGGACAAGCAAATGATATAAGCTCTAGCAGGTTTGAATCATTATTCATCTAATGAACGCGCCTATAGTCCAATTAGGGAAGGATAAATTATTCAATGGACTTAATACACATAGCATAATGAACCAAAACTGTCATTACACCTAGTGGAATTCATGTCTAAGATTAATTAATTTCTGTGTTATAGATTGAGATACTTTCAAGACCAAGAATTTCCTTTTGTATGGTCTCTTTCACAGGCCGCGAGGCCACCAACAAATGTTTTGTAGTGCATGTTAGGAAATTCTCTATTGAGGGAGGGACAGAGGGATGGACTAGTGAGGGATGTTTAGGGGGAAAGAGTCGTGCGCTTTGAATTCAAACTCGTCCCTCTGCCTAACCAATAACGAAAGCGACGCATGGATTAAGAAATTATCAAAGTCTGTGTGTGTAGGCACTGGGCAGAGAGCCAATTGGCGTTCTAATCTCAGCCGCCAAACCACAGAGTCATAGCGGCCAGCAGAATCCCATCATGAAAAGGGAAAGCAAGCTGAAAAAAATTAATTCTATAAGAAGTTTCTTCCATCTTAGACTTCCCCATGCCAAAACCATCGTATTTATAGCCCACGGAATCATTCATTCTTTCCCCTCATAACCTTCAAAGAGCCCTCGTCTACCGAATGAAAGAATGAAAGAGAAGGCATTGATCTCTTGTTGATTCCTTCTTCATTAGAAAATGGAACTAGAGCACCCCGGCTTGACAAGGCAATCTCATCTCAACACCATGAACAAGTACATCAACCAGAGCAATGCCGAGGGGAGTCCATCGCCACCTTCCCCATCCTCGAGGAATGATCTGCGCAAGCACTCTGCATCCTTTCAGAGGCTCGGAGCAGGAGTCCCGGCGGCGGGCAGCAGTGGCCCGGAGAAGAAGCTCGCGTGGCTCCGCTCTCAGATCATCGGTGCGGACGCCGAGTTTTACTCACCGTTCGGCAGGCGGGGGGTCACATACGCCGACAGCACCGCCTCTGGCCGCTGCGTCCGCTACGTCGAGGACTTCATCGCCAACAACGTCCTCCCGTTTTACGGTACGCGTGCCTGGGCATCTACGAGATTTTTCTTTTGGTCAACGTCTGAATAGATCCACTCTGGCACTCTCTAGTTTAATTCCTTGCGTGTAGACGTGTAGACTTAAAGACGCATTTGGTAACCATTATGCTTGGGGATAATTTTTAATCAAAAAAGATTTTTTCTGATTCTGCTCCCGAGAACAATTTCTGAACAAAAGAACGCGTTTGATAACTATCCAAAATTTCAATTTTCGGGATAAAAATGCGTTTGGTAAAATTCTTAAGTTTTTTGTTTTTTGTTTTAATTTTTTAATTTTTTTATTATACTTTTCTTCTTCTTTTTTCTCTTTTCTTTTTTTTTTTTTTTTTTCTCCTCCTCCTCCTTCTTCTTTGTAGCCAATCGCCGGCCACCGCTATGGCCAGCGACCTACCAAGCAAGGTCTGGTGAGCTCACCGGAGCCTCGCCTGGCCAAGGCGAGCCTTGGCCTCGTCGGTGGCCAGGCTCAACCTCACCAAGACGGTACAAGGTCGGCCTCGCCGTGGCTATGTGAGGCTTGACCTCACTGTGGCTGTGCAAGGCTCGGCCTCACCTTGCTAGGTGAGGTCAACCTCACCCAAATCCGACAAGGCTAAGCCCGCCCAGCCACCGGCGAGGTCGCCGGCCCTCATCTAACCGGTTACCAGCTCTAACAATAGGCCAAAGGGAAGAAGAAGAAAGAGGAAGAGAAGAAGAGGAACAAAAAAAAGAATATAGAAGAAAAAAAAAATAGGAACTGATTTTAAGAATTGTTCTCGAAAATAAGAAACCATTTTTTTCTACTTCTTGATTTTGTTCCAAATCTATTCCTAAGAACAAAAATTTTATGAAACGGATTTATGTTCTTTTTTTTGTTCTAGGAAACAAAATGATAGAATCAGATACTATTTGGAGTAAAAACAAACAGGCCCTTATGTATCAGATGGCTTGGCAAGAGCACGTTGTTTTACAGCTGTTGGCCTCAGCATGAACGCACGTAGCTTTTCAAGCTTCTGGTCCATGTTTCCTATGCCGATAATCAAACTATATGATAGTATTAATTTTTCTCTACAAGTCAAATGCATTGTTGGAGGGCGCACGTATCATTGAAGGGTTGCACGTATCACTGTCGGAGTGCGCATTTTTAGAGTGAGCACGTATAATAATATTAATTCTTTGCGGTTGTGATGGTTTATTACTTTTAGCGTTTCACACTTTCGAAGTTATTACCATGTCCTTAGCAGCAAGGATTCAATCACCTACGTACTCAGCGTTGTGCTACGGACGTGACCAGAAATATATACATATATATACATATATATAGATACATACATACATATACATATATATATATATATATATATATATATATATATATATATATATATATATAGACAAGATCATATGTCATGATATATCATACAAGGATATAAGTCGATGACTTCTATTTTTTTTACTTTCAAATTTTTAAAATCAAACGTTTGAGGTTCATTTAGTAGTGAATGACTCGTGCAGTTAAATTAATATAGGCCATATCACTCTCCATGGTGTGTACAAGTGCGTGTACAACTCCGGTTTATCCTTGCTTGACTTTTATCTCTAACCTTTTAATCCTATAATAGTCAAAATCCCATGGTACACGTTACATACAAGATTAATTTTATCCTGACCATCTTTAGCTTCTATTGTATATTAAATATAACCGCTAAATTGAATGGTACTTTTATGGATGTGCATATAGGTAACTCGCACACGTCTGATAGCCACGTGGGTGGCCGGACCACCAAGATGGTGCACGAGGCCTCGAGCTACATCAAACGGTGCTTAGGAGGTGGACCCGAGGATGCGATCTTGTTCTGCGGATCAGGATCCACCGCGTCAATCAAGCGACTCCAAGAAGTCATGGGCATTGCAGTGCCATCGATCCTAAGAGACAGGATGATTAAGTGCATGCCAAGCGAAGAGAGATGGGTGGTCCTAGTCGGGCCTTATGAGCACCACTCAAACCTTCTCTCATGGAGGCAAAGTCTAGCGGAGGTCATAGAGATCGGACTAGATGAAGATGGGTCGATAGACATGGAAGATTTAAGGCAAAAGCTTGAGTCTTATCGAGATGAAAACAGGCCAATTCTGGGTTCATTCTCTGCTTGCAGTAATGTCACCGGGATTTGTACCGACACAAGAGCTGTCGCGAAGCTGCTTCACCAATTTGGTGCCTTTGCTTGCTTTGATTTTGCATGTCACGCCCCGATCCTCTGAGCACGCGAACATCCCACTCTGGTCGATAGAAATGCGACTTCCCAGGACACGTCGTCGACCCATTCAATTTTATTACGCATGCGGAAGCGAAACAAATCCCCTGACAACAATTAACTTGGGATAGAAGAGCAGGCAATCAATTACAACCAAACAAGCTTTCTATAAACACATAGGTTTATATACAACACTGGATGGTCTACAAAATAGATAGGCTCAACAACTAGGGAACTGTCCTATGACCAACTTGTCAGACACGTTCGCCGATTCTTCAGCCTCCACCTTCCGAACTCCAGGACTTCCGGTCCTCCACGACCGTCATCTAGGGACCTGAAATATTATCCCACAACCAGGATGAGACTACGTCTCAGCGAGTCCTACCCTCTAAAACTCAATTAGGGAGAAAATACGCCTCAGGGCGCTCTAGCCACACAAATAGGATAGTGGGCTTACCTCGCCTCGTCCCTTTCCCCGCACGTCGTACAATTCATATTCAACAATACTCGCACAAGCTGAAACTACCGACATACCCATCGGTCTATCAATTCAGTCAATCCAATTGATATCATACGATCCACACATCTATCAATTCATATCATCTATTAAACCATACCATCTATCCATCCATCAATACAATTACGGCTCGCACAAGCTGAAATGGATGCAATGCTCTCACAAGCTAATATAGATGGTAGCTCGCACAAGCTGATATATACATAGATGATAGCTCGCACAAGCTGATATATGGATCGTTGCTCTCACAAGCTGATAAATGATCATTGCTCTCACAAGCTGACATACAGTGCTCACACAAGTTTATACATATATAAACCAATTGCTCGCCAAAGCTGATAATTCAATAATAAACCAACTCATACCTCAATTCAATCAATCAATCAATCCAATCGATTCAAACTAGTCATACAAATCAATTACGGTGCTAAAAGCCAACACCGGGTATTTTCAAGTTAAATACCACAACTTCATCAATTTCACACAATTCCACACTTTTGGAATTATTAACCATAATCATCAATCACTCAATTTCTCAATTTAAACATACAATTAACACAAACCGACCGCACTGCTGCGATCAGCGCGAAATTCTAACGACCGGCCATCCCGGCATAATTTTCGAAATTATTAAATAATTAAATTTAATTCCGAAAATTAAATAATTAAATATTATTTTATAATAATATAATTTAATAAAATAATATTTATAAATTCGAAATAATTATTTAATTAAAATAATTAATTAGGGCTTAAACTAGATTACACTAATTTAAACATACAATTAGCCCTAATTAAACATCCATTAAACTAATCACACAACTAATCTAATTTACATTAAAATAATCTAATCTAACCACCTAAACCTAATTAGACTAATCTAAGCACCCCTTAAGCGTCATTAACTCACTAAGCAAGAATTAGAGGATAAACTCACCGGTTTTGCGCGCCGGTGAGTTCACGGCAACCCCGACACCAAGGCGGTCGATAAACCCCAAAGCGGCGACACCAACGGAGGCCGGGAAGACACTGAAAACGGGCCTCGAAGTCTGGAACTTCTTGCTGTCTTCTGCTTCTGATCTGGGCTGAACTGCAGAGAAGAAACCAGCAACTTCAACGGCGAAAATGGGCCGATCGGAGCTCCGGCGAGCGGGTGGTTGGCAACCAATGGCTCCCAGGGGTCTTGGGGATCTTATAGGAGGTTGGGATGGGCAAAGGAAGGGTCGGAAAGGGGCGAAACAGCAAGAAAACGCAGAACAGGCGGAGCAGGGCGGAACCAGACGGTCCGGCGAGCGGAAGCTTCTCTCAGGATTTCGGGACAGCCGGAGAATCGTTCCCGTGAGCGGCGAGGTGCTCCGGAACGGGCTGGATGTCCTCGTCATGGACGTGGGTGAAGTGTTCGCTGATTCATCCGAGAAGTTGACTTTTAACTCGAATCTTTGGCGAAAGGTTAGCTGGAGCAGAAACTGAAACGAGGAGAAAACAGAGGAAGAAATGGAGTCCGATGGGCATGCGACGGTGGAGGGCTGTTGCTGCTCGGTTTCTCTGGTTTTTGCTGAGCTTCTCTCCTTCAACAATAATGGAGAAAGCCACAAATTAAGGGAGAAGAAGGCTGCTTAGCAAGGGGGGTTTCCTTGGGCTCTTTAGAGCTCAACACTTGCCATTCTCTCATTGGCTTTGCCCCCACCATGACATCACATGACCTCAGCCACTCTCTCTCCTCAAGCTTCCTCCACAACCTTGCCAATAGGTGCAAAATAGCTCTCCCCCCATGGCATACGAATTTGTTACATTTCCCTCTTCAATCTCAATCCATTTCATCCAATTCTCAACCAAACACATCCAATTGAAGCCCAATTAAATCCATCAAGGTATTCTCGTCCGTCTCATGACTTTTTCCCATCAAATGATCCAACTTGCATCCCGAAGATTCAATTAAAAACGGCCCTCTGATAATCCCGAACAAAAACGGCATTACTTTGCTTTTCCGCCAAAAATCTCGGTTTGTAGAAAAATCTTCTGGAGATGAGTCGACATTCCTAAAATGAATTGTGACTTGACAGAACTTCCAATTTCTGTAATCGGGTTCAATTTCACGGTTAAATTCAATCTGGCGCGACTTTAGCGCGTCCTAATCTACCGGGTAGCTTTTAGGAATTTTCTGTGCAATTGACCTGTGGTTGATTATTCTCAAGCCACAAAGTGCATCTTCGACACCTTGGCGACTCTCAATTGTCGTAGAAATCTCGAGGTTTCGATTACGGACACAGGGTACCCAAAACGACAGAAGAATAGGTCTAGTGCCGGTCGACGAGGATATTGCGATCAGGTGGAATCACCCACACTCTAATCACATATCTCGTCGAATCGACCTATTACGATCTCTGTTCGATTCGACGGTGTCGTAATGATCCTTGCAGATTAATACGGTCGAGTAGCCAATTCATGGTCGAATTCTCAAGTCTATTGCGTTTAGGTTCCTTAACGACTTCACCTGATAGACTAGTTATCTCGTGAGTGGCCAACTCAGAGAAGAAAGCTATAGACGCGAAGATGAAATGCCCGACTTATTTAATTGAAACCAGAATTGGAAAATCGGGATGTCACATTGCAGCTAGGTGAGCCTTCATTTTCCTGCATTCTCTAACTCAATTAGAGAACTCTTCATTTGCATTTACTGAGAATATGTTCCACGATATGATTCCATGGTAACATAATGAAGCGACTAATCTGACTGGCCTTAAATTGCTTAATTTTGAACAGTGCACCTTATGTGGAAATCGACATGAGATCAGGGGAAGTCGACGGTTATGATGCTATCTTCCTTAGTGTGCACAAGTTCCTTGGTGGACCTGGGTCTCCAGGAATCCTGCTCATGAGCAAAGCTCTCTATCGGCTTGGATCATCACCCCCATCAACCTGTGGAGGAGGAACTGTTGATTATGTGAATGGTTTAGATGAAAAGGTAAAAGCATTGATCTTTTTCAAACGACAGAGCAAATTCAAAAGCTAAGGCAATTACCATCAAAGCCTTCTGATTTTCATCAGTTGGTGACTTGTTGATTTACTTGCCGAGCAGGATACATTATACGTGGAAGACAATGAAGAAAGAGAGAACGCTGGGACTCCACAGATTATTCAGATCACAAGAGCAGCATTGGCATTTTGGTTGAAAGATTATGTGGGAAATGAAGTGATCGAGAAACTGGAGCACAAGTACATTAAAGAAGCAATCGAAAGGCTCTCCAAAAACAAGAACATAGAGATTCTCGGGAACAGAACAGCTAAGAGACAAGCTATATTGTCTTTCCTGATATACTCAACAACTAATTCCCCACCAGATTTTAATAAGAAGGGAAGAGAGAGAGGGCTTTACCTGTGGGGAGAAATGGGGAACGAAAGAGACAAGCCTCTCCACGGACCTTTTGTTGCCACTCTCCTCAATGACCTCTTTGGCATTCAAGCGAGAGGCGGGTGTGCTCGTGCCAGTCCATACGGTCATGCCCTACTTGGCATTAGTGAAGCTCAATCCCGTGCATTTAGATGTGCCATTCAGGAGGTAAGATGATTGTTTTCTTTCCTGTAAGACATAACATGTAAAATCTTAAAGATTTTCAAACCGTAATTGCCATACAGGCGAAGGGTCTATCAGGCACTAGCCCTCAACCAATGCGATCATTTCTTAGAGAAATATAAGAGAAAGCATTTTACTAATCTTCTGTGAATTTACCTTCATAACAGGGATTTGCTGGAGTGAAGCCTGGATGGACCAGAGTCAGCTTTCCCTACTACCTTTCAGAGGAGGAGTTCGAGTACATTATTGCCGCACTGGAGTTTGTAGCCTCTTATGGCCAGAGGTTCCTGCCGCTCTATCATTTCAACCTGAAAAATGGAAACTGGACCTTCAAAAAGAAGGCATTCATGGAGATTGTAGGGAAAGAAAGAAATGGCAAAATTTCTATCTTAAATGACAACCGGGCTGGTAAAGATCTCAATGGAGATGCTAAACGTGAGAGCCTCATTGCCAGGTATACACCATATTGGGAGAGTGCAAAACATATTGCAGGTCTCCTCCCCAAATTTCCCTCCCCACGCAGGATCCATGTAGAAATTGATCCAGAGCTACTGTACTTCCGCATCTAGTAGAAGATTTGAAAAACGAAATTAAATTGAATACAAGTTATGTCCAAAGTCCATACAAATAGACAATGCAACTTCAATTACTATGTCACCGAGAGTCATCTGAAGATAATAGCCAAGCTGACTGTCCCAGGCACCTATAGATACATGTACCAACTCAAAATGAGCAACTCATGAGTTGTGAGAACAACTCTCTTGTTGGCTGGGCCCACCTCTTGTGGGGCCAAGCTAACATTAAAACAAAAGAAACAAAATGAAGAGAAGAAAAGTCAAAAAGCAAGTGAAAAAAAATAGAAGAGTTCGTGCAAGGTGCGAGCCCAAGAAGAGAGAGAAAAATAGAGAGAAGGCGCGGGACAGAGTGGTCTCGCCGAGAGCAAGCGGACAAGAAAAAGGAAGGAGGGCTGAATCTTTCCGGTGGCCAAATAATAACGGAATTAGCTTAAATTTGAATATATTATTCGTAAGGTGAGGGCTACAAGTTGATTGGTTTCATTCATTGAGAATTTCTTCTAAATTTTCTAATTGTGATCTTACTCCAAATTTGTTAATTCCCTTTGTTGTGAGCAAATATGGTTGTAATACTTATGTTGAGCCTTTAATGTGTGAATAGATAAGACTACTTTATGTATTCTAAGTAATGGAAGTTTCGGGCTGTCCATGATTTTTCCTGCATTGATTTTCCACGTTAAATCCTTGAAGTTGTTGTTGGCTTTATTTCCTCATCAATTTGGCATTATATTTGCTTATTCCGAGGTTATATTGGCCGGCTATTGTTCATGCTAAGTTGATTTTGGTCTATTTAGTTTTGGGGGAGAAATTGAATTTAGTTCACGGAGAATTGTTACACAATCTTTTAACGCTTAGGAGTACTCTCACCATGTGAATAATAGTGAAGGATTGACAGTGAAAGAGGAACCCTGCAATTAGTAATGCCACCTCTTCTATTGATTTTATCTAAGCAGTGATCAGAAATCGCCTCTAAAACAAGGCTTAAACTACACAAGCTTTTAACGCCGTAAAATAATCCACTCAAACTATCCGTTGAACGCCAACAGGCATGTAGCCCTGCTGGTAAAGGGATTGGGAGGTGGGGCCGCAGGGTACTAGATCCAAGATTCAACCCCAGTGAGCATCGCACACATATGTACATAGAAGAGAGAAGTGAGACCAAAAGAAAAAACAGTCTCTGGAACTATAAGGTAGTCTTGAGTTCTTTAAAGAAGCATCCAACCCCCACAAAAACACGCAGCAATACACCAAATGCTAAAGCGAAGGCTTATAAAGTCATTGAAAAGAGCGTATAAACCGTATACAATGATTTCAAACAATGTCTATGCACTAAACTATTGCATTTGTCGTACAATAGAATATGTTGTCCTATAGTCAGATTTTATTCGAAATAGGAAAATGCATAGATCAGAAACAACTTTGCTTCTTGAAGAGAAAGCTACAAATTACATCCAACAAATAGTCAAAATATATAATAAAGATTTCAATAAAAGTATTCTCATGCATTATAAGATGGTTAATCTATTATTCCATGCCAAGAAGTATGGACCTTTATCCATACCAATAGATTCCAATAAGTGTTGATAAGAGTCGAACAACTATTAGGCAAGAAAAAATGGTAAATTTTTTTTTTCATACAACTTTTTGGTAACTTACTAACACTTTTAGAAAATTTCAACATTTTTAACAATTTGCAAATTATAAGTTTTTAAATTAACTTACTAAAATCATTTGCATAATTGCGATTGCTTTAAATTTATCAATTTGAATGTGAAATCACTGATCTAAATTAGACCGAACAACTTTTGTTGGACTAAATTGTCAACTAGTTTCAATTTACCATCTCTCATTTGAATTACTTACTTATATTTAATTATTTTCTTAGAGATAAAGAGAAATTGGTAATTAAAATAAATAATTAACATTGATAACCAACTCGAATAGTAGAACTGTTTAAATTATGTTATTACATAAAAAAGATTGGTACTTTGCAAGTTGTTCAAATTTGATATTTTCATAGAAACGCTGGTAAATTAATAATAAATTACTGAAAAATCAGATGGCCTGTAATTTATTTATTTTTTACTAAGATTTTTAACCCTTACTGATTCTTTTTGAAATCTACCTTCATGAAAAAAAAAAAAAAAGAATCCTTTCTTTTTAACGAAACAATAGAATAATACCAATTATGTAATAACATTAAATTAGCACAAAACCCAGAAAATCATACGTATATGTGTGTGTGTGTGTGTGTGTGTGTGTGTGTATGCATGTATGTATATTTGTGTGTATCAT
Organism: Eucalyptus pumila; assembly: GCA_016097595.1. Taxonomy (NCBI): domain Eukaryota; kingdom Viridiplantae; phylum Streptophyta; class Magnoliopsida; order Myrtales; family Myrtaceae; genus Eucalyptus; species Eucalyptus pumila. Next base: position 65,593,785 of record CM027853.1, read on the forward strand.
ATCTTGTGAAAATTCTAAATAAAGGCTTAAAGTGTTCTTATTTCTCAAATAAGGGCCTAAATGTGGACCTTATTTTAAATAAGCTCTTGAAATACTCTAATTTTCTCAAATAAGTATCAAAAGAAGAATTTGTTTCAAATAAGAGTATGAAGTGATTATATCAATTTCAAATAATGATCAGCTTTCTAGTTGGTCAAAGGTATCTTTGCCAATTACTTTTTTTTTTCTCTTCTTTTTTGCCGATGGCCAGTTGACCACCAACATTCCTCACTAGATCTAGGTGAGGGTCGCCTCGCCAACGACCGGCAAGGGATGGCCTTGTCTCAGCAAAGCGAGCTCATGCTAGGCAAGGCCACCCTCGAAAGCTACAAGTGAGGCCAACCCTCGTTAGATTCAAGAAAGGGTCACCTCGCCCGCGGTCGACAAGGTTGCTGAGCCCTCACCCAAAAAACAAAAAACAAAAGAAGAAAAAACCAGTGCTAGCCGACGAGGGTAGGCCCTCATTTGCAATTGCCATAGTCACTTTAGCCCCTTATTTAAAATTGCAATAGCCATTTCGGGTCCTTATTTAAGATTGATATAACCATTTCAAGTACTTATTTTACACAAAATCCACTTCAGACCTTTATTTGAGAAAATGATAGTACTTCGAGCCCGTATTTGAAATTTTCTCTTATATCTCATTTAACCCATAACGGCCTCATTGATTGTAAGATTAAGCTCAACAGGAATACTGAAGCATTGTTCATAATCATTTTATTTATCGCTTTTCTATTTTTTTTTGAAACACAAAAAACAAAAAAAAAATTATGTTTGATAACTTCAATTAATTTTTCTATTTCCCTAAGCAAATCAATGGCTAAGAATAAACTTGGAACAGAAATTAGAAGTAAAAAAAAAAACCTACTTCTTTGTTTTCATGAACAAAAAAATAATAATATCATTTTAGAAAAGAAAAAAAAAAGGCTTAACGTACCCTGCTCATCTTTACAAAATTGACACAAGGTTTAGTCTCTTGACACAATCCAAGTCCCCATTTTTTGGAATGAAAATTTAAAAAATTCATAAATTCATAAATTTAGGAAAAATTTAGAAAATAGATTTTGAGTTGTTTTACTATATTTTAGTGTTAATTCTAGTTTAGATTTAATTTAGCATAAAAAATCTGAAAATCTTTTGATGAAAATAAGATTCAAAATTGTATAAGCTTTTTGGGCTTTATAATGTGGATTTTTTAATACCATTTTCTTTTAGAGACAATGCCAGGTTGTGAAAGCTTGGTAACTCCGATCTTCTTCTCTTAAGATTCTATTGGAGACATCCTTTAAGAACATCTGCAGTATTGTTTTGATAGAAAATTTATATAGTTCTGAACAAGTCTTTTGGATTATCATTTGTCTTGTGTTCATAGCAATTGAATAAGCTTGTGCTCCGTAAATCTCCAATTTTATTTGCTTGAAGGTTTGATGAGTTCACCAAAGATCGGCTCCATCATCAATTGTTTCGCATTGTTCATTCTACCAAGTAGCATTTGCTCTTCTCCTTACAACTAAAAAAGCTCATAAGGTCTATACAAATGTTAATTGTAAGCCCAAAAATTTATTGTCATCATCCCCACATTTTGAGTGGTAGAGGTATAGCACAAGTGTCAAAGTTTAGCACCGGAGATACTTAAATGTCAAAAGTTACAAAAAGTACACGAGAGTGTCACTTTTTTAAAAAATTGGAACATTTGAATGTCAAGTCCGATAAAGGCTCCCAAAAATCCTATGCGGTAATTTTTTTAAATATAACTTGTCCACATGGCTCACCAGAGAGCTTAGTCAGCTTAAGATCTGTCTAGTAAAACTTATATTTCGAGAAATAATTTCTTTTTAGAAATAGTTTTTTTCTATTTCTATTTTCTGAAACAATTTATAAGTAAAAGAACGTGTTTGATGACTACAAAAGATTTCTATTCGTGGAATAGAAAAAAAATGTGTTTGATACGATCCACAATTTTTTTTTTGTAACATATAATTTCTTTTAACTTTTTAATAATTTTTTCCTTTTTTTATTATTTTTCCTTACTGCCGACCATCACTCGCCGCCATTAGTCCACCAATGACAGCGACAGTTGGCAATTGGCATTCTGCCGATGCTAGTGGCCAACAATGTCTGAATAGCAGGGATCAATGATGGGGGGCCAGCAGGCGACAAGGAAGAAGAAAAGGAAAAAATAAAATAAAAATGACTTATGTCTAAAAATTATTCCTAGGAATAAAAAACTACTTTTTTTTTCTACTTATTGTTTCTACTTCAAATCTAATTCCCAACCACTTTTCTATTCCGGGGAATAGAAAAATTAATTAACTTTATCAAATAGATTTTTATTCCTTTTTTGTTCTAGGAAACAAAAGAATAGAAAAACAAAAGAACATAAGCATTAACAAATAGGCTCTTAGACTCACCTAAAATGACATTATTTCCATCGTTGGGAAAAATAAAAGAACCAAATCAACCAAATCAACCAAAACGATGTCATGTCCCCAATTGCCCCAACCTAAAACCTTAAATCAACCAAAATCCCCATTGAAGTGCCTCAACCTATTCCAGAACCTTAATTTCTATTTGCCCCAAATTCTACTGCTAAATATTGAAAATTGAGAGCAAGACTTTCACTAGCAACTCAAACTTCCCTCACAAAAGCAAAAGAGAAGGCGAGCATTTCCGTTATGGTGGGTTACCACATTTAAGAAGAATATCATGGAGTTGAATGAATCCTGAGAAAAGATTTTATGAATGTGCCCAATATAGAGAATGGGCGAAGTGCAAATACTAAAAATGAGATAATGCATGTTGGCACCTGATTTTTAGTCAATGCATTATTAAAAGTAAAAATCGCGGCTTGAGTTTCTGATCCCGACAAAATTCATCTCTTGGCCAAAAAATATAGTTTTTCGTTTCTTTATTTTGTATTGTCTTTTTTAAATAAGGTTTAGCTCATTTTCGAGAAAAAAACTTGAAAAGTTAAACAGTTGACTTTTGTGTTAACTTTTTTATCAACCCTTTAACCAAAAGTCAACCCCAGGTCAAAAATTGACTTTTTATCCAAAAATTTTCATTTAGTTTTAATTTCACTTTTTTCATATTAATTTCTCGAAAATCCAAAGAATTGACCAAAAAATCAATTTTTTAGGAAAAGTTAACTAAATGGTTGACTTTTGGTCAAATTTTTGACATAAAAAGGAAAATAATTTAAAAAATAAAAAATGCACAAATACATTTATTTTAATGTCAATTTGGCTTTTGTGTCAAAAATTTCACAAAATTCAACTAAGAACGCTGATTTCCGAATTTTTCAATTTTGGGTTCTGAATCAACTAAAACTAAATTACTTTTATTCTAGTCATAATTAGGTGTAATTCATTCTTTGACATTTGGTCTAGAGACTATCTAAAATTTGCTTGTACATTTAATTTCGTGATTTATCGAGTCAAAATACGAATTGTCGTTTGAGCCCTAATTAGGGGATGAAAATCGATCATTCATAAGTACCGAATAGACAATTGTTTTTCATCCATTTTCTTAAGATAAGTCCAAATTCGAAATCAATTTTGTGAAGTTCACACCAGAATTTATTAATTTGAAGAATTTTATCCTCTTAGACATTAGAAAATCAAGCAATTGAGCTTCAATCGACAAAGTTCAAATTCACCCCTTCATGACTATGGTTTAATTTCATGAATCTAGGTCTAATTCTAATATTAGGTTTAGATCCTTTTTGACCTAAACCCAAGCGCTTCAATTTAAGGTCAATTTGAATACGATAAGTGATCTTACATATGGGTAGCTCATTAGATAAGGCAATTTTAACACTAATTGAGTTCAACTTTAATTTGCAATTTTTCCCATTGAATTGCAAATTTTACCATAGCCATTTAGGCCCAATTCAAAGTACCCATGGTTTCGACTCATTGTTTTTCATGATAATCATTCAATTAGGTCAATAAAAGGCCCCTAGATCATGTTCATAAGGTTTGATTAGTTTAATTATATCTTAATTGGTCAATTTCTTCTTAAAATGATAAGGTTCATTTTCAATTTGGTCCTTAAGGGAGCAAATTACATAAATTTTAGACCTACAAGGGTCACAAGTGGACAAGATAGCTGGAAACCGAACAAAACCGGTCAAGAACTGGTCAAAATCTAGCTGAACCGAATTGAACTGGTTTGACTGATCTGACTGGCTATCAGCAGGGCTAACCGGTTTAGCCCCATGCCAATCGGTTCTTGACATCCGGCAACTGGTTCTGAGATTTTCTCAATGTCAATTTCACTTCTGCACCTTCAATTTCCTAAAATTTTACAAATTGACCATCGAACTTCATCAAATTGCAAATTAACTCCCGATTGGACATTTTGACGTAATTCCCGACTTTTGCTTCGTTTTTTGCAAATCAAAACCACTAGATTAATTACCCAACACCTTGAGATCATGATAGAGCATTTGAAATCAATTTTTGATTGTTGGATCGAAATTTCGTCCATCGGATGGAACCAACGACCGAAATCACTTAATTTGGGGTGTATATAAATGAAATTTTCCTCCATTTTCTAAGAGGGCTTATTTCTACACGAAAATTTTCTCCCCCATAGTATCTCTCTCTATTTTCTCTCTCAAATCTCTCGAGAAAACCAGATCTCTCCCTCTCTCTAGTTTGATCCGATTAGATCTCTCTCCGATGAACTTTTGCCGCCGGTTTTAGCCCCCGCTGGCAGTCTTCATCCCTACACCACCATCCAGCCCCTTTGTCCCTCACTACCAATGGTGGTTGAAACAAGGTCAAGCTTCTGTAAGAGCCCACCATAACAAACAATGATAACAAAATAATTCTTATCATAAGTCATTTCTGCAATCAAGGAAAAAAAATAATTAAGTTTTGGGACCATATCGACAAAGGATGATAGACAATTGCACATGAAGGTTCCACACTTTCATAGACTTTATTAAAGAAAAGGGAATAAATGCACAGGTTATTTAATGGAAAGAAATGACAAGATGCACCCACGACAGCCACTTCAATTATATTACCTTCACTTAAAATATTGACCAATAAATAGAGGTTCCCACAGCAAACATAGATCCCACGACACATATTTCAATACTTGAATTAAAAAAAATAAAAAAAATAGCAAGATGTCCCCACAACAACCACTCTGAGCCCTAAAAATTGCCCTCACGCATCACAATATCACATCTGAGCCCTAAAAATCGTTTTCGCACATCACAATACCATATACAAGCCCTAAATCACACATCACAGTAGCATAGAAGCCCTAATTTTCCTTATGCCAAGCCCTAAATTGCCAATCTAAAACCTTCAATTGCTTAAGCACCACATTTGAGCCCTAATCGCATATCATAGTATAATCTGAGCCCTACATTTCTTGACCAACCCCCACATTTCCCAGCCAAACCCTAAATTTCCCATCAAAACCTCAATAGACGAGTCTGAGCCCTAATTTCACACCAAAAATGAGGGGGAGAAGCGGACAAAACCTGGGCGAGCAACGACGACAAGTGATGACCAACCTTAGTGAGTGTGAACAGCGATCGAGAACAGCGACAGAGAGAAGAGCGTGGGTGTGAGTGTGAGAGTCTAACCGTGAATGAAGACGGCGAGATCTGGTTTACCCTCAAAATAAACTAAACAATGTCATCTAGTACCAAGGAAAATTAACATTGTTTGGCTTGGTGAAGCCAGCTTGGATGGGACGACGTCGTTTTTGTTATCCACGTATATTTTTTTTAAAAATAATTGCCACCTTAGTAAAGTATGTCCTCAAAAAATACCATGTATGCAACTTGGCCAATTTTCTCACCGTTAGCACTTAATTGTTCCATTTCACCTTATTTTGACACTTAAGTATATATTTCCTAACTTTTGACACTTAAGTGTCTCCGTACCAAGTTTTGGCACTCCAGGTATTCGTGCATTTATCTTGAGTTATAAACTAATGAAATTCTCTACTGTCATTTCTAGTCATCCATATTTGAGTAATTATTATATTGAATTTTCTAAGGCCATCTTAGAATATCTCATTCAATTAAATCCTTACAGAAGTCAAGTTTTATTTAGATATGAATTGTTAAGTTTCCTCTAACATTTTTATAATTAAATGAAAAAAATGAAAAATCGAAATTTTTAGAGTCATACCAAATGTATTTATATTCTTTTTCTATTCTGAAAATATAAATTCTATGCAGATATTATATGTGTTGTCTTACTTATAAACTCATCTAGGGAATAGAAATAGAAAAAAATATTTTGGAGCAGAAATTATCCTTGAAAATAGAAACGTTATTAAACACACCGTAATTATTCCCTAAATTAACCCTAACTCCGAGTTTCTTGATTCCCTAGTCAGCGCGCGTGCAAGAATAGTTTATGCTGCTCATTAAAATAAAGATTAGTTTGTCTGGTCCACCTTACCCATACAAATGTTCTCGCAACAGAGAAGATGTTGCGAGAACATGGAAAACGTTTATTGATGCTACATACATTTGTTTTTCGTATCAGTTGATATGGAATAAAACAAGTTATGAGGTATAGTTCCCAAGGAACTCTCTCTCTCTCTCTCTCTCTCTATTAAGCGCGATTCTCGTGGAATTGAGCAAATGGTATGGGGCACGACCGTGTGGGAAATGAATTACTCAAATTGACGTCAATGCATAGATCAGAAGCAGCAAAGGCAGAAGATGAATCCCCAGAATCGGTGAGCCCCATGATTTTTATGGGATTAGGCATCATGAGCTGGAACAGAGGGATAAAGTTCTCTTTATTGATTAGGTAGGGATCGACTTTGAATTCAAAGATATAGGCAGCTGGTTGGGGTGCACTCCATAAGTGGTCCATTATCATCCTGGAATACTGATAAAAGTCAGGTAGTTAAGGAGAAAAAAGTAGAAATGAGCGACCATAGCAGTCTCGTTCACCGTTGTTACAAGAGTTTCGCATCCGGCATGGGATGTTTAGCTTTAGACAAAGCGTCATAACGTGCATAGAATCAAGTAGATCATCATAGGAGAAAGTATCAAAAAAGTCTTACACATAATCTATTAGTACCATTTCAGTTCTAAGTATTTCACTCGAATCAATTTAATCTTAAACATTCTGTAGTTGTATCAATTAAATTTATCTGGCCAAATTCGCCAGAAATTACTTATGAACGTGGCTATCTTGCTTGACTCGGCCAGCGCTAATTTTAATATTTTTCAGAATTTTTTTATTATCCTTTCTTTTCTTCTTTCATTTTTTTTTTATTTTAATTGTAGCTGGCAAGGGTCACAAGCCGTTGTCAGCCATAGGCGAGGAGTCGAGGACCACCAAGTCCTTGCAAGAGGCTGCAAGGGCCACCTTTGCCCAAGCCATGATGACTCTTATAGGTCACTAGGTGAGGGCATATGAGCCTTGCCAGCTGTTAGCGAGGGTCGTGGCTCTCATCCAAGCCATCACTTGGTGCCGGCGAGGGCTGCCAAGCCCTCACCCGACCACAAAGGCGAGGGTGGCCTTTGACCTCATAGCATCTAACAAGGGCTTCGCAGCCTTCTTTCGCGGCCGGTGAGGGCCTACTAGCAGCCCTTGCCAGGCCCTCGCCGGCCCCAACGACAAAAAGGAATATGGCGATGTGCGGCGTCCAGCAGAAAGAAGCATCAAGTCTATGTCCGTAAGCAGAGAGCCAATGGGCGTTCTAATCCATGACAAACCACAGGGTCACACACCCACCATATAATTAATTAATAAAAAAAAGCAAAGTATAAAAATAATAATTATAAAAAGATTCTGCTTCCATTTTGACTTCTCATGCCAAACCCTCTCTTTTTAAGTCCATAGGATGAGTCATTCCTTCCCTCATGCCCTAAAACAACACTCCTCACCCAGGGGAGAGAGAACGTGCACTGATCTCTTGTTAATTTCTTCTTCGCTAGACAAATGGAACTAGGGCAGCCCAGGCAACCCCATCTCAACATCATTAACAAGTACATCAACCCAAGAAATGGCAAGGGTGATCCGTCATCATCGCCATTGCCATCAAGGAATGATTTGTGCAAGCACTCCGGATCCTTTCGAAATCTCGGAGTGGGAGTCCTGGCGGCAGCGGGCGGCATCTCCGACGTGGAGAAGAAGCTCTTATGGCTCCGCTCTCAAATCATTGGTGGCGATGCCGAGTGCGACTCACCATTCGGCAGGCGACGGCTCACGTATGCCGATAGCACCGCCTCCGGCCGCTGCATCCACTACATCGAGGATTTCATCATCGACAACATCCTTCCGTTTTATGGTACATGTGTCAAGTGTCTAAGAAGTTTTTCTTCTAATTTCGCACACGGTGGCCATACACACACAATTCATCTACAGTTGCATTTCTTAAGGTAATGAGAATATTTGATGCGTAGTATATGCCAGCGCAATGAATAAGAAGACTGAGATTGCGACACATATCCAATATAGGGCCAATGTCAGACATTTTTTGAAAACTCCTCTCCTATACACTCACGCTCCGCCGTGCGCGCACCCAATATTTTCTCCACCTCTTCTGCCTCCCCTGCATGCGCTCGCTCTCTCTCCTCTCTCCTCTGCCTTCCGCGCCTTCATCAACCACCTCTGCAACTCCCTCAACCATGGCCTCTCCTAGCACCACCCCTGAGCTTCCTCATCACCAACCCCGTCTCCCTAGTCTTCCTGGCCTCGCGTCCTCTTGGCGGCCCTCCTCGTCACCTAGATCTTGCTCTGCCTCTTCCGCCCTGCCGACCCCCCTGGGTCATCTTCAGCCGCACCTACTCGGACTGCGAGACCCTCGGCATCCTCATCGTCCTCAGCATCCGATTGATGAGCCACCACATCTCTGGCTCCACCATAGCCAAATCGCTGCCCACTTTGGGCTCCGCCCTCTCTCTCTCTCCCTCCGAGTCCCAACTGAGCCCTCATCCGACGAACCACGACGCAGCCTCCACCTCCACCAAGGGCTCAATGAGAGAGGAGGTGGCAAAGAGAGAGAGAGTCAAGCGAGAGGGCGCGTGCAGGGAAGAGTAGAGGTAAGCATGGTTCTAGGGTAGAATTTGGAACTTGAGGACTGGACCGGTAGAAACTTGTAAGTTCCAAGTTCCGAGGTATGTAGGGTAAATTTCAAGTTCCAAAAAATGATAAACCTATTTCAAGAGGTAGGTTTCAAGTTCTTAGTTAGATAAACCTAGAACTTGGAACCTGTAACCTAGAATCTGAAATAAATTTTAATATTTTTCTTGATCTATATCTCCGTGCGATCTTCCGATATTCCATGATGTTTAATGATGAATGTATAATCTAGAATCACTAATCTGAGTTTCCATTTTATGGCAAAGATTTTTACTTTATTAATGTTCATTTTTTCATGTATTTAAATATAAGTTATGATTAGTGAATTGTAATCGTTCAAATAATAATATAAGTGGGACCTAGGTAGACTTTGGAACCTATGACAAGATAGATTCCAAGTTTTAGGGTATGTAAGGAGGGTTTCAAGTTCCAAAAAAATGAGAAAATTGTTTCAATGGGTAGGTTCCAAGTTTTAGTTGGAACCTGTATGGAATTTGGAGCAGTTCACCCCTACTTTTATTTAGTTGAATTCCTTGCTAATAATTCCTTTTCTTTTGTTGATAGTTTTGTTCATTTTGTATTTTCTTTGATGAATGACAAGCTTGTTTATTATTATTGCAATCATTTTCGTTTTGTTTAACTAAAAATGAAACAAAAGGAGAAAAAGTAAAAAGAACCTGTTGGACCCTAGAACCTATGACAGGGTAGATTCTAGGTTCCAGGTTCCAATGGGTAGGTTCCAAATTCTAAACAATGAGGAACTTGTACCCAATGATAGGTTTTAGTTTATAGGCAGAATCTATAAAGAACCTAGAACCGCACACCCCTAGGGAAAAGAGCGTGCAGCGAGGAGAGAGAGCCTTAAAATTTAGGCCCCACACACGACACCTGTCACGCGTTGCGTTTTTAAAGGCCTTCTTATTTGCCATGCAAATTGGAGGCACCCAATATTTCTTCGCATTAGGTCATTTTTCTAAAAAATAAATATTCCTTCTTTAGTTAATTCTTTGCAAGTCAAATGCATTATTGGAGCGGGTACGTTTTGGTTGACATTCTGCGAACTTATTAAATCATTTTATGATTTGTAATTACATTTCAATCATACATGTTTCGAAACTTGTGCGCTTAAGTGTATAGGTAATGTCACTCTCGACGATGTATATATAACATGAGAGTCTATGTGGATGACTTGGACCCTCTACTTTTGATTTCTATTATTTATTTCACACATTGTCTCTTAAACAAATGGTACTAAGTTAACAAGTCGGTTAAGAAATATTGAAGTCAACCTAGCAAAAGGATTTTCACCTGCCATCTCTTACCTTCACCAGCACAGGCAGTTGTTCTTTAGACAACTTCCAAAGAAGTTGCAGTGGAGTCTACCCTCCCCACCTAAAAGAGCTCCTTTGCTTCGGAGCAATTTTATTTTTTCCTTTTCTACTCAGGTGGAAATATTACTGAATTTCACATACCAAAATTCAGATGAAATATTTTAAAGAATTACTCAAGTACAATATGAGGGTCTATGTCAGGTGACTTTTTTCTTTTACTTTTGATTTATATTATTTAACTTTATCATCCGATGTTTGAGTTATATTTAGTATCAAATGCCTCAAATATTTGACATATAATAGATACAAATATTTAAAGTCATTTCAGTTCGTGATTTTTTTCCATAATGATTAGTTTAGCCTTTTTTTTCTCATTCCTGCCGAAGCACACCCCTGGACAATAAATTAATTTTCGGTGGGCAGACCAAATCACGGAGCAATCCTCTCAGACTTTCACCTACTCCATTCCAATGGAACTCCATTCCAATGGACTTTGTCTAATACACAGTAAGTCAATGTATGACAAGACGAGGCAAAAAGTCGATGTTTATAAGACAAGAAGTTGCAATTCTCGACAGAACCCTCTTTTCTTTATTCTGTGGCCTGTCAAATAATTTCCAATGCTTTGTCCGAATACATAAACCTGATAACTCTAGGTGTGTAAAAGAGGTCGTCCTACTCAAATTTATCGTCATTTCACGTTTTTCCCAAAGTCAAGATCCTACAGTACACATTCTACAAGATTAGTTGTGCGCTGACCATCTTCAATGTCAATCCTATATAGGAAGAATCACTGAACTGGAGGTTACTCTTCATATATGTGCATATAGGTAACTCACACACGTCGAACAGCCACGTAGGTCACCGGACCACCAAGACCGTGCACGAGGCCTCGAGCTACATCAAACGATGCCTAGGAGGGGGACCTGAGGACGTGATTTTGTTCTGTGGATCAGGATCCACTAGGTCGATCAAGCGGCTCCAAGAAGTCATGGGCATTGCAGTGCCATCGCTCCTAAGAGAGAGGATGATTAAGTGCATGCCAAGCGAAGAGAGATGGGTGGTCCTAGTGGGGCCTTATGAGCACCACTCAAACCTTCTCTCATGGAGGCAAAGTCTAGCGGAGGTCGTAGAGATCGGACTAGATGAAGATGGGTCGATAGACATGGAAGATTTAAGGCAAAAACTTGAGTCTTATCGAGATGCTAACAGGCCAATTCTGGGTTCTTTCTCAGCCTGCAGTAATGTAACCGGGATTTGTACCAACACAAGAGCTGTCGCGAAGCTGCTTCACCAATTCGGTGCCTTTGCTTGCTTTGATTTTGCAGCTAGGTGAGCCTTCAGTTTCATGGAATTTCTAACTCAATCGGAGAACTCTTTATTCAAATAGATAATCCAATAATAACAAACCGTTTGCACTTAACTGCGGAAATGTAACAAGACTATACAATTTTTGAACAGTGCACCTTATGTGGAAATCGACATGAGATTGGGGGAAGTCGATGGTTATGATGCTATCTTCCTGAGTGTGCACAAGTTCCTTGGTGGACCTGGGTCTCCAGGAATCCTGCTCATGAGCAACGCTCTCTATCGGCTTGGATCATTTCCCCCATCAACCTGTGGAGGAGGAACCGTTGATTATGTAAATGGCTTCAATGAAAAGGTAAAGCATTGATCTGTTACAAAAGATAAGAGCAAATTCAAAAGATAAAGCAATTGCCAAAAAACCATTCTAATTTTCATCACTCAAGTAACTTGTTAATTTACTTGCCTAGCAGGATACATTATACGTAGAAGACATTGAAGAAAGAGAGAATGCTGGGACTCCACAGATTATTCAGATCACAAGAGCAGCTTTGGCATTTTGGTTGAAAGATTATGTGGGATATGAAGTAATTGAGAAACTGGAGCACAAGTACATTAAAGAAGCAATGGAAAGGCTCTCCAAAAACCAGAACATAGAGATTCTCGGGAACACAGCAGCTAAGAGACAGGCTATATTGTCTTTCCTGATATACTCAACAACTAATTCACCACCAGATTGTGACAAGAAGGGAAGAGAGAGAGGGCTTTACCTGTGGGGAGAAACGGGGAAGGAAAGAGCCAAGCCTCTCCACGGACCTTTTGTCGCCACTCTCCTCAATGACCTCTTTGGCATTCAAGCGAGAGGGGGGTGTGCTTGTGCCAGTCCATACGGTCATGCCCTACTTGGCATTAGTGAAGCTCAATCCCGTGCATTTAGATGTGCCATTCAGGAGGTAAGATGCTTGTTTTCTTTCCTGTAAGACATAACATGTAAAACCTAAAGGTTTTCAAACCGTAATTGCCATACAGGCGAAGGGTCTATTAGGCACTACCCCTAAACCAAAGCGATCATTTCTTAGAGACATATAAGAGCAAGCATTATACTGATCTTCTGTGAATTTACCTTTATAACAGGGATTTGCTGGAGTGAAGCCTGGATGGACCAGGGTCAGCTTTCCCTACTACCTTTCAGAGGAGGAATTCGAGTACATTATTGCTGCACTGGAGTTTGTAGCCTCTTATGGCCAGAGGTTCCTGCCGCTCTATCATTTCAACCTGAAAACCGGAAACTGGACATTCCAAAAGAAGGCATTCATGGAGATTGTAGGGAAAGAAAGAAATGGCAAAATTTCTATCTTAAATGACAACCGGGCTGGTAAAGATCTCAATGGAGATGCTAAACATGAGAGCCTCATTGCCAGGTATACGTCATATTGGGAGAGTGCAAAACATATTGCAGGTCTCCTCCCCAAATTTTCCTCATCGCGCAGGCTCCATGTAGAAATTGATCCAGAGCTACTGTACTTCCGCATCTAGTAGAAGATTTGAAAAAAGAAATTAAATTGAATACAAGTTATGTCCAAAGTCCATACAAATAGACTATGCAACTTCAATTACTATGTCACCGATAGCCATCTGAAGATAATAGCCAAGCTGACTGTCACAGGCACCTATAGATACTTGTGCCAACTCAAAATGAGTTACTCATGAATTGTGAGAACACTCTCTTGTTGGCTGGGCCCACCTCTTGTGGGGCCAAGCTAACATTGAAACAAAAAGAAGAGAAGAAAAGTCAAAAATCAAGTGAAAAAAAGAGGAGTTCGTGCAAGGTGTGAGCCCAAGAAGAGAGAGAAAAACAGAGAGAAGGCGCGGGACAGGGTGGTCTCACCGGGAGCAAGCGGACAAGAAAAAGGAAAGAGGGCCGAATCTTTGCGGTGGCCAACGATAACGGCATTAGCTCAAATTTGAATATATTATTCTGGGAGGTTGAGGGCTACCAATTGATTGGTTTTATTCATTGAAAATTTCTTCTAAATTCTCTAATCGTGATTAGGATTTTCTTACTCCGAATTTGTTAATTCCCCTTTGTTGTGAGCAAATATGATTATAATACATATGTCGAGGCTTTAAAGTGTAACTAGATAAGACTACTTTATGTATCCTAAGTAATGGAAGTTTTGGGCTGTCCATAATTTTTCCCGTATTGGTTTTCCACATTAAATTGTTGGAATCAAAAGGACTTGGAGGGAGAGAGTACACACACAGAGAGATTATATTACACAATATGCCTTGCAAAGGCTTAATAGAGTACACACACTAGCTTTGCTAAGCTTAAAACTCTCTAAAATCTCACTCTCTCACACACTAAAAAAAAAAAAACTAACATAACCCCTATATCTATAAGCACTTCACCGCCTGGACTTTAGACATGCAAGAGTTAAAGTTGAACTTTTCTTCTTGGCAGTCAAAAACTGTGGGCTGCGTTTCCTTCAAGTCCAAGTTGCAAGCCACAAGTTCACCTTCCTTCGTACTTCTTGAGATCTCCAGCAGCAAGTATAATAACATTTTATTGTTGTGCCCAAGATACTTGTACTTTCTTCATGATTTTTCTTCTCCGGCGGCTTAGAGAGACGTGGTGCTGGAGCACACGTTTCTTTGACGGTTTACAAACCGACTAACTCTTGCTTACACATAGCCAAAAAACAATTAAAAGACAAATAAGCTAATCAAAACCAATTTTACTATTTTCTAACAGCCTCCCTTAAAATTGATTTTGTAAGACTACGACACCAAGCATTGTCTTCAATTTCTCGAACAAATCTGCCTTCAATGGTTTTGTCAAAATATCTGCAATCTGGTCTTCGGATTTACAAATCAAGTTCAATCTCACCTTCTTTAATCAGCTCACGAATATAATGATACTTGATGTCGATCTGTTTGCTCCTGCCATGAAATACAGGATTCTTGGCCAATGCAATCGCTGACTTGTTATCACACATCAATTTAGTAGGACCTTTTTGTTCATGCATAAGCTCAAAAAGCATCCTTCGAAGCCACATCGCCTAACATGCTGCTGAAGATACTGCAATGTATTCTGCTTCAGCTGTTGAGAGTGCAATAACTTGTTGTTTCTTTGATGACCAAGAAATTATTCCTGATCTAAGAAAGAACGCATATCCAAAAGTGCTCTTCTGTGTTTCAGTATCACCTGCCCAATCACTGTCTGTATACCCCACTAAACTAAAATTTTCAGTATAAGTATAAAAAATTCCATGATCACGAGTTCCACTGACATACCTTAAATTCTTTTTGCTGCTTGCAAATGTGATTGGTATGGTTTCTCCATAAACCAACTAATAATTCCCACGCCATAAGTTATATCTGGCCTAGTGGTAGCCAAATATCTTAAACTGCCAATAATACTTTTGAAATAAGTGGGATTTACCAATTCACCGGTTCCTTCTTTCTTCAACTCCAACCGTTCTGCTACAGGAGTTCGAATTGATTTGAGCGTTTCCATATTGAATCGCTTCAAAACATCATTAGCATACTTCTGCTGTGAAACAAATATGCCTTCATTTGTCGGCTTCACTTCAAGGCCCAGAAAATAGGACATTAATCCCAAATCTGTCATCTCAAATTGACTTGTCATGGCCTCCCTGAATTCAGCAAGCATCTTCTCACAGCTTCCTGTAAATATCAAATCATCAACATAAAGGCAAACAATTATAATATCGCCGTTAGTATTTGATTTGATATACAGTGTATGCTCATAAGGGCACTTTTGAAAGCCATGCTCCAACAGGTAAGTATCAATCCTCGTGTACCAAGCTCGAGGTGTCTGTTTTAGCCCATACAACACTTTCTTCAGTTTATAAACTTGATTTTCATGCCCTTTCTTCACATAACCTTGTGGTTGCTCCACATATACTTCCTCATCGAGAAAACCATTAAGGAATGCCGATTTCACATCCATTTGATGGATTTTCCAACGGTTCTGAGCTGCAAGTGCCAAGATCATTCGAATGGTATCCATTCGAGCCACTGGTGCAAATACTTCAAAATAATCAATACCTGGCTTTTGCTTGTAGCCTTTCACCACCAGTCTAGCTTTGTAACGGTCCACCTGACCGTTGGGTTTGTACTTCGTTTTGTACACCCACTTAACACCTATAGGCTTCTTACCAGGTGGTAAAGAAGTTAGCACCCACGTGTCATTCTTTCCAATGGAGTGGATTTCTTCATCCATTCCTTGGTTCCACTTCTCATCTGCTATTGCATCATCATAGGATATGGGGTCACATTCGGTAAATAAACAAAAGTTTACCATTGTTTCATCAGTGATTTCGTCACTGTCATTATGATCAACTCTTGTGACCACATAATCCTTGAATTTTACTGGCGTCTTCTGCGGTCATCGTGAACGACGAATCAATGGTTCTGCAATCGTTGCTGGTGAGGAGGATGAACTACCAGGTGAAAGTGATGGATCTTCAATTGAAGATTCTTCGGTCTCCCTCACCAATAGTTCATCTTCCATAGGAATGTCTTTCTGGTCAGCCTTTTGATTCCAGTCCCAGGCTTCATCTTCAAAAAGTTGGACATCCCTACTAATAATTACCTTCTCCGTGACAGGATTATATAGCTTATAACCCTTAGTCACATTACTATATCCAATGAAAATACACTTATCGCTTTTATCATCCAACTTTTTTCTTCATTCGTCCGGTATATGGGGATATGCTACGCACCCAAATACCCGTAGGAACAAAACATCTGGCTTGTTGCCGCTCCAAGCCTCTTCTGGAGTTCTTCCAAGAACAGTCCTTGTTGGACACCTGTTCAACACAAATACAGCACAAGCAACGGCTTCTGCCCAAAACTTCTTCGGTAATGCTTTAGCCTTTAGCATACTTCTTGCCATTTCAAAAATTGTTCTATTCTTTCTTTCTGCTATACCATTTTGCTGAGGAGTATAGCTAGCAGTCAACTAACGTTTCACTCCATGAATTTTACAATAATTGTCAAATTCATTGGAAGTAAACTCTCCACCTCTATCCGATCTCAATGTCTTTAGATTAAAGCCACTCTGTTTCTCAACATAGACTTTGAATTCTTTAAATTTGCCAAGAGCTTCGGATTTTTCTCTCAAAAAATAAGCCCATGTTTTTCTAGTAAAATTATCGACAAAAATTAGTGTGTACCTTTTTTGTCCAAATGATTGCACCTCAACAAGGCCATAGATATCTGTATGTACCAACTCCAGAGGTTGCTTGGCTCTTCTAGCTCTCCCAATTGGAAAAGATTTCCGATGTTGCTTTCCAACGAGACATCCTTCACATGAGCAGTCTGGAGCGTCGATCAAGGGCATGCCAGTCACCATCTTTTTCTGGACTAGTAATTTAAGTCCACGAAAATTTAGATAACCGAACCGAAGATGCCATAGCCACTTGCTATCTTTTGTCGTTGCTTGGAAACTCAATAGAGTCTTCGTCTGAAGGGATAGAGGAAACATCCGGTTCTTCGTCATCTGTGTCATCATAATCAACTTATTGTTTGCGCCTCTAATGGTGCACACACCATTTTCAATGTTAACTTTGTGGCCTTTTTCGGATAGTTGCCCAACACTCAGCAAATTCCAAAAGAGTCCCGGCACAAAGTAAACGTCTGCAATAGTAACATTAGTACCATCTTTTGAGTTGACATCAGTGTTACCTTTGCCCATCACGGGAATTTTGGATTTATTCCCGAAGTTCACTTCACCACGAACCGTCTCATCTAACTTCGAAAATAGCTCCTTTTGACCACACATGTGATTGCTGCACCCAGTATCAAGGTAACAAATTTTTGTGTTCATGGTACTTGAGTCATCCATTTGGCATGCTAACACCACATCTTCATTTGTATTGACAACGTGCACATATTCTGGCTGCTCTTGCCTCATGTTTGCTCGACATTCGGATTTGTAATGTCCGAATTTGTTACAGTTAAAACACTTGACTTTTGATTTGTCACGTGTTTTATATCTTTTAGTGGAATTCAAATTTCCACCTCTACCTCGGGCACCTCCACGACCTCGGCCACCATGATGACCTCCTCGATTTGATTGAGTGACCCGACTCTGCAATACTTGCTCAGTATTCGAACTGATAGACTTCTGGTTCATTCTTTGCTCATGTGAGCATAATGATCCCATCAACCGCTCCAACGTCATGGTTGATATATCTTGGCCTTCTTCGATCGCCGCAACAACATAGTCAAACCTGATATAGCTAGTATAAGCACCTAGAGGGGGGTGAATAGGTGTAAAAATAATTTCTTGAGATATGAAAGCAATAATGGATTAACAACAGAAAGGAAGTTCTCCTTTAGTTAACAAAACGAACTATGATCAAAGTAAAGCGGAGAGTAAGGAAGAGAAAATTGAACACAAGGTTTATAGTCGTTCGGCTTATTCCAAGCCTACGTCCACTCTTCTGCACTGATAGCCTAATGGCTGAATTTCCCTATGAACAAAAGAGATATTACAGCACTACTTTCCCTTGATTCCACAGTGTAGATATTCTATCACACTTCCTCAAGGTCTCTCAAAATATAAACTCTCTTTTGTGTACAAGATTTCGCTCAGTAAATGAATTGACTAAGAATCAAAGAGCTTCAGACTTTGGAATTCTTCTATCGTGTGCACCTCGAACAACTGGAACGTCTTCCTTTTATACTCCTTTGTGCCATCATACCCATTGGCACTTACCAAAGGAACTCTTCCAATCCTCCCGTTGGACATAATCAATTAGGAAGATTATTCGAGCTATTAAAGGAACATGTCGATAACCCATCAATCCTGCTCGCCCATACAATCAGGATCTTGGTTTCCATAAGTAGAACCTTCCAGGAATACTTTGTTAATCATCGGATCTTTAATCATTCTTGACTTGAATAAAGGAATCCGTTATGTCTTATCCAGCCAAGAGATCTTCTCCAGTCGATAAGGCCAAACTCCTTAATGAAGTAGTTCTGGATAGCCTTTCTTCAACGGATTAGAAATTGTCATTGAAAATAGACTTTGAGTCTTGAGTCTGGTAGTCCGGAGGTCTTCAGACTTTAATAGAAGAATCTGCAAGGCTTCAGACTAGACTGATAGAAACGTTTTGTCAGCTTCAAAATATTCCAGAAAGATTTCTCCAACAAAACCTTTCAGTCAAAGACCTCAAGATTTTTTCTACGACTCGTACATCTTGGAGTTCTTCACCATTAACCCTCAGTTGGTTAACGATGGTTTGTACACGATCAAAGTAAGCTGAGATAGATTCAGAGTTATTCATGCGTAAAGACTCAAAATCTCCTCGAAGTGTTTGGAGCCGCACCCGCCTGACACGATCATCACCTTTGTAGGATTTTTGCAATATATCCCACGCTTCTTTCGCTGTCTCAACACTCGATATTTTTTCAAATATCGATTCCTCTACGGCTTGAAAGATCGCATATAATGCTTTCTGATCTTTCTTTTGAGATTCTACCAACACTTCTTTCTCCTCCTTCCTCAAAGCATTGAATTCTTCAGCATCAGCTACTTCGGTGTAGCCGTTCTCCACTAGGTTCCACATATCTTGGGACCTGAATAGAACCTTCATCTGGACGAACCAGTTGTTGTAATTTTTTCCGTTCAACTTTGGAAGTTGCAACTGAACAAAACTAGTGGATGCCATTGCTAGCTCTGATACCAATTGTTGGAACCAAAAGGACTTGGAGGGAGAGAGTACACACACAAAGAGAGATTATATTACACAATATGCCTTGCAAAGGCTTAATAGAGTACACACACTAGCTTTGCTAAGCTTAAAACTCTCTAAAATCTCACTCTCTCACACACTAAAAAAAAAACTAACATAACCCCTATATCTATAAGCACTTCACCGCCTGGACTTGAGACATGCAAGATTTAAAGTTGAACTTTTCTTCTTGGCAGTCAAAAATTGTGGGCTGCGTTTCCTTCAAGTCCAAGTTGCAAGCCACAAGTTCACCTTCCTTCGTACTTCTTGAGATCTCCAACAGCAAGTATAATAATATTTTATTGTTGTGCCCAAGATACTTGTACTTTCTTCATGATTTTTCTTCTCCGCGGCTTAGAGAGACGTGGTGCTGTAGCACACGTTTCTTTGACGGTTTACAAACCGACTAACTCTTGCTTACACATAGCCAAAAAACAATTAAAAGACAAATAAGCTAATCAAAACACAAAACCAATTTTACTATTTTCTAACATAAATCCTTAATGTTACTGTTGGCTTTATTTCCTCATCAATTTGGCATTATATTTGCTTATTCCGAGGTTATATTGGCTGGCTATTGTTCGTGCTAAGTTGATTTTGGTCTATGTAGTTTTGGGGGAGAAATTGATCATGAATTGAGTTTAGTTCGTGGCGAATTATTACCCAAATTCTCCCCAACACCTCTCCAATCCACCATCCTCAATCCTGGTACTTATATGCTGAGTGTTTTAGCGTGGTTAACAAAAGCGCTCGCCGAGATCAACTTTTATGTACAAGCTGATGTCAATAACTTGAGAGCACCTATAAAAGATTGATCCGACCTTTGGAGTACTCTCACCGTGTGAATAATAGTGATGGATTGACAGTGAAAGAGGAACTCTGCAATTAGTAATGCCACCTCTTCTATTGATTTTATCTAAGCAGTGATCAGAAATCGCCTCTAAAACAAGGCTTAAACTAGACAAGCTTTTAACGCTGTAAAATAATCCACTCAAACTATAACTTGAACGCCAACAGGCATGTAGCCCTATTGGTAAAGGGATTGGGAGGTGGGGCCGGAGAGTACTAGGTCCAAGATTCAACCCCAATGAGCATTGGACACATATGTACATAGAACAGAGAAGTGAGACCGAAAGAAAAAACAATCTCTGGAACTATAAGGTAGTCTTGAGTTCTTTAAAGAAGCATCTAACCCCCACAAAAACACGTAAGAAAACACCAAATGCTAAAGCGAAGGCTTATAAAGTCATTGAAAAGAGCGTATAAACCGTATACAATGATTTCAAACAATGTCTATGCACTAAACTATTGCATTTGACGTATCAAAGAATATGTTGTTCTGTAGTCAGATTTTATTCGAAATAGGAAAATGCGTAGACCGGAAACAACTTTGCTTCTTCTGGAAGTGAAAGCTACAAATTACATCCAACAAACAGTCAAAATATATAATAAAGATTTCAATAAAAGTTTTCTCATGCATTATAAGATGGTTAATATGTTATTCCATGCCAAGAAGTACGGACCTTTATCCATAGCAATAGATTTTAATAAGTGTTGATAAGAGTCGAACAACTATTAGGCAAGAAAAAATGGTAATATTTTTTTTTCATACAACTTTTTGGTAACTTACTAACACTTTTAGAAAATTTCTACATTTTTAACAATTTGCAAATTATAAATTTTTGAATTAACTTACTAAAATCATTTGCATAATTGCGATTGCTTTAAATTTATCAATTTGAATGTGAAATCACCAATCTAAATTAGACCGAACAGCTTTTGTTGGACTAAATTGTCAACTAGTTTCAATTTACCATCTTTCATTTGAATTACTTACTTATATTTAATTCTTTTCTTAGAGATAAAGAGAAATTGGTAATTAAAATAAACAATTAACATTGATAAATTATGTTATTACATAAATAAATAAATAAATTGGCATTTTGCAAGTTGTTCAAATTTGATATTTTAATAGAAACACTGGTAAATTAATAATAAATTATTGAAAAATCAGATGGCCTGTAATTTTTTTTTTACTAAGATTTTTAACCCTTACTAATTCTTTTTGAAATCTACCTTCATGAAAAAAAAATCCTTTCTTTTTAAAGAAACAATAGAATAATCCCAATTATGTAATAACATTAAATTAGCACAAAACCCAGAAAATCATACATACATATATATATATATATATATATATATATATATATATATATATATATATATATTTGTGCGTATCATATCTTGTGAAAAATTCTAAATAAAGGCTTAAAGTGTTCTTATTTCTCAAATAAGGGCTTGAATGTAGACCAAAATATGGTCTTGAAATACTCTCATTTTCTCAAATAAGTACCAAAACAAGAATTTGTTTCAATAAGAGTATGAAGTGATTATATCAATTTCAAATAATGGTCGACTTTCTAGTTGGTCAAAGGTATTTTCGTCAGTTACATTTTTTTTTTCTTTCTTTCTTTTAGTTGTCTCTTCTTCTTTGCCGATGGCCAGTCGACCACCAACATTCCTCATTAGATCTGGGTGAAGGTCACCTCACCAACAACCAGCAAGGGATGGCCTTGTCTCAACAAAGCGAGCTCATCCTGGGCAAGGCCACCCTCGAAAGCTACAAGTGAGGCCAACCCCCGTTAGATTCAAGAAAGGGTCACCTCGCCTGCGGCTAGCGAGGTTGCTGAGCCCTCACCCCAAAAAAAAAATACAAAAAATAAAAAACAAGAGAAGAAAAAACCGGTGCTAGCCGACAAGGGTAGGCCCTCATTTGCAATTGCCATAGTCACTTTAGCCCCTTATTTAAAATTGCAATAGCCATTTCGGGTTCTTATTTAAGATTCATATAACCATTTCAGGTCCTTATTTTACATAAAATCCACTTCATACCTTTATTTGAGAAAATAATAGAACTTTGGGCCCGTATTTGAAATTTTCTCTTATATCTCGTTTAACCCATAGTGGCCTCATTGATTGTAAGATTAAGCTCAATAGGAATACTAAAGCATTGTTCATAATCATTTTATTTATTTATTTTCTATTTTTTTTGTTTTTCGGAACAGAAAAAACAAAAACAAAAATTCGTTTGATAACGTCAATTAATTTTTTTTTTATTTCCCTAAGCAAATCAATGGCTAAGAATAAACTTGGAACATAAATTAGAAGTAAAAAAAAACTACTTATTTGTTTTCATGAACAAAAAAAGAAATAATATCATTTTAGAAAAGAAAAAAGAACGTTTAACGTACCCTAATGCTCATCTTTACAGAATTGACACAAGGTTTAGTCTCTTGACACAATCCAAGTCCCCATTTTTTGGAATGAAAAATTAAAAAATTCATAAATTCATAAATTCATAAATTTAGGAAAATTTTAGAAATTAGATTTTGAGTTGTTTTACTATATTTTACTGTTAATTCTAGTTTAGATTTAATTTAGCATAAAAATGTGAAAATATTTTGATGAAAATTAGATTCAAAATTAGATTCAAATATTTTGATGAAAATTACAATATTGATTTTTGAATACCATTTTCTTTTAGAGACAATGCTAGGTTGTGAAAGCTTGGCAACTCTGGTCTTCTTCTCTTAAGATTCTATTGGAGACATCCTTTAAGAACATCTATAATTCTGTTTTAATAGAAAATTTATATAGCTCTGAACAAATCTTTTGCATTATCATTTATCTTGTGTTCATAGCAATTGAATAAGCCTATGCTCCGTAAATCTCCAATGTTATTGCTTGAAGGTTTGATGAGTTCACCAAAGATCGGCTCCATCATCAATTGTTTTGCATTGTTCATTCTACCAAGTGGCTTTTGCTCTTCTCCTTACAACTAAAAAAGCTCATAAGGTCTATACACATGTTTATTGTAAGCCCAAAACTTTATTGTCATCATCCCCACATCTTGAGTTGTAGAAGTATAGCACAAGTGTCAAAATTTAGCACCGAAGATACTTAAATGTCAAAAGTTACGAAAAGTACATGTAAGTGTCACTTTTTAAAAAAATTGGAACATCTAAATGTCAAGTCCGATAAAGGCTCCCGAAAATCCTACGCAGTAATATTTTTTTAATATAACTCTATCTGGTAAACTATTGTGGGAAATAATTTCTTTTTAGAAATAGTTTTTTTTTCTATTTCTATTTTCTGAAACAATTTATGAGTAAAAGAACGTGTTTGATGATTACAAAAGATTTCTATTCATGGAATAGAAAAAGAACAAAAATATGTTTGATACGATCCACAATTTTTTTTTTGCAACATATAATTTCTTTTATTTTTTAATAGTTTTTTAAGAATTTTTTTTCCTTATTTTCTTATTCTTCCTTACTATCGACCATCGCTCACCGCCATCGGTCCACCAATGACAACAACAGTCAGCGATTGGCATTCTATCAATGTAGCGACCAACAATGGCTGAATAGCAAGGATCAACAGTGGGGGGCCGACAGGCGACAAGGAAGAAGAAAAGAAAAAAATAAAATAAAAACAACTTATTTCTAAAAATTATTCCCATGAATAAAAAGCTACTTTTTTCTACTTATTGTTTCTATTTCAAATATAATTCCCAACCACTTTTCTATTCCGAGGAATGGAAAAATTAATTAACTTTATCAAACAGATTTTTATTCATTTTTTGTTCTAAGAAACAAAAGAATAGAAAAACAAAAGAACATAAGCATTAACAAATAGGCTCTTAGACTCACCTAAAACAACACTATTTCCATCATTGGCAAAAGTAAAAGTACTAAATCAACCAAAACGATGTCATGTCCCCAGTTGCCCCTAACCTAAAACCTTAAATCAACCAAAATCCCCATGGAAGTGCCTCAACCCTATTCCAAAACCCTAATTTCGATTTGCCCCAAATTCCACTGCTAAATATTGAAAATGGAGAACAAGACTTTCACTAGCAACTCAAATTTCCCTCACAAAAGCAAAAGAGAAGGTGAGCATTTCTGTTATGGTGGGTTACCACATCTAAGAAGAATATTGTGGAGTTGAATGAATCTAAGAAAATATTTTATGAATGTGCCCAATATAGAGAAGGGTCGAAGTGCAAATACTTCAAATGAGACAATGCATGTTGACACTTGATTTTTAGTCGATGCATTATTAAAAGTAAAAATCGAGGCTTGAGTTTTTGATCTCGACAGAATTCATCTCTCAGCCAAAAAGTATAGTTTTTCATTTATTTCTTTTGTATTGTTGTTTTTAAATAAGGTTTAGTTCATTTTCAAGAAAAACTCGACAAGTTAAACGGTTGACTTTCGTGTTAACTTTTTGGTCAACCCTTCAACCAAAAGTCAACCCCAGGTCAAAAATTGATTTTTTACCCCAAAAAATTCATTTAGTTTTAATTTCACTTTTGTCAAATTAATTTCTCGAAAATCCAAAGAATTGACTAAAAATCAATTTTTTAGGAAAAGTTAACCCAATGGTTGACTTTTGGTCAAACTTTTGACAAAAAAAGGAAAATAATTTTTAAAAAATCACAAATACATTTATTTTAATGTCAATTTGACTTTTGTGTCAAAAATTTCACAAAATTCAACTAAGAACGCTAATTTATGAATTTTTCCATTTTGGGTTCTAAATCAACTAAAACTAAAATTACTTTTATTCTAGTCATAATTAGGTGTAATTCCTTCTTTGACATTTGGTCTAGAGACTATCTAAAATTTGTTTGTGCATTCAATTTCATGATTTATCAAGCCAAAGTACGAATTGTCATTTTGAGCCCTAATTAGGGGATGAAAATCGATCATTCATAAGTTGCGAACGGGTGATTGTTTCTCACCCATTTCCTTAAGATAAATCCAAATTCAAAATCAATTTCGTGAAATTCACACCAGAATTTATCAATTTGAAGAATTTTATCCTCTTAGACATTAGAAAATCAAGCAATTGAGCTTCAATCGACAAAGTTCGAATTGACCCCTTCATGACTATGGTTTAATTTCATGAATCTAGGTCTAATTTTAATATTAGGCTTAGATTCATTTTTGACCTAAACCCAAGCCCTTCAATTTAAGGTCAATTTGAATACGATAAGTGATCTTACATATGGGTAGCTCATTAGATAAGGCGATTGTGACACTAATTGAGTTCAATTTTAGTTAATTTGCAATTTTTCCCATTAAATTGCAAATTTTACCATAGCCATTTAGGCCAATTTCAAAGCACCCATGGTTTCGACTTGTTGTTTTTCATGATAATCATTCAATTAGGTCAATAAAAGACCCCTAAATCAATTAGGTCAATTATATCTTAACTGGTCAATTTCTTCTTGAAAATGATAAAATTCATTTTCAATTTTGTCCTTAAGGGAGCAAATTACATAAATTTTAGACCTACGAGGTCACAAGTGGACAAGATAGCCAAAAACCGAACAAAACTGGTCAAGAACCGATCAAAATCCAGCCAAACTGAATCGAACTGGTTTGATTGATTTGACTGGCCATCGGTAGGGCTGACCGGTTCAGCCCCTTGCCAATTGGTTCCTAACCTCCGACAACCAATTCCGAGATTTGCTCAATGTCAATTTCACTTATGCACCTTCAATTTCCTAAAATTTTACAAATTGACCAACAAATTTTATCAAATTGCAAATTAACTCCTAATTGGACATTTTGACGTAATTCCTGACTTTTGCTTCATTTTTGGCACATCAAAACCACTAGATTAATTACCCAACACCTTGAGATCATGATAGAGCCTTCGAAATCAATTTTTGATTGTTGGATCAAAATTTCGACTGTCGGATGGAACTAGCGGCTGAAATTGCTTAGTTTGGGGTGTATATAACTGAAATTTTCCTCCATTTTCTAAGAGGGCTTATTTATGCATGAACATTTTCTCTCCCGCGGTATCTCTCTCTCTTTTCTCTCTCAAATCTCTCGCAAAAACCAGATCTCTTCCTCTCTCTAGTTCAGTCTGATCAGATCTCTCTCCGATGAACTTTTGCCGCTAGTTTTAGCCCCCGTCGACGGTCTTCATCCCTACACCACCATCCAACCCCTTTGTCCCTCGCTACCAATGGTGGTTAAAGCATGATCAAGCTTCAGTAAGAGCCCACCGTTGGTAGCAGTTAGAAATCCCCATACAATAATGTACATGCAGAAGCAGTTAGAAATCCCCAGACAATAAAATAATGGGATAAAAGCAGGGCCATAATTTTCATACTGAAATTGTCAACTACTCTTTTATACAAGCACCTCATAGTATATAATGCAATACTATTCACATGGGTTTGATCTAACATTTATCCACATAAATCAAGGTTTGACAAAACGGAATGGGATTTCAGTCCTCATTCGGGTCATACTCAGGGTCCTCCTCATGGTCATCTTCTTCTCCAAAATCTTCATTCTCATCTGGTTCCACATTAGAGTTCTCCTCGTCATATTCCTCCTCCTCAAGCTCCTCATCAGGGTCCTGAAATGGTTATTCAATAACCATTGAGACCACGTCTCAACAAGTTCTACTCCCTAAGACCCGATTAGTAAACTAATACACGTTAGGACTGCCTATGCACAACATGAGTCGGAGGACTTACCTTGGCCTCAGATTCCACCTGCATATTAGCACGGATCAAATAGGCACCCAACCAATCACATGATTAATCAAAGTATCGATTGAATCGACCTAGTCGATTACACGCTAACAAGACCACTCACGATCATTTCAATTCAATCAATCAATTTACAACATCAAACCCAAGCAATAATCAATCGACCTAGTCGATTACATCTCAATCAACCATTCACTAATCACTCTAATCAATCAATCACTTCGCAGCATCAGATCAAAACAAAGATTAATCGACTTAGTCGATTACAAGTCAGTTGGACCATTTCTAGGTCAGTCATTCCATTCCACATAACCTCCAATAATACACTTAGTCACAGAGCTCCATCAATGCTCTCAGGCGTCGTTTTCGCCAAGGTGACATATACACTAGACAATTGCATGCGTTCTTTAAGGTGCCATTTTCGCCAGTGATATCCCAAATCACCGAACCACACATGCCTACAATGATGTTTTCAATAGACAATTGCGTGTGTTCTTTAAGGCGCCGTTTTCGCCAGTGATATCCCAAATCACCGAACCATACATGCCTACAATGGTGTGTTCAATAGACAATTGTGTGCGTTCTTTAAGGCATCGTTTTCACCAGTGATATCCCAAATCACCGAACCACACATGCCTACAATGATGTGTTCAATAGACAATTACGTGCGTTCTTTAAGGCGCCATTCTCGCCAGTCATATCCCAAATCACCGAACCACACATGCCTATAACAATATGAGTACTAGACCAATACGTGTGTTCTTTAAGGCGTCGTTTTCGCTAGTGACATCGTTAGTCACCAAACCACGTAGGCTTATAACACCGTACCTGATTGGTTATAGCCCAGAGTACTTCAATTCACTCTCATGATTCTATCCACTTTAAAACTCATCAAAGCGTTATAAATGCTAAATAAACATACTCGGTCACCTACCAATCAATCATTCAATTCCACTCAATTCAATCAATTAAGGAATAATTCCTTAAATTGCACAATCAATTTAATTAAGCACAACGTGGAGCTCAAATAAATAAACGGACTGCACCACAACAATCACCACAAAATTCCAGTCACCGGCCCTCCCGGTTGAATTTTCGGAAAATAAATAATTAAATAATTAATTTCAAAAATTAAATAAATAAATACAATAAATTCAATTTAGCACAATATAAAGCTCAATTAAATAAACGGACTGTGCCACGATCATCAGCATAAAATTCCAGTCACTAGCCATCCCAGTTGAATTTCCGAAAAATAAATAATTAAATAATTAATTTCAAAAAGTAATATTTAATTCCTAAAAATTCCATTTACGCCCAAATTGCCTAATTAACACCCGATAAGGGTCGGGAAAAATCCCAAGAAGCACCCAATAAATACTATAGGCAATTTTCTATCTAAGTACACTAATCAAACAACTAATATGCAATGAAATTAACTAATAATCGCTAATCACTTCTAATCTAACCCCCTAATTACACTCTATTAACACTAATCAACCTTTAAGTATAATTAGCAAACTAAGAAGGCATTAGTGAGTAAAACTCACACAAAACAACGGGCTCGACGCGAGGATCAACTTTCCTCAAAACGAGCTGAGCATCTGGGCCCGGGAAGGCAGCCAAAACGGGCCAAACGTCCGCTACCATACCCAATTTCAAATTCTCTGTGTGCTGCTGGTTGGGGCCGAATCCGGTGTCGGTTGAGGCGGCCAAGGGTCTAGATGGACGGAGGAGGCGGAAACGGACCTAGGCGGGGCTTCACGGTGGCCGGAGATGGGCTGAACGGGTCCGGCGAAGCTCCACCAGATCTAAAACGATCGCTGGAACAGAGGTTGGATAGCAGCTCGATCAGGCAAGGGCAGGGCAGACGGTGCACGGCGGGCAAGAGTGAGGCAAACGGCGGCGAGGCGGCGTGCGGCGGCGGCGATAGCTCCGACACGACTGCAGCTCCTTCAAGCAACGCCAGTTGCTACTTCTACTTCTGCTGGTCGATTCTGTTCGAACTAGAGGGAGGAGAGGGGGTGAAGGTGCACAAATGGCAGCTCAGTGGCGGGCTCGGGTGTGCGCAAGCAGCTCCGGTGGCTTGCGGACGTGCGACAACGGCGGCGAGAGGCCCTGTTGGTTGCTCTTTGGCTTCCCAGATCTGCTAGGTTTCGAACAACCCAGAGAAGAAGAAGAAGAAGAAGAAGAAGAAGAAGAAGAAGAAATCAACGGCAGTAGCAGGGAAAGAGGAAGGTAGAGGGTGTGCGGGCAGTGGCGGCGAGGTTGTGGCATGAACGGCGGCCCTGGCTCCGGCACTGGTCGCAATGGTTGCTGGTTGATACTGGTCTTCGATTTCCATGGAGTTTTCAAAGAAGGAGCAAATGGGGGGAAAGGACCATGACAGGAGAGAAAAGGGGAGAAGAGAAAACAAATTTCCCTTTCTTTTTCTCTCACTCTCTCTCTCTCTCTCTCTCTCTCTCTCTCTTAGGTCATCCACACGTGGGCCACCACCAGCTGTTATCCACCCTTCATTTTTTGACAATTATGCCCCCTTCTAGAAGCATTTAGGTAGGCCAAAGTGTGGGGTAAAGGTGGCATACGAATTTGCTATCTTTCCCCCTTCAAATTTTCTCAAATTTGTTCACTTCTCAACAAACAATTTCAATTGAAGTCTAAATAAATCCATCAAGGTATCCTTGTCCATTTCATGACTTTTCCCGTCATATAATCCAACTTGTAGCCCAAGGATGTGATAAAAAACAATCCTCTGCAAATTCTGATAAAAATGGCCCAAACTCAACTTTTTCCCAAAAAGTGTCGGTTGTCAGAAAAATCTTCTGAGACTGAACCGATGCTCCTAAAATGACCTGTGACATGATGGACTCTTCAATTTCTGAAATCAGACTTAAATTGGTAGTTAATTTCACTCCGACGCGCTCTTAGCATGACCTAGGCTACTAGGTAGTTTTCAGAACTTTTTAGGACAAATGACCCGTGGTCGATTTTCTTCAAGCCACAATGAACCCACTCGACACATTTGCGACTCTCGATTGTCGTGAAAATCTCTAGGATTCAAATACGAACACATGGTACCAAAACAACAGTAAAATCAAATTAGTGCCGGTCGATGAGAATTTTCCAATTTAGTGGAGTCACCCACAATTGGTCATTCATCTTAGTCGAATCGACCTATCTCTGATATAAAATCGATTTTATACTGTGTCGCAAAGATCTCTAAATATGAGCACGATCGAGAAGTTGATTCCTGGTCGAATTATCAAGTCTATTTGCCTTAAAGTCCTTCATAACTCACCTAACTAGTCTAATTATCTCGTGAATGGCCAACTCAAAGAAAAGCACTATAGTCGCATTGATGAAATGCCCAATTTAACCAATTGAAATCAGAGTCTGAAAATCAGGGTGTCACAACTCTTCCCCTCTTATAAAAGTTTTGTCCTCGAAATTTAAATATTTACCAATCCTTAAACAAAAGGTAGGGGTGTTGTCGTCTCATTGAATCTCACTTTTCCATGCTAATCCTTCAGTCTCATGGTGTTGTCCGACCACTTGACTAAGGAGACTATCTTGGTACACAAAATCTGCTATTTCTGAACCAACAACTGAACTGAGTTTCTCACATATGACACTCTGTCGTTCACCTCTGACTCTGATCACAACAATTGCAATCACTAATTACTGAGCTGACTTTGGCCTGTGATCTTTCTTTCATTCACTTTCTTTTCACCACTGAAATTTTGTACCCTCTGCTATGCACTACTCAATAAAGAACCCTCTGAAAACTCTGCCAAACTTGTAACCTCTGATCTAGATTAGAAATATAATTCATCATCGGCACTCCATGCGATGAATTATCTGATGCACACACACTTCGGTATACCCATTCAAAACAAGATCTATTCTTACCGTACCAAAGTGGACCGATTCCATCTATCGATCGACCATTATCCTCATAGGGAATCAATACTCCCCCAACTCCTTAGTAAGCCTGCCACAATGTTCCATTGTGATTTATTTTCATTCCCACTGGGGACTCTCAAGTGATGGTAAAGTTCTCCTGGTTTGCATTACTGAACTTCCACTTATTGACAACTCTAGCACTTACAACCTGCTTTGTGATATCTATCTTCATATCGGCCTACCAATCTAGTTGACATCGATTCTGACTTACTTGCACCATCTGGTCAAAACTGCAATACTATAGTGAACTTCTGACAATATTTTTTCCTTGAGTGCTACACTGTCAAGTGTATTCAATCACTTATGGAACCCGAACGTTCCATCCAAAAGAAAAAAAATCTTAAGGTCAGATTCTTTCTTACCAGTATCCTCTTATAAGATCTTCTGAACATCTCTATCTGTCAACTAGGCACTGATTCTACCTTGAACATCTGGTTCAATTTTGAGGGTGGCTATAAAATTCAAAAGGTAGCCTACCTCAAATTTGAAAACCGAATTTCAAACTATTTTCAAGTAAAGTCTACACTTTAGCCAGCCTATGCACAATTGAAGACTCTCGGCTCAACACATTAATAACTCATTTCGTTCCTCCAGGGTGATACTCAATATCACTATTCCTGCCAAAATTCTGATTCACGACACCGTTTCATATTCAATTTATTGGGTCTCAACTGGCGGAACGTGTATGCAACAATCTTCTCATGTTGTATCCATACGTTCCAAATCCTTTAAGCTCTGGAAACTATCCTTGTACTTGTCTATGTCGATGAATTTCTCTTCTTTCTTAAGAGGTCAAGCCCGCAATGATACTAATACTGAAAATTCTTTCACAAACCTTCTATAGTAATCTGTCCAATCCCCACGGCTTCTGATCTCTGACATTGTTGTCGGTCTTGATCCACTAACAACTGATTTGATCTTAGGGGCATCTTGTGATTCTCAACACTTAATGAACACCCTATAATGTCGCTACACCACACGATCACCATTGATCTAGTTATTCTTTGAACACTCGGTTTGTCAAATCTATGACAGCGGCTAAAGCGTTCGTCAAATCAAATGGCTTTACATTATTCTCTCAAGGGCTAACTCAAGAGTGAAATGTTGTCTTCAGTATAACCTCCCTCCTGGTTCTCAACTGACGATAACCTTTCCTCATGTTGATGCTTGAAGACATGAACACTCTTTATAACAACTCACCCAATTCATCGATCTTTGACAATGAACACTTATCCTTGATTGTCACTTGATTGAGTCGACTATAGTTGATGCATAATTGCAACGAACCATCTTTCTTTCTTTCTCACTATGAGGCCAATGTTTCCCCTAGGTAATGCACCGATATGCATGAATTTCTTATTCATCAATCCTCACATCCGTACCTTCAGCTCTATCAATTCAAACAACAATAACTAGTAAGAAGCCTTCGAGAGTGGCTCTGTGCTGGTGCTAGCTCGATCGTAATTTCTATCTCTTTCTCTGGCAACGATCTGACAGTTCTTATGATAACACATCTGGAAATTCTTAGACCACTGACTTGTCTTCTATCTCCAATTCTCCAATCTATTTTAATTATAACCACCCCAAGTAACCTCGGCAATCTCCATCAAACAATTGAGTTGTCTTCAATCAACGAGATTAAAGAAATCGAAGATTCATTTCAACTCCCAATAAACTCGACACTTTCATATGCTCCTGGACTAAGTTGAATTACTCCATGACCATGATGCCTTACCACAAGATGCACCATGAGCCCATTCTACTCATGTAGTGTCAAAGTTACACCTCAACAACTAGTCAAACATGACTATCACTAGTGATTCCCCTTTCTTTCACTTATTTCAACAAACTGAAGTTCCTCAAACTTCGTCAAAACTTTGCTATGATACTTTGGTAGAATTTTCCCCAAAATATTCTTCCTTTGATTAGTGCCGGGTCGATTCCATTCCTGTTCTTCTCGTCATAATCGAGCATCGAATTCATCTAGGTTTCCTTCCACAATTTCGACACCTATCTGGTGAGTCTTATACCTTATGCCAAGTGCAAGCATGCACTATTTTTTGTACCGGAGATCTATCCCAAAAATTCCACAATGCGTTATATGGCGCACTTCTCATGAACTGTCCTATCAACAGTGACAACAGTAACCGTTGTCGGGATTCCGTCTACTCATGCGGACAACCCATAAATCACTATCCGTACCGGCGACGTTTAACACAAACTCCTGTCCTCAGAATACACAAGACTGATCCATATCGTCTTCCATGGAACAACATGTTCCATTTGTTTGAATGCTGACCTTACTATTCCGCCCTTCTTATTGAGTGGAACCGAATACTCTTCTCTCAACATCAGTCTTTTCCCTGACCGAATTCCAAGTTTGCCTGTGCTTGACTCAAATATCAAAATCTATTCACTGATCATCCTTCCAGGTTGGACCTCAGCAAAGGTAACAACAACAACAACTTGATCATGATCTTACTGGCTCATCCAAATCTCAAGGAACACTTGCATCAGAAAGATCTTATCGGACTTAGGATCAATCAATGCTACTACACTAGTACAAACCTGCGGTGGCACTCTTATGCTCGAGCTGGCAAGAGTCAACACTCTGCCTTTCGAATCCACAACTATTAAAAGCAAGCAATTCACACCCAACAAACAATTCTACCAATCAACTATCAAAGACATGCACCAGTTATAAATTTTAAGGCATTTCCTACTACTATCCCATAGGTCATCACACCTTATTACTTCAATACCTAACCATTGCTCTGATATCACAAAAAGGGGATGTCACGCCCCGATCCTCAGGCACGCATACATCCATTACCTTTGGTTGATTTTAAAATGCGATATCCCAGGACTACATATCGCCAACCCTTTCATTTTCAATATGTACATGCAGAAGCAGTTATGAATCCCTAGACAATAAAACAATGGGATAGAAAAGCAGGGCCATGATTTTCATACTTAAATTCTCAACTACTCTTTTATACAAGCACCTCATAGTATATAATGCAATACTATTCACACGGGTCTGATCTAACATTTATCCACATAAATCAAGGTCTGACAAAACATAATGAGATTTCAATCCTCATTCGGGTCGTACTCAGGGTCCTCCTCATGGTCATCTTCTTCTCCAAAATCTTCATTCTCATCTGGTTCCACATTAGAGTTCTCTTCAGATTCCTCCTCCTCAGGCTCCTCATCAGGGTCCTGAAATGCTTATTCAATAACCATTGAAACCACGTCTCAGCAAGTTCTACTCTCTAAGACCCGATTAGTAAACTAATACACCTTAGGGTTGCCTATACACAACATAAGTCAGAAGACTTACCTTGGCCTCAAATTCCATCTTAATATTAGCACATATCAAATAGGAACCCAAGCATTCACATCACTGATTGAAGCATCGATCGAATTGACCTAGTTGATTACACACCAACAAGACCACTCACGGTCATTTCAATTTAATCAATCAATTTACAACATCAAACACAAGCAATAATCAATCGACCTAGTCAATTACATCTCAATCAACCATTCACTGATCACTCCAATCAATCAATCAATCATTCGCGGCATCAGATCAAAACAAAGATTAATCGACTTAGTGGATTACATGTCAATTGGACCATTTCTAGGTCATTCATTCCATTCCACATAACCTCCAATAATACACTTAGTCACAGAGCTCTATCAATGCTCTCGGGCGTCGTTTTCGCCAAGGTGACGTATACACTAGACAATTGCGTGCGTTCTTTAAGGCGCCATTTTTTCCAGTAATATCCCAAATCACCGAACCACACATGCCTATAATAGTGTGTTCAATAGACAATTGCGTGCATTCTTTAAGGCGCCATTTTCACCAGTGATATCCCAAATCACCGAACCACACATGTCTACAATGGTGTGTTTAATAGACAATTGCGTGCGTTCTTTAGGGCGCCGTTTTCGCCAATGATATCCTAAATCACCAAACCACACATGCCTATAACAATATGAGTACTAAACCGATACGTGCGTTCTTTAAGGCGCCATTTTCGCCAGTGACGTCCTTAGTCACCGAACCATGTAGGCCCATAACATCGTACCTGATCGATTATAGCCTAGAGTACTTCCAATTCAGTCTCATGATTCTATCCACTTTACAACTCATCAAAGCATTATAAATGCTAAAGAAACATACTCGGTCACCTACCAATCAGTCATTCAATTCCACTCAAATTCAATCAATTAAGGAATAATTCCTTAAATTGCACAATCAATTTAATTAAGCACAACGTGGAGCTCAAATAAATAAACAAACTACACCATGACAATCAGCATAAAATTCCGATCACCAGTCATCCCGATTGAATTTCCGGAAAATAAATAATTAAATAATTAATTTCGAAAATTAAATAAATAAATACTATAAATTCAATTTAACACAATATAAAGCTCAATTAAATAAACAGACTACACCACGATCATCAACATAAAATTTCGGTCACTGGCCATCCCAATTGAATTTCCAAAAAATAAATAATTAAATAATTAATTTCGAAAATTAATATTTGATTCCTAAAAATTTCATTTACGCTCGAATTGTCTAATTAACACCCAATAAGGGTCGAGAAAAATCCCAAGAAGCACCCAATAAATACTATAGGCAATTTTCTATCTAAGTACACTAATCAAACAACTAATATGCAATGAAATTAACTAATAATTGCTAATCACTTCTAATCTAACCCCCTAATTACACTTAATTAACACTAATCAACCTTTAAGTATAATTAGCAAACTAAGAAGGCATTAGTTAGTAAAACTCACTCAAAATGATGGGCTCGACGCGGGGATTGACTTTCTTCAAAGTGGGCCAAGCATCCAGGCTCGGGAAGGCGGCCAAAACGGGCCAAACGTCCGCTGCCATACCCATTTTCGAATTCTCTGTGTGCTGCTGGTTGGGGCCGAATCCGGTGTCGGTTGAGGCGGCCAAGGACCTAGATGGACAGAGGAGGCCGAAACGAACCTAGGTGGGGCTTCACGGTGGCCGGAGGTGGGTTGAACGACTCCTACGGAGCTCCACCAGATCTGAAACGATCTCTAGAACAAAGGCTGGACAGCAACTCGATCAGGCAAGGGCAGATGGTGCACGACGGGCGAGCGTGAGGCAAACGGCAGCGAGGTGGCGTGCGGCGGCGACGACAACTCCAACGCAACTGTAGCTTCTTCAAGCGACGCTGGTCACTACTTCTACTTCTGCTGGTTGGTTCTGTTCAAATCAGAGGGAGGAGAGGGGGCGGAGGTGCGCAGACGGTAGCTCGGCGGCGGGCTCGGGTGTGCGCAAGCAACTCCGATGGCTTGCGGATGTGTGATGACGGTGGTGAGAGGCGCTGTTGGTTGCTCTTTTGGCTTCCCAGATCTGCTGGGTTTCAAACAATCCAAAGAAGAAGAAGAAGAAATCAACAGCAGTAGCAGGGAAAGAGGAAGGCGGAGGGTGTGCGGGCAGTGGCGGCGAGGTGGTGGCGTGAACGGCAACCCTAACTCCGGCGCTGGTCACGATGGTTGCTGGCTGCTGCTTGTCTTCGGTTTCCATGGAGTTTTCGAAGAAGGAGCGGATGGGGGGAAGGGACCCCAACGGGAGAGAGAAGGGGAGAAGAGAAACCAATTTCCCTTTCTCTCTCTCTCTCTCTCTCTCTCTCTCTCTCTCTCTCTCTCTCTCTTAGGTCTTCCACATGTGGGCCACCACCAGCTGTCATCCACCCTTCATTTTTTGACAATTATGCCCCCTTCTAGAAGCATTTAAGTAGGCTAAAGTGTGGGGTAAATGTGGCATACGAGTTTGCTATTTTTCTCCCTTCAATTTTTCTCAAATTCGTTCACTTCTCAACAAATAATTTCAATTGAAGTCTAAATAAATCCATCAAGGTATCCTTGTCCATTTCATGACTTTTCCC
Source organism: Eucalyptus pumila (assembly GCA_016097595.1). Lineage (NCBI taxonomy): Eukaryota > Viridiplantae > Streptophyta > Magnoliopsida > Myrtales > Myrtaceae > Eucalyptus > Eucalyptus pumila. The sequence continues at coordinate 65,630,802 of CM027853.1, forward strand.
GTCATATAATCCAACTTGCAGCCCAATGATGCGATAAAAAACAATCCTCTGCAAATTCTGATAAAAATGGACCTAACTCAACTTTTTCCCAAAAAGTCTCGGTTGTCAGAAAAATCTTCCGAGACTGAGACGATGCTCCTAAAATAACCTGTGACATGACGGACTCTTCAATTTCTGAAATCGGACTTAGTTTGGCGGTTAATTTCACTCCGACGCGCTCTTAGCGTGACCTAGGCTACTAGGTAGTTTTCAAAAACTTTTAGGATAAATGACCCGTTATTGATTTTCTTCGAACCACAATGAACCCACTCGACACATTGGCGACTCTCGATTGTCTTGAAAATCTCTAGGATTCAAATACGAACACGGAGCACCAAAACGACAATGAAATCAAATTAGTACCTGTCAATGAGAATTTTCCAATTTAGTGAAGTCACCCACGATCAGTCATTCATCTTAGTCGAATTGACCTATCTCTGATATAAAATCGATTCTATACTGTGTCGCAATGATCTCTAAAGATGAGCACGGTCGAGAAGTTGATTCCTGATCGAATTCTCAAGTCTATTTGCCTTAAAGTCCTTAATAACTTATCAAGTTAGTCTAGTTATCTTGTGAGTGGCCAATTCAGAGAAAAGCACTATAGTCGCGTTGATGAAATGCTCAATTTAACCAATCGAAATCAGAGTCTGAAAATCAGGATGTCACACAAGATGAACCCATGACAACCACTTCGATTATACTACCTTCACTTAAAATATTGACCAATAAACAGAGCTTCCCACGGCAAGCATAGATCCCACGACACCTATTTCAATACTTCAATTTAAAAAAAAAATAGCAAGATGTCCCCACAACAACCACTCTGAGCCCTAAAAATCGCCCTCACACATCACAATATCACATCCGAGCCCTAAAAATCATCTTCGCACATCACAATACCATATCCAAGCTCTAAATCACACGTCACAGTAGCATAGAAGCCCTAATTTTCCTTCTACCAAGCCCTACATTTTGAGGCCAAGCCCTAAACTATCAATCTGAAACCTTCAATTGCTCAAGCACCACATCTGAGCCCTAATCGCATATCACAGTATAATCTGAGCCCTACATTTCTCGACCAACCCCCACATTTCCCAACCAAACCCTTAATTTCCCATCAAAACCCCAATAGACAAGTTTGAGCCCTAATTTCACACCAGAAATGAGGGGGAAAAGAGAATAAAACCTGGGCAAGCGACGACAACAAGTGATGACCAACCTTAGCGACCGAGAATAGCGACAGAGAGAAGAGCGTGGGTGTGACCATGACAATCTAACCATGAACGAAGACAGTGAGATCTGGTTTACCCTCAAAATAAACTTAACGATATCATTTAGTACCAAGGAAAAATAACGTTGTTTGGCTTGGTGAAGCCAGCTTGGATGGGACAACATCGTTTTTGTTATCCACGTATAATTATTTTTTTTTAATAATTACCACCTCAGTAAAGTATGTCCTCGAAAAATACCATGTAAGCAACTTGGCCGATTTTCTCACCATTAGCACTTAATTGTTCCGTTTCACCTTATTTTGACACTTAAGTGTCTCCGTACCAAGTTTTGGCACTCCAGGTATCCGTGCCTTCATCTTGAGTTATAAACCAATGAAACTCTCTACTGTCATTTCCAGTCATCTATATTTGAGTAATTATTATATTGAATTTTCTAAGGTCATCTTAGAATATCTCATTCAATTAAATCCTTACAAAAGTCAAATTTTATTCAAATATGAATTGTTAAGTTTCCACTAACATTTTTATAATTAAAAGAAAAAAATTGAGAATCGAAATTTTTAGAATCATACCAAATGCATTTATGTTCTTTTTCTATTCTGGAAATATAAATTCTATGCAGTTACTAAATGTGTTGTCCTACTTAGAAACTCATCTAGGGAATAGAAATAGAAAAATATATTTTAGAGTAGAAATTATCCTTGAAAATAGAAACGTTATTAAACACACCCTAATTATTCCCTAAAATAATCCTAACTCCGAGTTTCTTGATTCCCTAGTCAGCGTGCGTGCAAGAATAGTTTATGCTGCTCATTAAAATAAAGATTAGTTTGTCTAGTCCACCTCACCCATACAAATGTTCTCGCAACAGAGAAGATGTTGCGAGAACATGGAAAACGTTTATTGATGCTACATACATTTGTTTTTCGTATCAGTTGATATGGAATAGAACAAGCTATAAGGTATAGTTTCCAAGGATCTCTCTCTCTCTCAAAAGTGCGATTCTCGTGGAATTGAGCAAATGGTATGGGGCACGACCGTGTGGGAAATGAATTACTCAAATTGACGTCAATGCACCAATCAGAAGCGTCAAAGGCAGAAGATGAATCCCCAGACTCGGTGAGCCCCATGATTTTTATGGGATTAGGCATCATGAGCTGGAACAGAGGGATAAAGTTCTCTTTATTGATTAGGTAGGGATCGACTTTGAATTCAAAGATATAGACAGCTGGCTGGGTGCACTCCATAAGTGGTCCATTATCATCCTGGAATACTGATAAAAGTCAGGCAGTTAAAGAGGAAAAAGTAGAAATGAGCGACCATAGCAGTCTCGTTCACCGTTGTTACAAGAGTTTCGCATCCGGCATGGGATGTTTAGCTTTAGACAAAGCGTCATAACGTGCATAAAATCAAGTAGATCATCATAGGAGAAAGTATCAAAAAAGTCTTACACATAATCTATGAGTACCATTTTAGTTCTAAGAATCAATTTAATTTTAAACATTTTGCATTTATATCAATTAAATTTATCCGGCCAATTTCGCCAAAAATTACTTATGAACGTGACTATCCTGCTTGACGCCGGCACTAATGTAGACAAACTCATAACTTTTTAATATTTTTCAAAATTTTTTATTATCTTTTCTTTTCTTCTTTCATTTTTTTCTTTTAATTGTAACCGGCAAGGGTCACAACCCTCACGCAAGCCGTTGTCAGCGGTAGGCAAGGGCCACCAAGTCCTTGCAAGAGGCTGCAAGGGCAACCTTCGCCCAAGCCACAGTGACTCTCGTAGGCCACTAGGTGAGGGCATGTGAGCCCCGCCGGCCGCTAGCGAGGGTCGTGGTTCTCATTCAAGCCATCACTCGGCGCCGACAAGGACTGCCAAGCCCTCACCCGACCACAAAGGTGAGGGTGGCCTTTGACCTCATAGCCTCTAACAAGGGCTTCACAGCCTTCATTCGTGGCCGGCGAGGGCCTGCTATTAGCCCTCGCCGGCCCTCGCCAGCCCCCAACGACAAAATAGATTATGGCGATGTGCGGCGTCCAGTGGAAAGAAGCATCAAGTCTATGTCCGTAAGCAGAGAGCCAATGGGCGTTCTAATCCATGACAAACCACAGGGTCACACGCCCACCATATAATTAATTAATAAAAAGAGCAAAATATAAAAATAATAATTTCAGAAAGATTCCGCTTCCATTTTGACTTCTCATGCCAAACCCTCTCTATTTAAGTCCGTAGAATGAGTCATTCCTTCCCTCATGCCCTCAACAACACTCGACACCCAGGGGAGAGAGAAGATGCATTGATCTCTTGTTAATTTCTTCTTCGCTAGACAGATGGAACTAGGGCAGCCCAGGCAACCCCATCTCAACATCATTAACGAGTACATCAACCCAAGAAATGGCAAGGGTGGTCCGTCAACATCGCCATTGCCATCAAGGAATGATTTGTGCAAGCACTCCGGATCCTTTCGGAAGCCTGGAGTGGGAATCTTGGCGGCGGCGGGCGGCATCTCCGAAGTGGAGAAGAAGCTCTTATGGCTCCGTTCTCAAATCATTGGTGGTGACGCTGAGTTCGACTCACCATTCGGCAGGCGACGGCTCACGTACGCTGATAGCACCGCCTCCAGCCGCTGCATCCGCTACGTCGAGGATTTCATCGTCGACAACATCCTTCCGTTTTATGGTACATGTGTCAAGTGTCTAAGAGATTTTTCTTCTAATTTCACACACGGATGGCCATAGACACAATTCATCTACAGTTGCATTTCCCAAGGTAATGAAAAAATATTTGATGCGTAATATATGCCAGCGCAATGAATAAGATGGCTATGAGGTTGCGACACATATACAAAATAGGACCAGTGTCAGACATTTTTTGAAAACTCCTCTCCTATACGCTCTCACTCCGCCGTGCGCGCACCCAATATTTTCTCCACCTCTTCTGCCTCCCCTGCACGCGCTCGCTCTCTCTCCTCTCTCCTCTGCCTTCCGCGCCTTCATCAACCACCTCTGCAACTCCCTCAACCATGGCCTCTCCTAGCACCGCCCCTGAGCTTCCTCATCACCAACCCCGACTCCCTAGTCTTCCTGGCCTCGCGTCCTCTTGGCGGCCCTCCTCGTCACCTAGATCATGCTCTGCCTCTTCTGCCCTGCCGACCCCCCCACCCCAGGGTCATCTTCGGCCGCACCTACTCAGACCGTGAGACCCTCGGCATCCTCATCGTCCACAGCATCCGATTGACAAGCCACCACATCTCTGGCTCCGCCATAGCGAAATCGCTGCCCACTCTGGGCTCCGCCCTCTCTCTCTCCCTCCGAGTCCCCACCAAGCCCTCATCCGATGAACCACCACATAGCCTCCACCTCCACCGAAGGCTCAGTCAGAGAGAGGGGATGGCAAAGAGAGAGAGAGTCAGGCGAGAGGACACATGCAAGGAAGAGTAGGGGTGAGCATGGTTCTAGGGTAGAACTTGGAACTTGAGAACTGGACCGATAGAAACCTGTAGGTTCCAAGTTCCAAAGTATGTAGGGTAAACCAAAAAATGATAAACCTCAACAGGTAGGTTCCGGATACTTAGTTGGATGAACCTAGAACTTGGAACCTATAACCTATAACCTAAAATCTGAAACAAATTTAATATTTTTATTGATCCATGTCTCCGTGCGATCTTCCAATATTTCATGATGTTCGATGATGAATGTATAATCTAGAAGTTCTAATCCGAGTTTCCATTTTATGGTTAAGATTTTTACTTTATTAATGTTCATTTTTTCATGTATTTAAATATAAATTAATATTAATAAATTGTAATCGTTCAAATAATAATATAAGTGGGACCTAGGTAGACTTTGGAACCTATGACAGGATAGGTTCCAAGTTCTAGGGTATGTAATGTGGGTTTTAAGTTCCAAAAAAATGAGGAAATTGTTCCAATAGGTAAGTTTCAAATTGCAGATGGAACATGTACGGAACTTAGAACTGTTTACCCCTACTTTTATTTAGTTGAATTATTTGCCAACAATTTATTTTCTTTTGTTGATAGTTTTGTTCATTTTGTATTCTCTTTGATAAATGACAAGCTTGTTTATTATTATTATGTTCATTTTCGTTTTATTTAACTAAAAATGAAAAAAAAAAAAAACATGTTGGACCCTGGAACCTATGATAGAGTAGGTTCTAGGTTACAGGTTCCGATAGATAGGTGTCGCGACCAATTTTTTGGGTTATGAACCACCTAGGGCTTTGGCTAATGGATTGTTAAGCCTAGACTTAACTTGGGCTCTCCCCAAGCCCATACCAATTCGCGACTTAGGTTTGAATTGTTAACATGCAATTTTTTTAATTAGGAGTCGCCACTAATCTATTTTTGGTGGGTCGATTAGAAACCCTAGTAAAGTAACGGGAGATTTACTTTACTCCTACGAACCGAGAGACTAAGTGTACGGGGACTTGGTTACGTTAGATTTCTCTAACGCCCTTTCGGTACCTTTCTTTTTATTTTGAAAAATGTTTGGCAGGCAGCTTGAATTGATTTTAAACTATCTCCCTAACATGTGAGGTGCTCATACAGTGCGCAAACTACCAATTTAACACCCAAGAAAGCAATTAAATCATGTAAAACTTACCTAAAAGCAACGAAAGCATCTGCAGTGTTAAATTAAAATCCACATCAACAATCTTAGATATGGTTTCTAATTAACACGCAATTTCTTTCTTTTTGTTTTCACTTATTAAGTGAACATATAGTCAATATGCAATGCAATGCTATTAATTTAACATGAAATGTTATAGCATGGCGACATAACCTAAACTATATGACATAAATAAGCATGCAATCTATTATAAAGAAATGTAATAATTAAATATGCCATTTAAATTTACCCAAATGACTTAATTCTATTAACGTGCGATGCAATGCAATGACGTACAAAATTATTTCAATTAAAATGACATGCAACATGCAATTTAATATGCGAGGTATATGTCACGCGACATTTTTATTAAATGACCTAATTTAATGACAAGCAATTTCTAATGAACCTAACAATAATCACTAAAATGACGTGCATTCCATGGACTATATGACAGGCAAATGACATTTTTTTATTTTAAAAAAATGCAATCTATCCTAGAAATTGCAACTAATTTATCCTAAGACAAATTTGATGAAATTTCAAATGATCTAAGCTAAATTAAGATTCTATCTAATTTAAACTAGGGATTAAGTCATATTAAATCCCAATTTAAACTAAGACATTATCTAAATCTAAAATGCCATTTATCTAAAAAAGATTATCTAAATTTAAAATGGAACATGCAATTCTAATCTAATATGCACAATGATTTTTTTTATGTTTTTCTTTAATCTTGAAATTAAAATTAATACCTAATTAACATGCAATTCAAATAAATAAAAAAATCTAGATGAATGCACTTTTTTTTGGATTTTTTTATTTAAAAATTCATTACAAGATTGCAATCCTAATATGCAAGATAACAAAAAAAACAAACCTAATCCTTATTCAGATTTTTCTCTTTTTGATTTTTCTTATTAAAAAATTCCAAATCAGATTGCAATTTTAACCCTAAGATTAAGAAATATTCTAAAGCAAATCTAATCCTAACTCAAATATTTTTTAGATTTTTTTCTTTTGACTCAACCCACATGACGATAGCAAACCAAACCAGATAAGATTAATATCTAAAAATTGATGAACCATATCTCGCGCATGAGATCGGGTTGGCCAATTTTAAATTAAATCGCAGATCGAATCTCGAGAGCTTGAGATTGGATTGTCGATTTTTGTAAGGGATTAAGTCGGATTTCGGGCGCGAAAATCGAGACTGTCAATCCCTAATCTAAAGGGCCCTTTCATGTTGAAATCTCAATCAAACATTTAAGATGAACAATTCCACTAAACAAAACCAGATATAAAAGGGAAAAAAAAACTAAAAAACTATAACTGGATAAGCAATAATAATAAAATAAAAAATCTACCTAAATCCCTTTTCCTTTTTTCTTGTTTTTCTTCTTTCCTTTCCCACGTGGAACCGTGGGTCTTCGAGGAGAGCCGGCTAATCGGTTCGACAAAGGCTCCGGCCAAGGTGAACCAACGGTGGCAGCAACACAGGAGCCGAGCTAGGGAGGCTCGGGTCCGGACGGGCAGGGACGGCACGGGAGCAGCAGCAGCAGTCGTCGGGTGCGTGGGGGGAATCTGATTTCCGGCGACTGGTTTCGGCAGCTGCTGTGGGCGAGCGACAGCGGGAAGGAAGCAGCAACGGCGGCGTCGGGCTCCGGTGGTGCTCGGCGAACGGCAGAGGCGCGAAGACCGCTGGGTCACGGGTTGTAGAGGCGCTGCATCGCGGGCAGCAGATCGCGGGCCGACGGGTGAGCAAGCGGTGCCGAACGAGGGCGCTGCAGGAGTCGCGGGGCTGGCAGCTGCTGGCGTCGCAGGGGAGGTCGAGCGGCGGTGACGCAGCGGGCGACGTCGGGCGCTGGGCAAAGAGGCGGGCGTCGGCACTGGGTCGTGCGGACGTCGGGCAGGCTGACGGTGCGGCGGTGGCGAAGTTCAAAGGACGGCGAGCGCGGGCAGCGGTGAGACCACTGGGGAAGAAGAACAGTTCTTCTTCTTTTTTCTATTTCTTTCTCTTTCTTCCTATCTCTTCTCACGTCACTTCCTCTCTCATGGCAATGCTCTCTCTGACTTTTCCTTTTCCCTGCAGTTTGTCAGGAAAAAAGAAAAGAGAAAAAGCCCTCTTTTTGCTGAAGATGGACGAGGAAGAAAACCTTTCTCTCTCTTTTTATTTTCTTTTTCTGCAGAAATAGAAACTTCTCTCCACTTTTTCTGAATTTTTTTCCAAAGAAGTTCCTCAAAAGCCTTTTTTCTCTTTCTCGTGTGGAATTTTTTTAACCTCCACGGATGGCTTCTCTCTCCTTTTTCGTGTGGAATTTTTTTCCAAAAAAACTCCCCCCCGGACGAAGAGAAGGCCACCCCTATTTATAGAGTGAAAACTTAGTCTGCTCAACCTACGAAGATTTGCATAACAACTCAATCGCTGAAGATCATCTTTCGAGATTATCGTGTATGCTGACTCACTCGGCCATTGAAATCATCTATTAAAATCTTCCAAGCTGACTCGCTCGACCATTGAAGATTTTATATCTTTGACTTTCAGCGATTGAAGATAAACTGGAATTTTTTTGTGAAGATTTTCCAAATAATTCACTTTAGATAAAACTCCATTATCCAATTCTAAAATCTTTCGAGATATCTATCCGCAACAAAATATTTTAGATTATTCCTTATCCTACTTAATATTCCCAATGACTTTATCACAAAAAGACTAAAGATAAGATTGCAATATAATTTTTTTAAACGTCAAAAACTACCGTAATATTGCATCAAATCTCAATTTTCCACGAGATAATTTTCAATAAAAAAAAAACATGGGCTTGGGCCAACCTGCTCGCTTTGTGGGCTTAGTCCAACTAATTTGAACCCATCCGCACCGATCCAATAGATAAAATGCAAAATTAAAAACAAATGCACCTAAATCTATATGCTATGCAATTAATATTTTTTTTAGGAATAAAATTAACCCCTAATTTTTATGCATTAAATGACTAAATGGATCGCCAAAATTTAGGTGTCAACAATAGGTTCCAAATTCTAAAGAATGAGGAACCTGTACATGATGGTAGGTTTTAAGTTCTAGGCGAAACCTGTAAGGAACTTAGAACCACTCACCACTAGGGAAAAGAGCATGCAGTGAGGAGAGAGAGCCTTAAAATTTGGGCCCCACACACGACCCCTGTCACACGTCCCGTTTTTAAAGGTCTTCTTATTTGCCATGCAAATTAGGGGCACCCAATATTTTTTCACGTTAGGTCATTTTCCTAAAAAAGAAATACTCCTTCTTTAGTTAATTCTTTGCAAGTCAAATGCATTATTGGAGCGGGTACGTTTTAAGGCAGGGTTGACATTTTGCGAACTTATTAAATCATTTTCTGATTTGTAATTACATTTCATTCATACATGTTTCAAAACTTGTGCGCTTATGTGTATAGGTAATGTCACTCTCGACGATGTATAATTGTTGCGATAGGGCGAGCGATCGAACAAAATATAGACGGAAGAAGAAAAATAAATCGGACACCGAATTTACGTGGTTCAGTCATAAAGACCTACGTCCACGGGGAGAGCAGCAACGAATTTCACTATAGATCAAGCGATACAATGAGATTACACACTCGAGTCATTCAAACACTCCCGGTATTTCCCAAGCCCCAATTACACCAAATACACCAATCTTTCTTGGATATAAATCACGAATAAGCTTTGCCACACGAGAAACACGAAGACCCACTATCAAGCACCCACGGCCTACGTGACGTCTCTCACAAATAGAGAAAACAATGGCACGAAAAGTGAAAAACAACCCCCTTCGATCAACGACGATGCTTCGTGAAAGAAATCCCACGAGCAAGCCTTTTGAGGAAATCTTTAATCCACCGCCGGAATGCATGCATGAAGAAACCGAATCATCCAAGATTCGGTCAACAAGGAAGTAAAAGATTGACTTTCCCTTATTATTTCCTTCGTCCAACTGAAGAAGCAAACGTGCCTCAGTCAACTGCTTCCAAGATTTGTTGACCAGCTTTAAGAATATGACGTCCAGCAGATTAATTTGTGTACCCATCTCTGTTTATTTCAATTTATTTTCAAAAAAAAAAAAAAAAAACAGCTTTTCACTTCGGGCTTAAACTCGATACATATTTTAACATATATCATATGAGAGTCTATGTGGATATCACATGAGAGTCTATGTGGATGACTTTGACTTTCTACTTTTGATTTCTATTATTTATTTCACACATTGTCTCTTAATAAATGGTACTAAGTTAACAAGTCGGTTACGAAATATTGAAGTCAACCTAGCAGGAGGATTTTCACCTGCCATCTCTTACCTTCACCAGCGCAGGCAGCTGTTCTTTAGACAACTTCCAAAGAAGTTGCAGCGGAGTCTATCCTCCTCACCTGAAAGAGCTCCTTAGCTTTGGAGCAATTTTATTTTCTTCCTTTTTACTCAGAGCTCAGCATCTCAACATAGGGCAAACAATCAGCGGCGGATAGCCACAGACGGCCAGCGATGACAAATAGTGGGCTGGCTGGCGAGCGGGCTACGAACAACTGACAATAGACGATGGGTGTCACGCTCTTATCCTCGAGCACGTGTACATCCCTCTGCAGTCGATACAAATGCAACGTTCCCGAGACACGTCACCGACCCATTCATTGTTAATGCACATGCGGAAACGAAACAAATACCCCTAACAACAAACAGCATGGGATAAGAAAGCAAGGCACATTTCACAAAAGCCAACTTTTGTAAACAACGGGTTTAGATACAAAAAAAGTCTGGTCAAAAGTCTACAAGAAGGTCGGCTCTCAAAAAGGAATTGTCCTACAACATACTAATCGGACACAAACGTCGATCTTTCAGACTCCACCTCCACAGACTCCAGGGCTTCAGTCCTCCACGACCACCTTCTAAAGACCTAAAAATAGTTATAAAATAACTAGTGAAACAATGTCTCAACAAGTCCACCCCCTAAACCCTTATTACGAAGGAAATACATCTCAGGGCACTCTAGCCACACAACCACACAATGAGAACGAAGGACTTACCTCGCCTCAGTTCCTTCCCGCATGTCAGCACAGTTTATATCACAAATGCATATAATTAATGCACATGACAATTAAAACGCCTCAACAACTCATTTAGTCACAAAGGTCCCAACTATATGGCTAAACCATTATGACACGTCCCATACCATGTCACGCAGTTTTGTCTCATAATCAGGCACATCAAACTCCCTGTTAATTAAACCCCTCTAGGGTACTACTGACTCCCTATTCGGTGGTCTACTGGCGTTGCCAGAGATCATCTCTTTCCCATTGAGCATAGCTACGTCACATTGACGGCTATCCTGAAGGAGCTTAGGTCCAGAATCTACTACGACCCGCTATCCTAATGCATGGGTAACCCAAAAGTGGGATTTAGTAACGTTCAACGTAAATGCTAGGACGGGTTCTCTTTAACCAACACACGGCAATCCAATCTCAACCTATGATACAGTGCATTGCACTCAAATGCTTCAATTAAAATAGTGATCATGGACTATTTTCTTTGTATTAAAAACATCCCGGAAAATAATCGTGTGTGGGTACATGGTCAATTCGAACTTTAAAAGTGAAATCTCTCCTTTTCAAACCCCACTATTTGATATAGTACTTAAAATCCATTTTTAGTGTCAAAACCCGACACCTTGGATTTTCTGAATAAATTCCATATTTTCACAATCATCACTCAATTTGCACAATACAACCATCAAATGCATAATCTGAACACGTCACAGCGGTCAGCACAAAATTCTGATCACCGACTATCCTGATATAATTTCCAAAAAATAATAAATAATTAAATTTATTCCGAAATTAAATAAATATATAATAATTATATTAATTTAATAAAATATTATTTAAATATATAATAATTATATTAATTTAATAAAATGAAATAATATTCATAATTTCGAAATAATTAATTAATTTAAAATAATTAATTAATGGCCTAATCAAGATTACACTAATCTAATCACCTAATTAGCCTTAATTAATTAACCACTAAACTAATCCATCCACATAATCTAATTAACATTTAACCAAGTTAATCTAACCACCTAAACATACTTAGCCTAATCTAAATACCCATTAAGCATAATTAACCTCCTAAACAAAGTTTAGTGAGTAAACTCACCGGTTTTGTGTTCTGGTGAGTCCACGGCGATGGCAACCAAGGTCGGGAATGGCTCGAAAACGGGCCACAAAGACCTCACGGCTTGCTGGATTTCTGCTTCTAATCTTGGCTGAACTGCAAAGAGGAAACCAGCAGCTGCAATGGCAAAGACGAGCTAATCAGAGCTCTGGCGAGGGGGTGGCCAGCAACCGGTGGCACCCGAGGGCCAATGGGGACTTGCTGGTGGTTGGTATGGGCAAAAGGAATGGTCGGAATGAGGAGAAATAGGAAGAAAATGCTAAATTGGCGAAATCAGGCAAACTAGGCGAGCAAATTGACGAACCGGCGACCGACAGCTTCAGGCCGATGAACGGGACAGCCGACAAATCGTTCCGACGAGAGGCCGGGGTCTTTCGTACGGACTGGATATGCTGAAGACGATGGTGGGTGAAGTGTGAGCTCATTCACGGGAAGACAACTTTTTAACTCGGGTTTTCACCAAAAGGTCGGTTGCAGCAAAAACTGGAAGAAATAGGAAATAGGGGAAAATGGGGTCCGACGGGCATGCGACGATGGAGGGGGCTGCTGTGCTCGGTTTGCCAGTTCTCTCAAGCTCTCTCAAAGCCTCTACAATGGAGAAAGCAAGGTTGAAAAGGAAGACGAAGGTGGCTGCTAAAGGGGGACCACCACAAGCCTTCAAAGTCCACAATCTAATCCACAAACACTCATCACACTTGCCCCCACCACTCAGCCCTATCCTTTGCCTCTTTTCCCTCACAAAACTTCCCCAAGAAGCCTCCCACCATGGCTGAAATGTTGCACACCCCTTGGCCTACGAATTTTGCACATCTGGTCTTCAAATACATTCAATTCCCCATCAATTCTTTTCAAATTGGACTCAATTTGATGTTCATAAATCCAACCAATGTGTCATTATCACAATCAACATTTTTCCTTGTCCATTGAACCAACTTGCATCCCAAAAATGCGACCATAAGCGGGCCTACGAATTTCCCGATCCAAAATAACCATACTTTGATTTTTAGCCGAAAATCTCGGTTTGTAGAAAAATTTTCTAAAGATGAGTCGACGTTCCTAAAATGATTTGTGACATGAAAGAACTTTCAATTTTTGAAATCGGGTTCAATTTCTCAGTTAATTTCAATCCGACGCGATTTTAGCGCGTCCTAATCTACATTGTAGCTTTCAGGAATTTTTAGTGCATTTGACATGTGGTTGATTATTTTCAAGCCATAAAGTGCTGGCGACTTTTGGTTGTAATGGAAATCTCGAGATTTCAAATACGGACACTGAGTACGAAAATGACAGAAAAATCAGTTTAGTGTCGTTTAACGAGAATTTTGCAATTAGGTGGAATCACCCACACTTAATTACATACCTCAGTTGAATCATCCTATCTACGGTCTCTGATCGATTTTGAACGCGCCGTAATGACCCTTGCGGATTAGCACGGTCGAGCAGTAGATTCCTGGTCAAATTCTCAAGTATAGTGCGTTAAAATCCATTAATGGCTTCACCTGATAGACTAGTTATCTCGTGAGGGGCCCTCTCAAAGAATAAGACCATAGGTACTTCGATGAAAAGCCTATTTAATCTCATCGAAATTAAACTTGAAAATCAGGATGTCACAATGGGCAACAGCGACAAGTAGGGGGATGGCAGGTAGTGAGGACAAGCAATAAAAAGAATTTTTATTTCTCATTTCTATTCTATAAATTAAGAAGTCATTTCTGTTTTAAACCTATTTTTGAATAAAAAATTTATTCCAAAGAAAAATATGACATTGCATTATCAAATGAATTTCTATTCCAAACAGAAAAATAGTTTTAGAACAGAAATAGAATGATTATTATATGCGCCCTAAATGACCAAGATTGACTTTCAATTCAACTGCTAAATATCATTACAAAACGAATAACATATTAATCTTAAACATGCGGTGGTCAGATATAGTCTCTAAAACAACGCTTACCACTACACAAGCTTCTAACACTGTATGTGAACTCACTTGAACTATCCCTTGGACTATCAGGTAGACTCGGCTTCCTTAGAGAATCAACAAACCTTAAGCAGCCTCTAACCACCACAGAAACATGCAATAAAGCACAATATGATATTTTGAAAATCAAACCAAAAAAAAAAAAAAAAAAAAAAAAAGAAGCCACTATTGTCAACTTTTCTGCCAGCTTCAAAGGAACAGAAGGTTTCCTCCTAGACATATATCTGCATCATCTTTTGCTTATGTGCATATTAGCTCTAATCTCTTTCAAAAGAAAAAAAGGCTCAATCATACAAACTGATAAAGTTAAAATCGAAAGGAAAAATGATACAGGAAGGAAAGAATGCAGACAAACCTTAAAGATGGCGTTAATACATGCTGGTACTTTCAGAATAAATTGTAAGAGTTTTCCTAATGTGGACTAAATTAATTGATATTGTAATTTACTGTTTTTACGGTTATCGTAAAACAGGGTTGGTCTAAAGAGAGATAAAAGGTTTCTTAATTAGTCTAATATGGGCTGGCTAATGTGGGCCGAGTTGAGCCTAGCCCGTAATAAGGGGGACTGGTTGGAAACTCTATAAATAGTGCTCAAGTCTCTCATCTAACCCTAATTCTCACATGTATCCTCACCTAAGGGGCGTTTACCTAACGCTAAACGTGAGGGGGGCCGCCTCATTGAGCCAGTGATACAGATGGCAATAGAGGAGAAGGACTTGATGCTTGGATCCCCTTGATATATGTGGGTAATCCTTTTTCTGCTTTCGCTTTATGTTCGATAGATTCCCAAACAGATGCGTTAATCTTTCTACTCAATTATGCATATTCTTGTTCTGGTTATGGAGATTTTGGGTTGCGCAATTTGCGTCCAACATAAATAGCTTGCCAAAAGAAGTTGAGGCTTTCCATTGTCACCTTCTTATTTCCCCTGAAGCTTCCTTTGATTTTACAGACCCTTTTCATCTCATATGCCGTAAGTCAACTTTCAAGCTTCATCGCTACAGACATGAGTCTGCAAATGAACGGCGCAAAATTGCAGGCATTATCTGGCAATGGGAAGAAATAGTAGCAGTAAAAAACTGGCTAAACCACATCTAGGCATACTTCCATACCTCCATCAGACAAGGTGCAAGAAATCTAAAGGATCCAACATCTCCAGGTGCTAGTTTAACCCAATCGGGCAGAGTTGCTCACCAATTCTTCATCTTTGGCATAAATGATAAGTCCAAACTTATCTGTGGGGCTCAGCATGAACGCACGTAGCTTTTCACGCTTCTGGTCCATGTTTCCTATGCCGATAATCGAACTATATGATAGTATTAATTTATCTTTACAAGTCAAATGCATTGTTGGTGGGCGCACGAATCATTGAAGGGTTGCAAGTATCATTGTGGGAGTGCGCATTTTTGGAGTACGCAATTATAATAATTTTAATTCTTTGCGGTTGTGATGGTTTATTACTTTTAGCGCTTCACGCTTTCGAAATTATTATTATGTCCTTAGCAGCTATGATTCAATCACTTACGTACTCAACGCCGTGCTACGGACATGATAAGAAATATATATATATATGGACAAGATCATATGTCATGGTATATCATCCAAGGATATAAGTCGATGACTTCTATTTTTTCACCTTCAAATTTTTAAAATCAAAAGTTTGAGTTTCATTTATTATTGAAAGACTCATGCTACGAAGGTTAAATTATAGGCCACATCACTGTCCATGGCGTGTACAAGTGCGTGTACGACTCCGGTTTATCCTTTGACTTTTATCTCTAACCTTTTAATCCTGTAATAGTCAAAATCCCATGGTACACGTTATATACAAGATTAATTTTATGCTGACCATCTTTGGCTTCTATTGTATATTAGATAAAACCACTAAATTGAATGGTACTTTTACGGATGTGCATATAGGTAAACGGCACACGTCTGATAGCCACGTGGGCCGCCGGACCACCAAGACGGTGCACGAGGCCTCGAGCTACATCAAACGGTGCTTAGGAGGTGGACCCGAGGACGCGATCTTGTTCTGCTGATCAGGATCCACTGGGTCGATCAAGCGACTCCAAGAAGTCATGGGCATTGCAG
The DNA here is from genome assembly GCA_016097595.1 of Eucalyptus pumila. Classification (NCBI taxonomy): domain Eukaryota; kingdom Viridiplantae; phylum Streptophyta; class Magnoliopsida; order Myrtales; family Myrtaceae; genus Eucalyptus; species Eucalyptus pumila. The sequence continues at coordinate 65,646,994 of CM027853.1, forward strand.
TGCCATCGATCCTAAGAGAGAGGATGATTAAGTGCATGCCAAGCGAAGAGAGATGGGTGGTCCTAGTCGGGCCTTATGAGCACCACTCAAACCTTCTCTCATGGAGGCAAAGTCCAGCGGAGGTCATAGAGATCGGACTAGATGAAGATGGGTCGATAGACATGGAAGATTTAAGGCAAAAGCTCGAGTCTTATCGAGATGAAAACAGGCCAATTCTGGGTTCATTCTCTGCTTGCAGTAATGTCACCGGGATTTGTACCGACACAAGAGCTGTCGCGAAGCTGCTTCACTAATTTGGTGCCTTTGCTTGCTTTGATTTTGCAGCTAGGTGAGCCTTCATTTTCCTGCATTTTCTAACTCAATTGGAGAACTCTTCATTTGCATTTACTGAGAATATGGTTCAAGACTATATAATTCCATGGTAACATAATGAAGCGACTACTCTGACTTGGCCTTGAATTGCTTAATTTTGAACAGTGCACCTTATATGGAAATCGACATGAGGTCGGGGAAAGTCGACGGCTATGATGCTATCTTCTTGAGTGTGCACAAGTTCCTTGGTGGACCAGGGTCTTCAGGAATCCTGCTCATGAGCAAGGCTCTCTATCGGCTCAGATCATCTCCCCCATCAACCTGCGGAGGGGGAACTGTTGATTATGTGAATGGTTTCAATGAAAAGGTAAAAGCATTGATCTTTTGCGAACGATAGAGCAAATTCTTTTTTTCTTTTTTTTTTTCGTTTTTTTTGGTTGAAAACGATAGAGCAAATTCAAAAGCTAAAGCAATTACCATCAAAGCATTCTGATTTTCATCAGTTGGTGACTTGTCAATTTACTTGCCTAGCAGGATACGTTATATGTGGAAGACATTGAAGAAAGAGAGAATGCTGGGACTCCGCAGATTATTCAGATCACAAGAGCAGCATTGGCATTTTGGTTGAAAGATTACTTGGGATATGAAGTAATTGAGAAACTGGAGCACGAGTATATTAAAGAAGCAATCGAAAGGCTCTCCAAAAACCAGAACATAGAGATTCTCGGGAGCAGAACAGCTAAGAGACAGGCTATATTGTCTTTCCTGATATACTCAACTACTAATTCACCACCAGATCGTGATAAGAAGGGAAGAGAGAGAGGGCTTTACCTGTGGGAAGAAACGGGGAACGAAAAAGACAAGCCCCTCCACGGACCTTTTGTTGCCATTCTCCTCAATGACCTCTTTGGCATTCAAGCGACAGTGGGTGCGCTTGTGCCAGTCCATATGGTCATGCCCTACTTGGCATCAGTGAAGCTCAGTCTCGTGCATTCAGATGTGCCATTCAAAAGGTAAGATGCTTGTTTTATTTCCTGTAAGACAATGACATGTAAAACCTTGAAGGTTTTCAAACCGTAATAGCCATACAGGGGAAGGTGTGAAGAAACCAAGAACAAGATACAAGAATGTAGAAGAGAACGAACTTCTGTATTTACTTGAATCGAAGAACAAAATATGTATTCACTGAGAGCTTTTCATCTCTTCTGTAATACAATCTCACTTCATCTCTGTTTTTCTCTCTATATCTCTCTGTTTTTCTCTCTATATCTCTCTACTCTCTATCCTCTGTTTTCTATATATTGAAAAACAGAGTACATCGCAACATATTGAAGACTTGAGGAAGAAGAAGATAAAACGGAAACTCTTCAACCAACTTAACAACTTCGATTACTTATCTAACAAACTAAGCGCCCTAATGCATTAGAACACGTGTATTTCCTGTGAAAGTCTTCAGGCTCTTGAAGAACAATCTCTCTTTTCATGTCGGTCATGAGTTCTGAATTTACTATCTTCTGCGCTTCTTCCTCATTGCCACGTGCACAACATCAGCAGAGGGGGTTCATCAGCAGAGCACCTCAGTCATGAGCTTCGTTTTTAATTTCTTTCTCCTTATGCATTGCCACAGACTTATGTATTGCCACAGATCCTGTCTTCAAATCACTATCTTTAACAGAAGGGTCTCTTAGGCACTACCCCTCAACAAATGTGAAGATTTCTTAGAGACATATAAGATCAAGCGTTTCACTGATCTTTTGTGAGTTTACCTTTATAACAGGGATTTGCTGGAGTGAGGCCTAGATGGACCAGAGTCAGCTTTCCCTACTACCTTTCGGAGGAGTTCGAGTACATTATTGCTGCATTGGAGTTTGTAGCCTCTTATGGCCAGAGGTTCCTGCCGCTCTATCATTTCAACCTGAAAAATGGAAACTGGACCTTCAAAAAGAAGGCATTCATGGAGATTGTAGGGAAAGAAACGGCAAGATTTCCATCTTAAATGACAAACGGGCAGGCAAAGATCTCAATGGAGATGCTAAACATGAGAACCTCATTGCCAGGTATGCATCATATTGGGAGAGTGCAAAACATCTTGCGGGTCTCCTCCCCACGCAGGCCTCTGGTAGAAATCGAGCCAGAGCTACTGTATTTCCGCATGTCGTAGAAGATTTGAAAAAAATAATTAAATTGAATAAAAGTTATATCCAAAGTCCATACGAATAGATTATGCAACTTCAAGAACTATGTCACCAAGAGTCATCTGAAGATAATAGCCAAGCGGATTGTCACAGCCATCTACAGATACATGTACCGACTCAAAATGACCTACTCGTGAATTGTGAGAACAGTCTCTGAGATTAAAGGCTACGAGTTGATCAATTTCATTCATTGGGAATCTCCTCCAAATTTTCTAATCGCGATTAGAGTTTTCTTACTCCAAATTTATTGATTCACCTTTGTAATGAGAAAATATGATTGTGATGCTTATACTGAGCCTCTAGTGTGTGACTAGGAAAAATCACTGTGTATCCCACTATTCTTAATAATTAGTGGAAGTTTTGGGTGATTCGTGATTTTTTCCATATTTGATTTCAACGTTAAGTCATTGGTGTTATTGTTGGCTTTATTTCTTTATCAATTTGGCGTTATATTTGTTTTTTTGCCAGTTTTGTTTCCCATGAAAATTATTTTACCAAAGTTTGCATTTTGGTTTTATTGTAGGAGACTTAGATTCCGTGCTAAATCCGAAAAACGAATGTCAAATGCAAGGGTAAATGTTATTCTCAACTTGTATGTACAACTCTCACAATTGATACTCAAATTACTCAAAGACTAATAGCTTCTAAGTACAAATTACACTAGAATTTAATCAACGATGTAATTTGAACACAAATAGCTAGGTAGCCTACGCTTCAGACTCAAACTATATTGGAATTGAATCTATGACACAGCTTGTTTTAGGTGTATAGCTAAAATTTAATCAACAGCAATACTGTTGGATAAAAAACACAACGCAGAGATTAATCAATGACGTTAGGCTTGTGGAACAACACCAAAATTTAATCGATGACGCTAAACCAAACAAAGAGACACATCGGAATTTAATCTACTACAAGAATCTTGAAAACCACAGCTAAAATGCGATAAAGTAAAGATAAAGTAAAAATAGTTGTTGTGTTGTACGAGGGGATTTCTCGTTGAACGGGTTGCGGTATTTATAAAGTGAGTTAGTAGCCATCAGTTGGTTATTTCTTCTCGAGCGCCACTCTTCACACTCTCCGTGTTTTCTTTTTCTTCTTGGCAACATTACCCATAAGCAACTGTCTCTTGATTTGTTGACGATGCTCACATGACTTGCTCATCAAGTAAATGATGGCTTCCCTATTTTTATGCACATTCCACGCAGCAGTTATTCTTGCCTGAGCTCTAATGCTAATCTCACTTAAACTCCAAGTCTGATGTATTGTTCCAATAACCTAACACATGGCAATTAACTACTTGATTGTCGACTCTGGTATCTGTGTCTAGAATTTTGCCAACACTTAGCTCAAATTCCCTTCATGAACACTGGAAAAAGACATTTTCACGAGCAAAACGGAGACTATCGCCCTTATTATTTCCCTCGTGGCCAGCACGTGACAATAGGGGTAATTTGGAGTGTCAACAATTACTTATTCAGAGACTATATTGGCTGGTTGTTGTTGGCGCTAAATTGATTTTGGTTAGTTTAGTTTTGAGAGAGAAATTGATCCTGGATTGAGTTTGTTCATGGTGAATTGTTGCCCGGGTTCTCCCCAACATCTTGTTATAGATGAAGCCAAATATTTGTTTTAGGGGGCTTTTTTGTCTTTCTATCATATTTGCTTTTAGGTTAAAAGTGATACATTTATATTAGCAATGGCAAGACCCTAGCCGTCAAGACGCACAAAAAAAAAAAATAGAGGCAAGAAAAAGAGATAAAAAAAAATGAGTTTTTTTTTATGGGGGTTCTCAATCTCTGTGTGCCCTGATCTTGAGAGAAGATCATCGTTGTATTCCAACTTTTTTTCGAAGTCTAGTGGATTCACAGAGTGCCTCTGCGTGGAGACATAGCCCAGGTTTGGGTGAACTTCGATAACAAATTTTCTGGTGTATTCATCTGATTCTGTTATTTTATTACTATATTTTATCTAGTGAATTGTTTGCAAGCGTTATTTTTTGTGGAATCGATGTGCGATTTCGTAACAACTGGTATCAAAGTCTGGATTGGCTAATCAAGGACATCAAGGGTTTTTTGGTGACATTCGATTGAAAGCAAATAGTATGACAGAAGATAAAATCAGAATCGATAAGTTTAATGAGGAGGATTTCTGATGGTGAAACTACAAATAGAGGATTATCTTTATCAAAAAAATCTTTATGCACCACTTGAGGGTTGGAAACCCGAGATGGCGGAAGTGGATCCGACAACAGAAGCCGGATGGAAAATTCTTGATCGAAAGGCATTAGGTGCGATTCGTCTAGGGTTGACAAAAAAGACAGGGTACCACATCGCAAAAGCAAAAACTGCAAAAGAAGTCATAGATATTGTAACGAATATTTATGAAAAGCCGTCCACATCAAATTAGGTATTTTTGCTTAAGAAACTGGTTAATATGAAGTTATCTAATAGAAGTTCTGTGGCAAAGCATATTAATAGTTTCACGCAAGTCATAGGTCAATTGGAATCCGCAGGCATAAATTAAAATATGAAGCTTCAAGCTTTATTATTTTTATGTTCTCTTCCAGAAAGCTACAATACCGCAATGCAGGGAATTTCAAGCACTATGAAGGATGTTTAGTTCTTGATGATGATGTGAGTAGTATCATGGATGAAGAGATGCGAAGGAAAGTCTCAGGTGGAGATAATTTTTCTGCATCTACATCTCTAACGGCACTTGCAATGGAGAACTGTGGAAGAAGTAAAAGTAGAGGAAAATTCAGCGGGCGTGGCAAGTCACAATCAAGGGGCAAGAGACAGGTTGCAAAAGATGAGTGTTGGTTTTGTCATAAAATCGAACACCCGAGGTTTCAGTGTGAAGCCTACAAAAAGAAGCAGCAAGATGAGAATCAAGGAGCTAATGTGGTTAGCGATGAATCTTTGCTAGATAACTTGTATTTGTCTGCAGGGTTTGACTTGACAACAGATAAATGGTTTATTGATTCTGGTGCTTCTTTTCATTGCACCTCGCAAAGAGACATATTTGATGATTATGTCAGTGGAGATTTCGGATAAGTGGTTGTGGGAAACGGCCACATGTGTCCCATTGTTAGGAAAGGAACCGTGATTGTGAACATCTCAGGTGGAGGACGTCTAGTTTTGCGTGAAACTAGGCATATTCCGAAATTAAAGAAAAATCTGATTTCAACCAGTAAACTTGACCAAGAAGGTTTGGTAATTACCTTTGGATGCGGAGAGTGGAAGATAACCTCAAGGGTAAGAGTAGTAGCAAAGGGAAAGCATACAGGTACACTTTACCTTCTCCAAGGAGATAATATGAGTGATATGGTTGCAACTACAATGGCTACAGGTAATTTGTCTACTCTTTGGCATTATCGTTTGGGACATCTTGGTGAAAAATGTGTAAAGTAGTTACACTTGAGGAAATTACTCCCAAGTTTGCAAAAAATTGAGTTAGATTTTTGTGAAAATTGCATTTATGGAAAACAAAAAGCTATTAGTTTTCAATTGAATGGGTGACAAAATAAAGATTAAAAGCTAGAGTTGGTTCATACTAATGTATGGAGACCTGCTCAGGAACTCTCTTATGGCGGTAAGAGATATTTTGTCACCTTCATTGATGATGCGACAAGAAAGACTTAGGTCTATGCTCTTAGAGAAAAGTCAGAAGTATTTGGGATGTTCAAAATGTGGAAGACCATGGTAGAAAAAGAGACAGGTTATCAGATTAAAGCTCTAAAATCTGATAATGATGGTGAATACACGAGTAAGGAATTTGCAGATTTTTTGAGTCGAGAGGGCATACATGGGTTAAAGACTATTCCTAGAACTCCTCAAGAGAACGGTGTAGCTGAAAGAATGAACATGACTATTCTAGAACGTGCGAGATGCATGAGGCTACACGCGAGTCTCCTGCTACACTTAAGGGGCGCCACAATTGATGCAACTGTTTATCTTATCAACAGAAGTCCATCTAGTGCGTTAAATGGAGAAATGCCACAAGAACGATGGTCAAGTAAAAAGATTAATTATTCTCATCTAAAGAGGCAGAAGTACAGCCCAAGTGCCATAACTTGGCACCGGGGGACACTTAAGTCCCATAACTTCAAAATGGTACACTTGAGTGCCAGTTTCGAAGTAAAATGGAACACTTAAGTGCCACTCCGGTGAAAATCCGGCCAAATGGCTAACGTGGCAACTTTCCGGCGAGTTTGGTCCAAAACGACGTCGTTTTGCACGCTGACGTGGCAAAGAAAATGCAAAAACGACGCCGTTTCGCGTCGACGTATAAATAATAATATAAAAATTAATTTAATTAAATCTAAACTTTATTTTATTTTAAATATTCAAAAAATTAAAAAAATTAAAAAATTATTATTTAAAAAAAAAGGGGGAGGGGGGAGATCCAACGAGCGGGCGAGAGCCGAGCCCTCGTCACCGCAGCCTCCCCGCCGTCGCCGGGAAGGGCCGGCGTCGGAGAGGGAGGGTCGGCCGGGGTCGCCGGCCCCCGACCGACCGACGGCGAGGGCTGCGAGCCCTCGCCAGATCGCGACGAGGGCCGTGACCCTCGCCCCCGGATGCGGGCGAGGGCCGCGACCCTCGCTCCGGATCCGGGCGAGGGCTCACGGGCCCTCACGGCCCCTAGCCGGGGCCTGCGACCCCGGCCGACCCTCCCCACTCCGTTGTCGGCCCTTCTCGGCGGCGGCAGGGAGGCGGCGAGGGCCCGCGAGCCCTCGCCGGATCTGGTCAGGGTCGTGGCCCGCACCCGGATCTGGGCTAGGGTCGCGGCCCTCGCGCGGATCCGGCGAGGGCTCGCCGGCCCTCGCCGCCTCCCCACCGCCACTGGGAAGGGCCGGTGACGGAGTGGGGAGGGTCGGCCGGGGTCGCCGGGCCCTGGTTAGGGGCCGGGGTCGCCGGGCCCGGGTTAGGGGCCGGCGAGACCGGCCGACCGATGGCGAGGACCCGTAAGCCCTCGCCCGGATGCGGGGCGAGGGTCGCGGCCCTCGCCGTTAGTCGGCCGGGGCGGTGACCCCGGCCGACCCTCCTCCGTCGCCGCCCTTCCCGACGACCGCGGGGAGGGCGACGGCGGCGACGGCTCAGCCCTCGGCCACCCATTCGACCTCCCCCTCCCCCCTTTTTTTTAATTTTAATTTTTTAAATTTTCTTAATTTTTTAAATTTTTTAAAATTTTTAAAATTTTCTTAATTTTTTAAATTTTTTAAATTTTTCTTTTTTTTATTTTTTGAATATTTTAAATAAATTTAATTAATTTGTATATTATTATTTATACGTCAGACACGAAATTGTGTCGTTTTTACATTTTCTCTGCCACGTCAGCGTGCAAAACGACGCCGTTTTAGACCAATCTCACCGGAAAATTGCCACGTCAGTCAGTTGGCCGGATTTTCGCCGAAGTGGCACTTAAGTGTCCCATTTTACTCCGATATTGGCACTTAAGTGTACCATTTTAAAGTTATGGCACTTAAGTGTCCCTCCATGCCAAGTTAGGACACTCCAGGTGTCTCAACCTCCATCTAAAAGTGTTTGGTTGTAATGCATATGCTTTGATTGACAGGGAGGATAGAAAAAAGCTTGATGCTAAGTCCCAAAAGTGCATCTTTATCGGATACGGTGGTGACGAGTATGGCTATAAGCTTTGGGATTATAAGAATAACAAAGTCATCCGCAGTCACAATGTGGTATTCCATGAAGAAAAGATGTGCAATGATCATCAGATAGAGCATGAGAAGGTAGTAGAACCAAAGTATGTTGAATTAGACACAATGCCCGTGAAGATGTTTCAAGTAGATCAAAGTGCACTTGAAAGAGAGGTCCAAGATGAGCCTATTATCAGTGAAGAGGTAGTTCAAGAGGAATGCAATGATTCAGAGCAAACTAACAACCCTGAAACCTGTCTTGAGGAGGTCTACACGTGTGAGAAAGCCAAAGGTAATTTTTGATCCATCAGCTAATACTGTTCTGAGCCATGTCTTATATACGATTCGGAGAACTAGAGACTTTCGATGAGGAAAAGGCAGACACGTCTCACTTGCAGTGGGAGTGTGCTATGAAAGACGAGATGAGCTCATTACTTCAGAACAAAACTTGGGAATTGACCAAGTTGCCACGGGTACAATAGTTTTATTAAACAAATGGGTGTACATGATTAAAAATGAAGCAGATGATAGTATTAGATACAAGGCGAGACTTGTAGTCAAGAGTTTTTCTCAAAAAGAAGGGATCAACTACTCGAGATATTTTCACCGTAGTGAAAATGACATCAATTAGAGTTCTGCTGAGTAAAGTTGCAGTGGAGGATCTTCATCTTAAGCAATTAGACGTAAAAATAGTGTTTTTACACGGTGACTTAGATGAAAAACTATACATGGCACAACATAAAGGTTTTGAAGTCAAAAGTAAGAAGTACAAGATATGTCGCTTGAAGAAAAACTTGTATGGCTTGAAACAAGCTCCGCGGCAATGATACCTAAAATTTGATAGGTTCATGAATGAAAAAGGATTTGCACACCGTGAATCTGATCATTGTGTTTATTTTCGCAAGTATGATGATTGTGACATTGTGTATCTTTCTTTATATATGGATGACATTCTAGTGACTAGTTCCAATATGAAGAGAATCGTAGAAGTGAAGAAGATGTTATCATCACAGTTTGCTATGAAAGACTTGGGAGAGGCCAAGAATATTTTAGGCATGAAAATCATCAGGGATAGGAAAAATAAGAAATTATGGTTGTCGCAGGAAGACTATGTGAACAAGGTGTTAAAGAGATTTAACATGGATAAGGCAAAACCAGTTGCAACTCCTCCAGCGAGTCACTTCAAACTTTCCAAGGATATGTGTCCAAGCGCTCAAGCTTTGAAAGATGAGATGGCGATAGTTCCATATGCATCAGCAGTGGGGAGTTCGATGTATGCAATGGTGAGCATGAGACCAGACATTGCACATGCAGTGGGAGTTGTGAGTCGATATATGCAGAATCCAAGCAAAGAGCATTGGAATGCAGTAAAATGGATATTAAGATATCTAGCATGTACTTTCAACTACTCACTTTGTTATGGTAGTACATCTCTAGAGTTGCAAGGTTATTAGATGCAGATCATTCAGGTGATCGAGATAGTGGTAAGAGTACCACTAGATATGTCTTTACAATTGCAGGTGCGTAGTGAGTTGGATATCTCAACTACAAAAAGTAGTGGCTTTATCGACAACAGAGGCAGAATATGTGGCGATCACAGAAGCCTCCAAGGAAATCATGTGGTTACAAGATTATATGGAGGAGTTACATCGAAAACAGCCAGTCAGTACACTTTGGAGTGATAGTCAAAGTGCAGTGCACTTAGCAAAGAATGCAGCTTATCACTCAAGAACTAGACATATCAAGAAGCGCTATCACTTTATCAGGTCAGCATTGAAAGATAATGAGTTAAAGCTACAGAAAATTGATGGCTCGAAAAATCCAGCTGACATGATGACCAGGATAGTAGACAGAGAAAAGCATATTTTATGTACTATTACCATTGGTATTACTCCACGTTGATTGATGAGGAGTATCGCCGAGACACAAGCTTTTCAACTACTATTTTTTAAGAAGATGGACGCAAAGTTGCTTAGTGCTTAGGTATATTTGTCTTCAAGTGGGAGATTGTTATAGATAAAGCCAAATATTTGTTTTTATGGGTTTTTTTGTTTTTTCTATCAAATTTGCTTTTAGGTTAAAAGTGATACCTTTATATTAGCGATGGCAAGACCCTAGCTGTCAAGATGCCCAAAAAAAAATTAGAGAGGTAAAAAAAGAGAGAAAAAAAAATGAGTTTTTTTTTCTTGATGGGGGTTTTCAATCTCTTTGTGCCATGATCTTGAGAAGATCATCGGTGTATTCCAACTTTTTTCGAAGTCTAGTAGATTCACGAGTGCCTCGTGCGGAGACGTAGCCTAGGTTTGGGTGAATTTCACACAAATTTTCTAGCGTGTTCATCTGATTCTGTTCTTTTATTACTATATTCTGTCTGGTGAATTGTTTGCAAGCGTTATTTTTTGTGGAATCGACGTGCGATTTCGTAACACATCTCTCCATTGCACCATTGTCAATTATTTCCATCCTCAATCCTAGCGCTTACATGCTAAGTGTTTTAGCGTGGCTCGCCAAGATCAACTTCTATGTCCAAGCTTGATGCCAATAACTTGAGAGCACCTATAAATATTGATCAGACCTCAGGAGCACTCTCACCATGTGAATCATGGTGACGGATTAATGGTGAAAGAGGAAACCTAACAGTGTGTTTGTTTCACGGAAAACATAACATTTTTGGAAAATGTTTTCCGGGAAACCATTTTTCAAGAAAACGTTTAGTTTTCCTTTGTTTGGTAATACGTGACTAAAAGTATGTTCTGATGTTTGGATCGTATTTGAAAAATGATCTAACAATTGACAATAGTGTGCCTCTTACTTCCAAATTAATTTATTGAGTCCATGTTACTTTATAAACGAATTTTTCTCGATCAGTTTAATAAATCTAAAATTTGAACCTGCAAAATGAAAATGAAACCGAATTCATACACGTATTTTTTTCCTGAAAATGGACATGATTTCCGGTTACAAGAGCAAGTCAAAACCATCTCATTAATCACTTCAATACATTTTGCTCTCTTCAATGGATGCGCCTCTCGTGCGGCTCTCTGCAAGTTATCTTGAATTGCCCATGGACACCACGAAGGACCATATCCAAAATCTCTATCTTGTAGATAAGGAAATTGATCAATTCTTGATCCAATATCAAATGTATCACCAGTTGCTCTAATTGCTCCTTCTTAAGATCAAAACCTGAAGAAGATACACAGTAGAAAAGATAACATGAAAGAAAAATTAAAGCCGGAAGAAGGGACAATCACAAAAGGAAGCTACAGACTCCTAGAGTGGCATTATCATGCATGAAAAACGGATCATTCAAAATAAATGGATTGCATCTCATAAGAGGAGATTTATCAACATTAGAACAAAAGGAAAACCCATTTTGCAATCCTTCTATCTAAGAAACTTAGAGCCTGCGAGTTATTATTATAATCAGATATAATGTGCCCCCTAAAATCAAATAAAAAGACACAATGTAATATGTAAGTTGTAGTCCTCTACACCCTCTTAACAAATAACTAGAAAAGCTAGCCTAAGCGACAGGATTTGTTGGCATGGAGTGCTGCCAAAGACTGTCATAAATAACTAGAAAAGCACTATGTAGCATGTAAGTTTTAGTCCTGCAACTTGCAGGAAAACAAAACCACAATAACGAGTGAGATTAAAAACTTATGACAAGTACATCTATAGCTAAACTATTAACTCTGCACAACTTCTTGAAAACAAGGCCTCTCTTCTATAATTCTGCAGAACATCTTGAAAACACTGGATACAATTGACATCACAAAGGGTTCTGTTCTCCAAATTGCTGCTCTACGATATATAGTAGTATTCAGCTAATTAAAGGACACAAAGGCTCCAAACCGCTCTACATGCGCAAGCAAATAAACACATAAACATGCACCCAAGAAGAGTCCAACCTTGAAATAAAATAACACCAGTCAGCTCACCTCGAAACAATTAAAGAACTAGTAAATGCCATAGACACATTTCCCTGGAAAAGAACTCAAGCATCTGCACGACACGATTCCACCCTATGCAGGTACCCCCGAACTCGTGCAAAAATCCAAACCACGCAAATCATCAACACTTTAGAAATGACTCAAACGAGCTCTGGAGGAGAACAATGAGTGCATACACTGACGGAATACTTTTCTCGACTCTAGCTTCCCTGTAAGATGCAGATAACCTAACACAGCTAACGGAGTCATTAAGCTCCCTGAAAAGTTCTTAAAACTCTCCGTCCTTCCGTGCTCAACATTCGATTCGAAAGCAAGATAGCAATTAGAAGTGATTGCCGAAAGCCACCTGAAATTTGTCAATCAATAAACTTGAGTCCATTGATGGAGCACACGGATTCGAAGCTCAAGCGTGCAAGAACATCGCGATCCAAAGAGCACTAGATGTGGCAAGGTGAGCGGCGGATTCCGACGTCGATCGGCAAGGCGGAAGCTTCGGAATACGCAGAGGATCAAGAGAGAGGCTTTGAGGGGCGTTTCACTTCAATTGCTTGAAGAAGATGAACGGAAACGCGGAGAATCAACATCAACTCAACGATGTAAAGCATCAATCAAAAAAATTCTAAGATTATTCTCAAATTGGAGAGGAGAGAGAACCTGGAACTGTGTTGTTGAGCGTCGTTGAAGAAGAGCTGAAGAAGGAAGACGAGCAAAAGAGCGAAGGGAGAGAGCGGTGTACGGAGAGAAAAAGTGAAAGGTTAGAGGCAAAAAGATGAAAAGGGAAAGTGTTTTCACCTTTTGAGGGGTAGGAATTCGTTTTCCTAAAATAATACGTAATATTTATGTCAACCAGAAAGTGTTTTCCGTTGACCAAATTTTTTTTAGAGAATCAAACGGCTGAAAATCCATAAAACACTTTCCGGTAAAATACTTTCAGTGAAACAAACACACCCTAAATAAGTAATACTACTTCTTTTATTAGAAATCGTCTCTGAAAGAAGGCTTACCACTGCACAAGCTTTTAATGCTGTAAGATAACTCAAACCATCCCTCGAGTGCCATTTTACCAACAACAAAAAAAAAAAAAAAAAAAAAAGAACCATCCCTCGAGTGCCAATAGGAATGCAGCCCTTCTAATAAAGGGATTGAGGGGTAGGGCCGGAGAGTAACAGGTCCAAGAGTCAATTCTCGTGAGCATCGCACACACATTTATATAGAAAAGAAGAGTAAGATTTAAAAATAATAATAAATAAATAAATAAACTGTCTCTAGAACTATCAAGTGGTCTTGAGTTCCTTAAAGAAGCATCCAACCCCCAGAAACACGCAACAAAACGCCAAATGTTAAAGGGAAGGCTTATAAAGTCATTGTAAAGAGCTTATAAACAGTATACAATGATTTCATAATATGTTTATGCACTAAACTAATGCATTTGGCGTATAAAGGAATATGTTGTTCTGTAGTTCAATTACATACGGCATCGGAAACTGCATAGACCGAAAACAACTTTGCTTCTTCTGGAAGTGAAAGCTACAAATTACATCCAACAAACAGTCAAAATATATAATAAAGATTTCAATAATAATATTATCATGCATTATGAGATGGATAATCTATTACTCCGTGCCAAGAAGTACTATTCGTACCAATAAATTTCAATAAGTTTTAATAAGTGTCAAACAACCATTAGGTAAGAAAAATGGTCAATTTTTTTCTTACAACTTTTTGCTAACTTACCAACACTTTTAGAAAATTTCTATATTTAAAAATTTGCAAATTATACATTTTTGTATGAAATTACTAATATTCGTTTGCATAAATTACGATTGCTTCAATTTTTTCAATTTAAATGTGAAATCACCAATCTAAATTAGACCAAACAATTTTTATAATACTAATTACCAACTAGTTTCAATTCACCATCTCTCATTTGAATTCCTTACTTATATTTATTTTTTCTTAGAGATAAAGAGAAATTGGTAATTAAAATAGATAAATAATTATTGATAGCCAACTCAAAGAAGAGGCAGTAACACATAACTAGTTGATATTCCAATTGAAGAAAAGTTCATAATTGCTCTTATTACTATTGGAAAGTTCTAAAAAAGTTGGTAAATTCAATGCATTGGAAAGCAAGACAAATAAAAGAGGTAACTTAATAGAAAATTTGATGAAATAAAAATAAATAAATTAGCATCCGTAAGCAACTTAGATGAGAGTTGGTTTAACCTAAACTAGCTAGTAACATAACGGGAGAAAAATTGGTAAGACACAGAAATAAAGATCAACAAATTCATATAAAAGTTGGTAAATCTCGAGTATTAGGAAGATGGTTTAACCTAAACTAGCTAGTAACATAACGGGAGAAAAATTGGTAAGACACAGAAATAAAGATCAACAAATTCATATAAAAGTTGGTAAATCTCGAGTATTAGGAAGAAAGTGTATAAATGCTTATATAAACATAGAAAAAGGTTAATTAGCCAACTGTAAAAAAGAGAGTAATTTTGTAAAGATGATAATAAATAATCAACATGTTACTTAGAAGTCAGGTGAAACATAATTTTTCAACAGCATTTTATTAGCACTTACCAACTTTTTAAGAAATTATAACGTAACAGTAGAATTGTGTAAATTACGTAATTACAAAAAAATTGGTATTTTGCAGGCTGTTCAAATCTGGTATTTCATAGAAATGCCGTAAATTAATAACAAATTATTGAATAATCAGATAGCCTATAATTTTTTACTAAGATTTTTTAACACTTACCAAATTTTTTTCCGAAATCTACCTTCAAGGACAAAAATCCTTTCTTTTAACGAAACAATTGAACAATCCAAATTATGTAATTGCATTAATTTAGCACGCAACCCAAAAAATCATATCATATATATGTGTACGTATGTATATTTTGGAGAAAATATCAAGTAAGTGTTTAAAGTGCCCTCATTTTTTCAAATAAGAATCTGGAGTTAATCTTATTCCAAATAAAATCATGAAGTAAAATTGTTTCAAATAAGGATTTAAAGCGATTATATCAATTTCAAATAAAGGCTTGGCTTTCCAGTTAGTAAAGGGTATTTTCATCCTTTACTTTTTTGAATTTTTCCTTTTTTCCTTTTTTTTTCTTTTCTCCTTTTTTTCTGGTTTTCTCTTCTTCTTTGCCAGTGGCCGATCGACCACCGACGATACCCAAAAGGGTTGGACGAGGTCACCCTCCCCAATCATAGGCAAGATTAGCCTCGCCGGATCCGCACGAGGGTCACCTTGCCAACAGCCCGACAAAGGATGGCCTTGCCTCGCGAGGCCGCTGTAGAAAGCAACAAGCAAGACCAGCCCTCACCCTCGACCGCTAAGTCGCAACCCTAGCCAGCAGCTGGCAAGATCGCCAAGCCTTCGCCAACAAAAGAGAGAGAAAGACAATAATATTTTAAAATAAAAATAGTCTTTCAATGAAAATACCCTTTGACTTATCGGAATATTTAGCCAGACAATGACCAACGAGGTCAGGCTTTTACTTGAAACTACCATAGCCACTTTAGGCCCTTATTTGAGATTAATATGGCCACTTTAGGTCCTTATTTGACACAACATCCACTTTCAACCTATTTTTAAGAAAATAAGGGCACTTCAAGCCCTTATTTGGAATTTTCCCTTAAATCTTGTCTAACCTATAATGGCCTCATTGATTGTAAGATTAAGCTCAATGAAAAAACTAAGGCCCTATTTGATAATCATTTTATTTTTCTTTTTTCTGTTCTTTTGTTCTCCTAAACGGAAAAAGAACAAGATTCAGATTGATGGTGTCAACTAATTTTTTATTCCTCGGAACAAATTAATAGCCAAGAATAAAATTGGAACAAAAACAAAATGTAGAAAATGCCTACTTCTTTATTCTTAGGAATAAAAAGAAAAGTAACGCCATTTTAGAAAAAAGAAAAGCTCAATGTAACCTCATGCTTGTCATTACAGAATTGACACGAGGTCTGGTCTCCTGACCCAATCCAAGTCCTTATTTCTCAGAATAAAAAAAATTAAAAAATTCATAAATTTAGGAAAAATTTAGAAATTAGATTTTCAGTAGTTTTATTAGATTTTAGTGTTAATTGTAGTTTAGAATTAATTTAGCATAAAAAATGCAAAAAAAATTGAAAATTAAATTCAAAATTGAATAAGCTTTTAAGGATTTACAATATGGATTTTTGAATGCAGTTTTCTTTTAGAAACAATGCTAGGTCGCGAAAAAGAGTCTACTAAAAACATCCTTTAAAACCATCTACAATTCTGTTTTAATAGAAAATTATATAGCTCTAAACAAGTATTTTGCATTACCGTTTGTCTTATGTTTATAGC
The DNA here is from genome assembly GCA_016097595.1 of Eucalyptus pumila. Classification (NCBI taxonomy): domain Eukaryota; kingdom Viridiplantae; phylum Streptophyta; class Magnoliopsida; order Myrtales; family Myrtaceae; genus Eucalyptus; species Eucalyptus pumila. The sequence goes on from CM027853.1 coordinate 65,663,467, forward strand.
AGCTCGAATAAGCCTATCTTCCATATATTTATGATGTCATTTGTTCGAAGGTTTGATGAATTTGTGCAAAAACACCAAAAATTGCTTCTATCATCAATTGTTTCACCATTGCTCATTCTACCAAGCAATGTTTGCTCTTTTTCTTGCAGTTTAAAAAGCACATAAGGTCTATGCACATCGGATTTTCTAAGGTCATCGTAGAATATCTCAATCAATTAAATCTTTATAGAAGTTCAATTTTATTCAAATATAAATTGTTAAATATTCACTAACATTTTTATAATTATAAGAAAAAAATGGGAATAAGAATTTTTACAATCATACCAAACGCATTTCTATTCTTTTTCTATTCCAAAAATATAAATTATGTATAGTCTCAAACGAGTTATTCAACTCAAAACTCGTCCAAAAAAAAAAAAATAGAAAAAAATATATTTTCGGATAGAAATTATTATTGATAATAAAAATGTTCCCAAACACATCTCAATGGTTCCCCAAAATAACCCTAACTCCCATTTTCTTGATTCCTTTTCGTCGTTGGCGTGCGCACACAAATAGTTTATACACATCTTAATGGCTCCCCAAAATAACCCTAGCTCCCATTTTCTTGATTGCTTTTCATCGTTGGCGTGCACACACAAAATAATTTATACACATCTTAATGGTTCCCCAAAATAACCCTAACTCCCATTTTCTTGATTCCTTTTCGTCGTTGGTGTGCGCGCGCACAAATAGTTTATGGTACTCATTAAAAAAAAAAAAAAAAGATTAGTTTGTCCTGTCCACCTCATCCATACAAATGTTCACATGACAGAGAAGATGGAAGAGGTTTATGGATGCTACATACATGTGTTTTTTTATTAGTTGATATGGAATAAAACAAGCTATGAGGTATAGTTTCCAAGGAAGTCTCTCTCTCTCTCTCTCTCTCTCTCTCTAAAAAGTGCGATTCTCGTGGAATTGAGCAAATGGTATGGGGCACGACCGTGTGGGAAATGAATTACTTAAATTGACGTCAATGCACCAATCAGAAGCAGCAAAGGCAGAAGATGAATCCCCAGATTCGGCGAGCCCCATGTTTTTATGGGATTAGGCATCGTGAGCTGGAACAGAGGATGATAATGGACCATTTGCCGACCGTAAAAATTTATATTTCTACTCTTTTATTGATTAGGTAAGGATCGATTTTGAGTTCAAAGATATGGACCGCTGGTTAGGGTGCACTCCATAAGTGGTCCATTATCATCCTGGAATAGACTGATAAAAGTCAGGTAGTCAAGGAGAAAAAGGTAGAAACGAGCGACCATAGCAGTCTCGTTCACCGTAGTTACAAGAGTTCCGCGTCCAGCGTGGGATTTTTAGTTTTAGACAAAGCGTTATAACATGCATAGAATCAAGCATATCATTATAGGAAACAGCACCAAAAAAAGTCTTACAGATATTCTATTAGTACCAATTTAGTTCTAAATATTTCAATCAGGACTACTTTAATCTTAAATATTTTACATTTGTGTCAATTAAATTTATCCGGCCAGTTTAGCTATAAATCATTGATGTGAACGTGGCTATCCTAGTTAACACAACCAGCATTAATATAAATAAATTTATAACTTTTCAATATTTTTCTAAATATTGTATTATCTTTTTCTTTTCTTTTTTTTCTTTTTTTTTTTCTTTTAATTGTAGCTGGCAAGGGTTACAGCCCTCGCACAAGCCGTTGCCAACCGCAGGAAAGGGCTGCTAAGCCCTCACAAGAGGCCACAAGGGCAGCCTTCACCCAGGTCATGGTGACTCTTGTTGGCCACTAGGTGAGGGCATCCGAGCCCTGCCGGCCGCTTGCACGGGTCGCAGCCCTCAGGTCATCACCAAATGTGGGTGAGGACTACCAAGCCTCACCTGACCATAAGGGCAAGGGTGGCCTTTGACCTCATAGCATCTAACAAGGGCTTGGCAGCCTTCATTCGTGGGCCCCTCGCGGGCCTCGCCAGTCACAATTTAAAAAAATATGGGGATGCGCGGTGTCCAGCGGAAAGAAGTATCAAAAAAAGTATCAAGTCTGTCTGTGAGCAGAGAGAGTCAATGGGCGTTCGAATCCAAGACGCCAACCCAGAGTCACATGCGCTCCAGATTCTATACACTTCACGCCCACCAGAATCTATATATAATTACTTAATTAATTATTCTGCTTCCATTTTGACTTCTCACGCCAAACCCTCTCTATTTAAGTCCAGGGGATGAGTCATTCCTTCCCCCATACCCTCAAATATAATTTCGGAAATATTCTGCTTCCATTTTGATCTCCTGTTAATTTCTTCTTCGCTTGGCAGATGGAACTAGAGCAACCCAGGCAACCCCATCTCAACAACATTAACAAGTACATCAACCCAAGAAATGGCAAGAGTAGTCCGTCACCATCGCCATTACCATCAAGGAGTGATCTGTGCAAGCACACCGCATCCTTTCGGAAGCTTGGAGTGGGAGTCCCAGCAGTGGCGGGAGGCATCTCCGACGTGGAGAAGAAGGTCTCGTGGCTCCGCTCTCAGATCATCGGCGGCGACGCCGAGTTTGACTCACCGTTCGGCAGGCGACGGCTCACATACGCTGACAGCACCGCCTCCGGCCGCTGCATCCGCTACGTTGAGGACTTCATCGTCGACAACATCCTTCCGTTTTACGGTACGTGTGTCAAGTGTCTTAAGAGATTTTTATTCTAATTTCGCACACGGACAACCATAGACACAATTCATCTACAGTTGCATTTCCTAGGCTAATACGTCATTTTCCTAAAAAGGGAAACTCCTCCGTTGGTCAATTCTTTGCAAGTCAAATGCATTATTGGAGTGCGTCCGCTTTGTCGAAGGGTTGACATCCTCCGAACATATGAAATCATTTTATGATGTTTGTAATAACATTTCAATCACTCGTGTACCCGAAACTTGGCGCTTATATGTATACAGGCAATGTCACTCTCGACGATATATATCATACGAGAGTCTATGTCGATGACTTTTATTTTTACTTTTGATTTTTATTATTTGACTTCATCATCCAACATTTGAATTGTATCGAATGCCTTGCAATGTATCTTGTAAACCGGGGTACTAAGTCGACAACTTGGTTACAAGATATTATGCGAAGCATGGATCGATTTAGCAGGAACATCAGAGTGTTCTATCACTTCACCCCACACATGGGAGGCTGCTATACCTGCCTACCTGGTGATAACCACTTCTAAAGAAGTAACAAGGAATCTACCTCCCCTCCCCGGGCTTCCAAGTTCCTAGGCAAATATTTCTTTTCTACACCTAAGAGGGAATACCTTCACAGTTTCATGTCCTAGAATTTAGATGAAGCATTTTAAAGACATGCTCAAATCGGTACGATATTTGAAATAAAATAGATGCAAATATTTAAAGTCATCTCAGTGTCGTGTATTTTTCCATAATTCCTTAGTTTAGCCTCTCTTTTTCTCATTCCTGCCCGTGGACAATAAAGTAATTTTCAGTGGGCAGACCAAAACAGGAACAATCCTCTTAGATTTTCGCCTATTTCATTCCAATGGACTTTGTCTAATAAACAGTAGGTCAATGTATGACAAGACAGGGCAAAAAGTCGATGCATATAAGACGAGAAGTTGCAACTCTCCACACAACCCTCTTTTCTATATCCTGTGCTGTGTCAAATATTTCCAATGTTTTGTCCGAATGCATAAAGCTGATGACTCTAGGTGTGTAAAAGAGGGTGTCCGACCCAAATTTATCGTCATTTCACGTTTTTCCCAAACATTTTCATCCTATGATAATCAAAATCCTACGGTACACATTCTACAAGATTAATTGTGCGCAGACCATCCTTAATGTCAATCCTATGTGCATATAGGTAACTCGCACACGTCGAATAGCCACGTAGGTCACCGGACCACCAAGACGGTGCACGAGGCCTCGAGCTACATCAAACGGTGCTTAGGAGGTAAACCTGAGGACGTGATTTTATTCTGCGGATCAGGATCCACTGGGTCGATCAAGCGGCTCCAAGAAGTCATGTGCATTGCAGTGCCATCGATCCTAAGAGAGACGATGATTAAGTGCATGCCAAGCGAAGAGAGATGGGTGGTCCTAGTTGGGCCTTACGAGCACCACTCGAACCTTCTCTCATGGAGGCAAAGTCTAGCAGAGGTCATAGAGATCGGACTAGATGAAGATGGGTCGATAGACATGGAAGATTTAAGGCAAAAGCTTGAGTCTTATCGAGATGCAAACAGGCCAATTCTGGGTTCTTTCTCAGCCTGTAGTAATGTTACCGGGATTTGCACTGACACAAGAGCTGTCGCGAAGCTACTTCACCAATTTGGTGCCTTTACTTGCTTTGATTTTGCAGCTAGGTGAGCCTTCAGTTTCATGGAATTTCTAACTCAATCGGAGAACTCTTTATTCAAATAGATTATCCCAAAGAAAAAAAAAAAAAACCGTTTGTACTTAACTGAGGAAATGTTACAAGACTATACAATTTTGAACAGTGCACCTTATGTGGAAATCGACATGAGATCGGGGGAAGTCGACGGTTATGATGCTATCTTCCTGAGTGTGCACAAGTTCCTCGGTGGACCTGGGTCTCCAGGAATCCTGCTCATGAGCAAGGCTCTCTATCGGCTTGGATCATTTCCCCCATCAACCTGTGGAGGAGGAACTGTTGATTATGTGAATGGCTTCAATGAAAAGGTAAAAGCATTGATCTGTTACAAAAGATAAGAGCAGATTCAAAAGATTAAGCAATTGCCAAAAAACCATTCTAATTTTCATCAGTCAAGTAACTTGTTAAATTACTTGCCTAGCAGGATACATTATACGTGGAAGACATTGAAGAAAGAGAGAATGCTGGGACTCCACAAATTATTCAGATCACAAGAGCAGCATTGGCATTTTGGTTGAAAGATTATGTGGGAAATGAAGTGATCGAAAAACTGGAGCACAAGTACATTAAAGAAGCAATGGAAAGGCTCTCCAAAAACCAGAACATAGAGATTCTTGGGAACAAGACAGCTAAGAGACAAGCTATATTGTCTTTCCTGATATACTCAACTACTAATTCCCCACTAGATTGTAATAAGAAGGGGAAGAGAGGGCTTTACCTGTGGGGAGAAATGGGGAACGAAAGAGGCAAGCCTCTCCATGGACCATTTGTTGCCACTCTCCTGAATGACCTCTTTGGCATTCAAGCGAGAAGGCGGGTGTGCTAGTGCCAGTCCATATGGTCATGCCCTACTTGGCATCAGTGAAGCTCAGTCCCATGCATTTAGATGTGCCATTCAAAAGGTAAGATGCTTGTTCTCTTTCCTGTAAGACAGTTACATAAAACCTTGAAAGTTTTCAAACTGTAATAGCCAAACAAGCAAAGGATCTATTAGGCAGTACCCCTCAACCAATGAGATGTTTTCTTAGTGACATATAAGATTAAGCATTTGACTAATCGTCTGTGAGTTTACCTTTATAACAGGGTTTTGCTGGAGTGAAGCCTGGATGGACCAGAGTCAGCTTTCCCTACTACCTTTCGGAGGAGGAGTTTGAGTACATCATTGCTGCATTGGAATTTGTAGCCTCTTTTGGCCAGAGGTTCCTTCCGCTCTATCATTTCAACCTGAAAACTGGAAATTGGACCTTCAAAAGAAGGCATTCAAGGAGATTGTAGGGAAAGAAAGAAAGGGCAAAATTTTTATCTTAAATGACAACAAGACTGGTAAAAATCTCAATGGAGATGCTAAACATGAGAGCCTCATTGCCAAGTATACATCATATTGGGAAAGTGCAAAACATACTGCAGGTCTCCTCCCCAAATTTCCCTCCCCGCCCAGGCTCAGGCAGATATTGATCCAGAGCTGCTATACTTCCGCATCTAGTAGAAGATTTCTGAAAGAAAATTAAATTGAATAAAGGCATGTACAAAGTCTATTCTAATAGACTATGCAATTTTCAAATACCGTGTCACCATGAGTCATCTAAATATGATAAACCAAGCTGATTCTTACAGCCAACTGCATATATATATGAAACAGCTCAAAATGACATATTCATGAATTGTGGGAACATTCTCTCTGCCATCATCAATGTTTTCAATCAATCCCAATGCTTAAATGGCAAGTGTTTTAGCATCCCTGAAATGGGCCTTCACAAAGATTGGAGCACTCACCACGTGCATCATGATGACAGATTGATAGTGAAAGAGGAACCCCACAATAAGTTATAACACTTACTATATAACTACATTCGCATGAATACATATCCAGCTGCTTATGGATACAATGAGGTCAAGGCACAGATATGAGCCTAAACCATGTTCACTAATCCTATATGTAACTGTAAACAGTTCAATATGTCAGCAGTTATTTTAATTGGATATTCAAATTAAATATTCAAGAATGGTTAGAAATTACTGATCATTAGGGCACAAATAATAACTATTCTTGTCAGAAATTGATCTCCGGAATAAAAATAGATTTTTCTATTTCTATTCCTAGATTAGTTTCTAAGCGAAAAAACGTGTTTGATAACGATACAAAATTTCTGTTCTCAACATAGAAAATCGTTTGATAACGACGCAAAATTTCTCCCTCTCGAATGCCAGCGGATGGCAGCATCGGGCGACAATTGCTAGCGGCAAGGGGGCTAGTGGTAGGCGGGCAGTGGCGGGGGCCAGCAGACAAGGTAGACAATTGGTGGCGGACGGCCATGGATGGCCAACGATGATGGACGGTGGGCTGGCGGCGAGCTACAGGCAGCAGACAATAGACGATGGGCGGCGGACGGCAGGTAAACGAGGACGAGCGATAAAAAGAGTTTTATTTCTCATTTATATTCTAGAAATAAAGAAGTCATTTCTGTTTCAAACCTATTTCTGAAAAAAACATTTATTCCAAAAAAAAATGACATTGCGTTATCAAATGAAATTCTACTCCAAACACAAAAATAGTTCTTAAACAGAAATAGAATGGTTACCATATGCGCCCTAAATAACCAAGATTGACTTTCAATCCAACTGCTAAATATCATTACAAAATGAATAACATATTAATGTTAATCATGCAGTGGTCAGAAATAGTCTCTAAAACAACAGTTACCACTACACGAGCTTTTAACACTATACGTGAACTCCCTTAAACCATCCCTTGGACTATCAAGTTGACTCAACTTCCTTAAAGAAACAACAAGCCTTATGCAGCCTCTAACCACCACAGAAACATGCAATAAAGCACAATATGATATTTTGAAAATCAAACCCACAAAAATAAAAAAAAGGAATCCACTATTATCAGTTTTTCTGCCAGCCTCAAAGGAACAGAAGGTTTCCTCCCTAGATATATATCTGCATCATCTTTTGCTTATGAGCATATTAGCTCTATTCTCTTTCAAAAGAAAAAAGGCTCCATCATACAAACTGATAAAGTAAAATCCAAAGGAAGAAATGATACAGGAAGGAAAGAATGCAGACAAACCTTAAAGATGGTGTTAATACATGCTGGTACTTTCAGAAAAAATTGCTTACCAAAATAAGTTGAGGGTTTCCATTGTCATCTTCTTATATCCCTTGAAGCTTCATTTCATTTCACAGACCATTTTCATCCCATATGCCATAAGTCAACTTTCAAGCTTCATCACTACGGACATGGGTCTGCAAATGAATGGGGCAAAACTGCAGGCATTATCTGGCAATGGAAAGAAATAGTAGCAGTAAAAACCTGGCTAAACCACATCTAGACATACTTCCATACCTCCATCGGACAAGGTGCGAGAAATGTAAAGGATCAACATCTCCAGGTGCTAGTGTAACCCAATCTGGCAGAGTTGCTCACCAATTCTTCATCTTTGGTATAAATGATGGGTCCAAACTTATCTGTGGGGCTCACAGCCAGCTGAAAAGGACCAAGAAAAATAGAGTTTAACGAAACCACAGTTGACAAGTCAGAGATGCTTCATTCTCCTTATATTCTTTAACTCATAAGCAACATACAGTTCTCTTGACGTTTTTAATGAAGTTGACTATAGGCACATCAAATTTATAGCTAAATACTCTCACATATTCTCTAAGCTTCTCTTCCTATTTCTTCTTTTTATGTATATCAATCGTGCTGGTTGCCTTCTTCCCCCTTTCTAATTCCTTTCAAGTTTGAGACTGGGTTATACTAACTCAATCCTGGTTCCAATCACATATCACAGTCCAAGATAACTAGCCAGTAACATAGGCCTTTTTTTTCCTTCCCCTTCAATAAGTGAGGTCAGCTATATGAGTCCTCTTACACCACTGTGCTCTAAGCTGCACCATATCCTCCATATTATCCAAGTACTTGATAGCTTTCTACAAAGTGTTTGCCCATGTCTTTTCCATTCTCTTCTATATAACTGTTACAACTTTAACCTAACAAAGTAGAAGAAATATAATGGAAAAACATCCATGACTGGATTGAGCTAATAGAAAAGTATTTTGTGCCTTGAGTTTATCTGCAGCCTATACCTTCTATTCCCTGTCTGTTAACCGTTTCTACACCGACATTCTATGAAGAGATCCACTAGCTCACCACCATTCACAATTTCTCGCAAAACCCACTTTGAAATAATTTTAAATCTAGCCAAGACAACATCAGGCAGTTCCAGGAGCGTAATATATCATATTTCATATTTAAAGTCCGCATCCACACAATTAACCACTGAAAAGATGGTAAAGATAATATGACCTGAAGAAGCAAATGCAGGTTATGGACAGCCTCAAAGCAGGTAAAGGACACACAACTTGCAAGTGCAACTTCTTCCACACTTCAGCCAGATTCTTAATGTGAAGAAACTATGCCAATAATCATCCATGGCATTCACTTTTAGGATGATTAGAGATGGCAAACTCAAGAAGTTTGGCAATCATTGAAACCTCTTCAAAAAACCCTTGGATGTGGTTCGATTAAGAATTCTGAATGTAATTTCACTAGGCTCACACCCTTCCATGATCATCGTGGTTAATAATCTGTTAGCATCCTGAGAACTTCCCTCTCCGAAACATGGCAGCTAATATGGTGTTGTAGATTGCAATACTTGGAGTAAGCCCATTTTTCATCATTTGATCTCTGAGTTGAAGAGCAGCGAAATCTTTCCTTCCTCACAGAGCTGCTTAATCACGGTACCATATGTGACAACATTGGGATTTAGTTTCTGTTTATGCATATCCATGAGAAGCTTACCAGTCATTGCATAATTTTTCATTTCCACGTTTGCATTTAGGAGAATATTGTATGAGGTAATATCAGGAAGAATGCCATGACTGCTGCTGCAGAAGATCCAGTGAGCAGTTGCAAATAGCTTATTCTTGCAAAGTTTATCCAAAAGCACATTTAAGGTAACAATTGTCGGTCTGGGTCCAGTACACATCATGGATTCCAATAGCTTAAAAGACTCTGAAAATTTTCCAACTGTACAAAAATATTTAATCAAGCAAGTGGAGCCAACAACATTAAAGCTTAATGCCTTCGTACTCCATACGGTACAAGACCCTTCTAATCATTGCAGAGTTTCCCTCTCTGCATGCTTTAGACAAAATTGTATTGAAAGAAACTACATCTGGTCCACTGCCATTCCATTTAAAACAGTCCAAAATCTGTAAAGCCTCATCAATACTGTTTTCGTTACAGAAACCACTCAAAATTGTGTGTTGAAAGAAACAGTATTTGGAACAACCCCCTCTTATCATACATTCCAGGACAGACAAAGCTTCCTTGGCTTTGTTAGTGCGACATAGACACAACAAGTATATATTATATGCACAAATATCCAGGCTACAGCCCGTAGAAATTGCATCACATAACAGATCGCATGCAATCCTTACTCTGCCGACTTTTAATAGGCCTTCAGCCAAAGCAGAATATGTGTAAGGGTCAGGTGAAAGACCCCTTTCATCAATCATCCCAAGAACTTCTTTAACATCGCTGAGTCTATTCAGACAACACAATTCCGGAGAATGATATTGTATGCGTACAAATCTGGACAGTATCCTTCCTTATCCATCTTGGACAAAAGCGCTAATGCCTCTTCAATCCGCTTATCATCACAAAGAAACTTCATAACAGCAGTGTAAGTTATCACATTAGCTTTGCATCTATCGCGTTTCATGACATCAAAGCATTGAAAAGCTTCCTCCCACAACCGTTCCTGCTAAATCCATATACCAAAGCCGTGTACGAGCAAACATTAGGATGAATACCTCTCTTCTTCAGCCAGTATAACAACGCCAGAACACGATAACTGTGGCCAGACTTGCACAAAGCCCAGACAATCGGATTACAACTGTAGATACAACAAACATAACCTCCGTCGAAAAGAGTGGACACAACTCGATGGGCCTCCTGGACCATCCCTCTTTTGCAAAGCATAGAGATCAAGGATCTCAACATCGGTTCCGTGGGGTGATACTCACACTCGAGCATTAATTCAAACACTTCGAGCGCATCAGCCAAGCTCCCCAATCCCAGCGATTTCTTCAACAGTTTCGACAAACAACTAAACGAGGGCAAGAAGCCCCACTCCCTCATCTCCTGAGCAAGGAAGCACGCATCTTTCAAGCGCCCAGAGACGACATCCCATTCAGAAGCGTATTGAAAGTCAGAGCATTGGGTGCGGGGCCGAACCTCGTCATTCCATGATACACTCAGCCAACTCCTCCAGAACTACATCTCCCGATTTCAGGTAACGGTACATCAAGGCATTGTAATCGTACGCCGTCGGCTTCCCGGGCACACAGCCCATCGAATTCAACGCCTCGAGCGCTCTCCCCAGCTGGCCTTGGGACGCAAAACGCTCCATCATCCGCTTGGACTCGGCATAGTCACGATCGTCGCCAGACTCGCTCACATCCTCGAGCCGAGCGCAAGAGGTGGAGGAGCCGCGAAGAACAGGAGGCCTCCCGGAACTCGGACCCCTCGAGGGAAAGTTAACGCGAGAATCATGGGTCGGGAGAAAGACAGGAGCTTGGCGACATTAGCGGCCGTTACCATCAGGCAACGGCCCCGGTCGCCGTCGCCCCGGCGGCGAAAAGGGTGGTTTTGGTGTAGGGTTTTGCCTCTTTACTTACTTCTGGGGTTTTTCCAGTTCAAGACTCTTCTGAAGTTTTGAAGTGGAGGGGAAGAACTTTTTTACATGGGGAGCCTCTCTCTCTCTCTCTCTCTCTCTCTCTCTCAAACCATTTCAATGCGTTAATTTTACTAAAAAATAAATAATTTAGAAAATATTTTTTTGAAGAATGATCTTTTATAATGTTTAAAAAGATAAGTGAATAGAAAAAATTTTAATAAAGCCACAGAATAGTCAGACATTGATTATCATCGAGAAGATGAAAATATCTTCACGTTGGTAATTTTTTTAAATGATATAGGAAATCATTTTTTGAAATATATTTTCCAAATTATTCATTTTGTTTGTAAAATGATCTCTCAATATCTGCAAATATTAATTTACTTTTTTCTCCTTTTGATATTAAGAATTAGCTAAGACATAAGGAAAGTCTTGATTCCACAATACAAGCGACTTAAAAGATCTAAATGGCACAAAACAAAAGCTTATTAATTACAAAAGTCACCTAAATATTAAGAACGACACCAATGTGATCCTAACTACTGGGGACATACGAATAGAAGTGATCAAAATCATGAAAACTAGAGAAAAAGGAAACTGAGCAATTTGCAATCTATGATCCCGTTTGTTAGAGTTTGAGTTTAAGGAAATTCGACCAGCTTGAGATCTAGAGATATGCTGACGCTAGGTTACATTTCTCGTGCACGTAAATTTAGGAATTAGTGAGGCAATATCGTTTGGAAAAAAGGAAAAAGAAAATCCATGTTGGGTGCGTCTGTTTGGTTACATTAACGGCCTAGTATAATGCGTTATTGATGAACCCATAGCATCATTGGAGCGAATGTGGTCATGTACGCTCTTAATGGGATGTGCGGGTTAGGTATGAGTTAGTGCAGTCGTCGTCGGTATGAATTTCTAAATTACGCTAACTGAAGAATATGGGTCAAATATGGGTCGGCCATTTCGGCCCCGTCAATCACCCCACCCATTTGCCACCCCCTAGATTTGCCTTTAGAGGTGTGGAAAGAGAGGGTTGCTTCCAATGAGCCGTGGAAGATAATCTAAAGCGCTTCTCGGCCAGGATAAGTACAATCACATGACGTGTTAACACCTTTGCTTTGAAAAGTAGTGAAATTATCCCTCAAGATGAATAACTCTTAATATTCTAAGACAAAGATTTTTTGTTATACTTCTGCTCGAGCAAAAGATTCAAAGAGATCCCACCGTGTTATGCATGTACGGATACCCAATGCTTATTTCACTTTTTTTTGGTTATTAATTTCCAATCCTTTCTTCTTGATTTAGTTTAAAGAGTATAATTTTGCTTAGATTGGAATATTATGTAAAGTATAATGAGAAATTCATTCAGTTATTTATTTGATTATGTATATATTCATATATCCATCATCCTCATCATTGATTTAATCGTGTCTTTTTGGTGAAAGATCATGGCCCTCCACAAGGGCGTGCCTCTTGATTCCTCATCAATTGCTCCTCATCATCTAGTTACGCATAAGACACAACTGATTCATCTTAGTGAGAGGTGAGAGCTTATGGCTTCTTTAGCCAGAGCTCCATTTCCACTTTACAATTTCAATCTAAAAACTGCCGACAAGACCACTTCAAAAGAAGAAGGCGCTCCTGAAAATTCTGCGAAAATAAATGAGTTGACATTCGTCTGGCACCATCTGCTGGTGCAGCTTCGAATCATGGCGAGGCTAGCAGAAGCCCAAAATCTCCGCAGAGGATGGAAGAATGCATCACAATCGAAGAGCACGAGAGATATCACAGACCTCCTTCCCGATTGTAAATGATCCAAAAAATAATGTGGGTATTAAATGAGTCCGCAAGCGGTTCTACAATTTAATTAGATTCAAGCGACCTTTGTAACTCTTTTCATTAACTTTCTTACTATTCCGCTCGATCGCCGCCGACATTTTTGCACTTTTGTGCCATTTTGATCTGAGCTTTTATGGAATTTAATTAAATATATAAGTGTTTTCTTAATATGAATTATGAATGAATTGGATGTGATCGAGAGATCGAATATAATATGAATCACTAATTCTACATTGTATGACAATCGAAGCTTGAGTTAAATAGATCAACTTAAATCAATCTAATTAAATTCGATCATTCTTTACCTAATCCAAATCAAGTTATTTTGATCTTTTAGTAAATGAATGGTCCTATACATGAACGAAAATCCTGACACAGCAACTCGCGTTTGGAATTGACGTAATGGCTGACAGCTGATGAGGTAATTAATTAACGTACAGCCTCGACTCAGTTGACGCGGAGGCAACTCCTCTTCCTCCTCTCTTCCTCTCTATCACCAGCACATTCGCATTCTTTAAAACCCTCTCTCGACTCTCCCACGTCCTTGCCAATTCAATCGATAAGTACTCTCGTCCCTCCTCTCCACGGCCGCCGCCACCACCGACTCGCCGCCGCGGCGCGACTCCCGCACCAAAATGGGTTCTTCGCAAGCTGCCGACGGCGACAGGAAGTACGACCCTCTACCGGAGTCCACCCAAGTCCCGCCACCTCCGTCTCCAAGGCCCCACCGACCCCGTCCCGACCACCACGAGACAAGCGGCCACCTCGAATCCGTGCTCTCAGACCCAAGCCTGACTCTAGGGCCAGGGTCCGGGCCGCCTCATGGATCGAGCTCAAGCTGCTCTTCCACCTGGCGGCCCCCGCCGTCGTCGTCTACATGATCAACTATATAATGTCCATGTCCACCCAGATATTCTCTGGCCACCTCGGCAACCTTGAGCTCGCCGCCGCCTCCCTCGGCAACACCGGCATCCAGGTCTTCGCCTACGGCCTCATGGTAGAACCGCACTCTGTTGATCTCTAGTATAAAGTTCGATCTTTACGTGAATCTCATCTATAACTCCGTTGATTAACCAATCGAAAATATGTCAGCTGGGCATGGGGAGTGCGGTGGAGACGTTGTGCGGGCAAGCGTACGGAGCTCACAAGTACGAAATGCTTGGCGTGTACCTCCAGCGAGCCGCCGTCTTGCTGACCGCGACCGGCTTCCTCCTCACGCTGGTCTACGTCTTCTCGAAGCCCTTGCTGCTGTTCCTCGGGGAGCCCCTGGAGATCGCCTCGGCGGCGGCCGTGTTCGTCTACGGCCTCATCCCGCAGATCTTCGCGTACGCCCTCAACTTCCCCATCCAGAAGTTCCTACAGTCGCAGAGCATCGTCGCACCGAGCGCCTACATCTCGACCGCCACGCTGGTGCTGCACCTGGCGCTGAGCTGGGTCGTGGTGTACCGGGCGGGGCTGGGGCTGCTGGGGGCGTCGCTGGTGCTGAGCCTGTCGTGGTGGGTGATCGTGGTGGCGCAGATGGTGTACATCGTGCGGAGCGAGAGGTGCCGGAGCACCTGGACGGGCTTCAGCGTCCAGGCCTTCTCCGGCTGTTCGGGTTCTTCAAGCTCTCCGCCGCGTCGGCGGTGATGCTGTGCCTGGAGACGTGGTATTTCCAGATACTCGTGTTGCTCGCCGGGCTGCTGGAGAATGCTGAGTTGGCGCTGGACTCTCTCTCTATTTGGTAAGCCAAAACGCATAATTCTCTCCTTATGCCTTTAGCTTCATTTCTAACCAGAAAAGGGAAGAATATCTGCATGCACATGGTAAGTCTTCTTAGCTTATTTCACTACACGCAACAGCAAGATTTCTTATATTATGTGCACTTGTTCTTGAAAATGTGTTCATGACCCGAAAGATCCAGCGCTGTGAGTTAGCATTAAGAAGTTACCGAATCGAATTCCGAGGGCGCAAGGCGAGGTAGTAAGTACAGTGAAAGTAAAAATTTGACAATTTGAAGTGTTTTGGGGCTGGTTATAGTTAAATGATACCATCCGTGTGAGGCAACCGTTGGTCTTTAATGAAAACATGGCAAGACTGCAAAATACAGATGAGCATAAGAACGAAAGTGGTTTCTGCATGCTTATCAAAAACGACGAACTGTGTCGCCATCAGAAGTCGCACGTTAAAGGTACCACGTGGAGAAAGCTGGCCGGGATGTCTCTTTGGAAAAATGATGTCATCTCGGTTGAGTGGTGCGGATCTTGTGAAGCTTCTGATGGAACGTTGCCGTGCGTTGAGATGAGCACCTTTCGTCGCTATTACTCAATGGCTGTGGAGCGCCGGGCT
Organism: Eucalyptus pumila; assembly: GCA_016097595.1. Lineage (NCBI taxonomy): Eukaryota > Viridiplantae > Streptophyta > Magnoliopsida > Myrtales > Myrtaceae > Eucalyptus > Eucalyptus pumila. Next base: position 65,678,733 of record CM027853.1, read on the forward strand.
GACAGAAGCAAGCCGTTTCCGCGCCGCGGTTTTCACAAGAACTTAGCCATGGAAGCGTTTTCCTGCGAGTACTTTGATAAGGGTCGAGAAGGCATATCGAAACCGATGATGAGAAAGATCGTCGAAAGAAGAATCGAGTCGTGATTGAGGGATTAGGAACTTCTGATGTACACATTTCGTATGCTCTGTGAGTCGGACTTTTATCAGGTCAACAGTCGGATTCCCGGTATAAAAAATTGACGCGACTGCTGAGATTCTGCCGATCGCCTTGGGATACGAATGGCGCCTTGGTTGTTCCATTTAGACTAATCCTAGGTAGAAGTGGATGGCCATTCACGCGACGATTTCTTGTCTTCATCTTCATCATGATGTGTTGACGCTTGGTTTTCCCATTTAGACTAAATCCTAGGAAGAAGCTGTTAGTCATTCATGTGACGATTTCTTGTCTTCATCTCCATTATAATATGTCGTTTCACATGGGATGCTACGGACAACATCCAGGTTTGGTTTAGCGACGGCGGATCGAATTGAAATTGCTTATGTGGATGCGGGGTCCAGAGGATTATTAGTTTAATTCGGAAATGATTAGGCACATGCTAATGAACTCTTTTTGACTTCCGGCAAATTGCAGCATGACTATATCCGGGTGGGTGTTCATGATCTCAGTTGGCCTGAATGCTGCTGCCAGGTTAGTCCCATTCTGCTTCCTTAAATTCCTCTCGTGCATGTCTTGATTCCAGTTCGATTGAAGAAAGCTCTGACGTGTTGCGTTTGATCTTCCGTTCGTCGGAAACAGCGTCAGGGTGAGCAATGAGCTTGGAGCTGGGAACCCGAGGTCGGCGGCATTCTCAGTGGTGGTAGTGACAATAATCTCCTTCATCATCTCTGCGATCGCAGCGGCGGCAGTGCTCGCACTCCGTGGAGTCATCAGCTATGCCTTCACGGAGGAGCTGCCGTGGCGGCCGCCGTCTCCGATCTGTGCCCTCTGCTCGCCCTCACCCTCCTCTTGAATGGCATTCAACCCGTTTTGTCCGGTAAGGAGGATTTGTTCAAGTAGCTAATGGCTAAACTAGCACCATTCTTTTCCTGCACACTGATCTTGTGATAATCGATCTACCATCTAAGTCCTGATCGCATATAAATTGATGAAGGTGTGGCGGTCGGGTGCGGATGGCAGGCGTTCGTGGCTTACATCAACGTTGGATGCTACTACGTGCTTGGCATTCCGTTGGGTTCGCTTCTGGGGTTCTACTTCAGACTCGGCGCGAAGGTAAGTTATAACTGGCTCAAGCTCGGTGAACCTTTTCCTCTTCATTGTAAATGGCCATCGCGACGATTAAGATATGAAATGTAAATCGAGGTGAACCTTCGTCGTGGTTGGTGGTGGCAGGGGATATGGGGCGGTATGCTTGCCGGCACGATCATGCAGACCCTGATCTTGATGTGGATCACGTTCCGGACAGATTGGAACAAGGAGGTACGCGACCCTATTCACTAAACAGATCATGTTAACGCAATTTCGTATGCGTTCATGCTAAATTGACCGCGCGACCATGAAGCCGTTCGACAAATGTTTCTTGGACATGGTTAATGTAGGTCTTTTCGCAGGTGGAGGAAGCAATGAAGAGGTTGGATGAGTGGCAGGACAAGAAGGAACCCTTATTGAAGGAGTAACCGGATTGGGCAAAAATTATGTTCTGGTGAAGTTTGTTATAGGAAGAAATTGGCGTGAAAAAAGAAGTTGAAAAAAGAAGATGAATCGATGGAGGAGGTGGATTTTCCTATTTCCTTTTCTTATTAGATTGAATGCGAAAGCATGTTAAAGATTAGAAATTCACAATGGCATATTGATTTTATTTATTCAGTAATCTGTCTATTATATCAGCTACATATTTAGTTAATTTCTTCTTAATTTCTTAAGATTTGTACCGGATCGATGTCCAATATATACATCTCGAGAAATCATCAAAAGGGATTTAAATCTGAACTTGTCAACATGTGTAGTTAAATTCACCCTCATTGAAGAGCTTAAACGAATGAATAATATCCGACTATGATATACCAATTGCTTCGCAGTGCAAACATAAGTGATGCGAGACTACTCTTGCCTAATATCCTTGAGCCCACGCCTTATTGAATCTTCCCCTCACGTGCTACCGTTCTGTGTTGGGCCTGCCCCCCTTAAGCTAGGTATTCTTTCTGCATCAACATTGCCTCATTTCAAATCTCCACCTTAGCTCGACCGAATTTAGCATATGCTGGAGACAAGATCAACATCCGCCCTTCAAAGTCTACCTCAATCACCTTGGCGTAGCCAAACCTCAACAAGAACCCAGGAGAAAATATTCATCGCCTCGATTATAGAGCCGACCACTCTAACATACCTTCTTCGAAATGTCGATCCACACTAGGTCTCACCAACCTACCAATAACTCCAATACCATTTGTTGGATAGGGCAATGGAAGCAAGATACCTTTGATCGGAGAGAGAGAGAGACCACCAAGGGCCTCAAAAAAATAAAAAAAATAATTAAGCAAATGGGTTGTAAGCCAATCGAGGTACATTAACTACTCCATTATACATTACATCCCCGGCCAAGGCGAGGCCAATTTCACCTCGCACCCTCCCATATGCACTTTAATAATTTTTTCTATTTTTATAAAATCACCGGTTAACTAAGAAATTAACGCAAAAAGAAAAACTAATATTCTCTTAAATTGAAAATAGGCAACCTACGCCCTACATTGCGTTTTAACGCACGGTGCACTCGCACTTCCGAAAGAAGGGAGCAGCACGCCACTCCTCCTCCCCTGCGGGCGGCCCCACTCAAGGCGTCCCGCGTCCAAAGGCAGAACCAGTGTCGTCCCCGGGGTCCATCACGCCGCCCTCCCGCCAAAATAACGAACTCGGGGTGGATTTTCCTGCTCGAAGGCTCGTATAAATTTGAAGACGCGCACAATCTCTCCTCTCTCTCTCTCTCTCTCTCTCTCTCTGAGTCGCAGCAGCAGCAGCAGCAATGAAAGGTCGGAAGAACGTCATGATCGCTCACAAGAAGCTTCGCCCACCGTAGGCTCCTCGATCTCTCCCTGCTTCGTTCAGTTTCGCTTCGCTTCGAGCTGTCATTATTTTGCGGTATTACCGTCTGGCGAATCGTCCGGTAGACATGATCAGCTGGAGTCGTGGTCGTGGCGTGTAGTGTTTCGAGTTGTCACGGCGGCATGTAGACGTCGTTTCGGAGTTGGATGACGTCACTGAACTGTGCTTCGCAGTGACGATTCGTTGTCGATCGATTATCGCGATCCTTCTTGCGTTTTGGTGCTTTTTAGATGCCGGATCGTTTCTGCACCTGCGAGCCTTAGTGAAGATTGAACGTTTTTGTCATCGTTATCCAAAGGCGTTTCGAATGCGCCGGCGGTCTTGCGTTGCTATGCGGACTACGACCGCGCGCTCTTTCTGCATTGACAGTCCTTCTTACTCTTTGTCATCGAGGATATGTTTTTGCGATTCGAAGTGGTGGCTACTGTTGAGTGATTATATAAACTCTCTTGCTCGTGCTGATGCATCGGAAACTGAGATTGCTCAATGACTCGCGTCTCTGCTTCTTCATCAAGGACGCTGAAGCCGCGCAAGGATGGAAAGAGTATTTCGAAGAAGAAAGGAGTCGCGAGCAGCTCCGGTCCTGCGAGACCAAAGCGTCCTCCCACTGCTTTTCTCCTCTTCATGTGAGTCGCTCTCGGACTCATACAATAGATTCTGTTTTTTTTTTTTTTTGGTTACTGTTAGTCGCTTTTACATGTATGGTGTTGTGGATGATGATAGGGAGGATTTCAGGAAGAGTTACAAAGAGGAGCATCCAGAGAACAAATCCGTTTCCGCCGTGAGTCTCGGAACTCGGATTTTACCTGGCGATCTCAGCTATTACGATTGTCTTTTACTATCTTTAGCTTTCTGTGGCTCCAGAGTAGTGATGACAATCGAGTTGATCTCGTTAAATCATTTGCATCTCTTTCCTTTTCCTTTCTTGTGTTTTCGGTTTTCATTTTGCTTCAAGTGATGGAAGTCACGTCGCGATTCGGAGTTGACATTAGCCTTTAGCCAAGCATCTAATAACAAGATGCTTATCCGTCGTCTCATTTTCAGTCATGCTGCAGCGTGGAAGAGAACCAAATTCCTACTGGGTGTCTCTCTTGGTTGTTTTGCATTACTCGCAATGAGCCAGAGCCTGGTCTCTGTTTGTCAATGACGGATTACCTTGACGCTTTTCGATCTTATTCCTTACTGATGATCCCAGCTAAAAGTTTGCCTTAGCAGTCTCTCAGACCCTAACTAGTTGTGCTTGGCGTGCAGGTCGCAAAAGCTGGTGGTGAGAGATGGAAATCAATGTCTCTGGCCGTAAGATAACCCCTTCTCAACTTCTCAATGCAGCATTAGCTCACCAAAGCTGTGAAGCCCAAGAAAAAAGGAACTGCTATGAACGCAACAAATGCATTACTGCGAACTTTATTCAGCCTCCTGTTTTTGCAGGAGAAAAGTCCGTACATAGGAAAACCCGTGGAGAGGAAGGTGGACTGTGACAAGGCTATGGAATCATATAACGAGAATGAGGTATTTCCCTTTCTCGTTTGGATTTTTAGTTTGAACTAGTATAGCTCGTATGATGGCTTCCGAAGAAAACAAAAGAACACGGAGCTTCTCACGGCGGCTCCACCCAAAATTAAGCTAAATATGTTGTTTCGTGGCCTGATTCTAGAATGTCAAAGAAGACGAAGCTGAGCCGGCAGCATCATCCGAAAAATCTACTTCTGAATCAACTCCTGAGGTTGAGGATGATGAGGAAGACAGTTCATAGGTAATCATCAGTACCTTCCTATCTCAGGTTGTTTCCGATTTCCAGAAAGAACAGATAGGTAAGGAGGCGATTAAAAAAAAATAACGTAATCTCAGTTCATTTGAAATTTGAATTTGGCTAGCAATGTCATGAATGACTGGGTTTTCTGGTAAACCAATTATTCAAGATCTGACGGGCAAACTAATTTGTTTTCGGCTTGTTTCAGGTAGATGCAGAGCTTTTGGAACTGGAGTCCTTAGAGGCAGATGGAACAAGGGTACCTTTTTCTTCCTAGGTTAGATACTCTGTTGGTAGTTCTGACCCCCTCGCACCCCAAAAACACACACTAGTAGAACTCTAGAAGTAGTCATTACTGCATATCATCAACACCTTCACACAATTACAGTACTAATCAGTTAGACAATCATAAGAATTTGCAGGAATAATGTAGCAACATTCCTTTTTTTGCCCTGCTATTTTCTGACCCGGCCAGATTACTGGAGAACTCAAAACCTCATTTCCCTGGCAGTATCTGCCTTTGCGTCCCCTTCAGATCTCTTTTGTTCTCTTATTTGTGGATATAAAAACCGCTGAGTTCTGAAACGCACAGCGTGTTGATGAAGCTTTATGTGCAATATGTTCTGTTGGTGCGATTCTGGCATGTAGACAATCCAAACTGGATGTTTACTATGAAGTTACGAGATCACAAATGTCTTCTGAGAACTTTGCTCTAATTGCTGATAATAATTAAATGAATTTAGGGTCCAGTTGTCCTATCCGAACTTGTACCCGTGCTGTGATGTAAGAGAATAGGCAAAGAAGAAGAGAAGGGATTACACAGCCAATGCTCTAATGGAGCTACAGAAAACAACGAAGAAAACTCTCAGGATACATGCATCATTAGCTAGGATCAGCTAGACTGTCAAGACAAGAACATCATTTTGTCTAGGCACTCACCATAAATATGCAGACTTGGTGTCAAACCAAACATTTTCTCATATCGATATGCCTGCTTTCTTGGTAACTTCCTATGGATGAGGAACTTTGCTAAATGAAAGCCCACCAAGGCGAGAGAAACAAGAAATCAAGTAAAGTTGTATCCATGGCCAAATTATCCAAGCAACATGTAAGGATGAACACAATGAGATAGTATTTTGACAAATAATTACTAAGCAAAACCTTATCAGATTACTTCCAAGGCGTACAAATGAATTCGGCCAAAAAAAGTTACAAACGAGAAGAAAAAGAAATAGGGCCATCACTTTTTCTTCGCTGACTTTCCTTCCTTTAATCTGACGACTTCATCCACATATCTCACCCCCTTCCCCTTGTAAGGTTCTGAGGTCTCCACTTTCGGACTGAAGCAGCGAATTGACCAATGGCAGACTTATCATAACCACTGATGATGATCCTGGTGTTGTCCTCTACCTTCACTTGTATGCCCTCGGGAATGGCCATCCTGACGGGATGGGAAAACCCCAGACTCAACACCAAATCCCTGCCCTCCAACGTTGCCCTATACCCCACTCCGACCAACTGGAAGTCTCTTCGAACCCTTTAGATACTCCCACAACCATGTTATCTGTTAGCGTCCTGCAAATGCGAGATTCAATCAATGTGTGAATATGGAATGCTAAACAGAACACTTCGGTAAAGAAGTCAGTCATGGTTTCAAGAGAAACTATACTATCTTCAAAGACAAGAAGGCACATTTGAAGCACCCAATACTTCAATTGGTTCTGGGAGGAGATGATGACGGTGTATATCACAGATAAGCAAGAGAAAGGGTACTGCAACTGACACATGAATAGTTCCTTCTTCCATCAAAGAATCATGTAGTAATCATAAACTTCATCCTAGAGATACCAGCTATTTATAAAATCGTCAATGTCGGTGTCCAATTTCATGAAATTTCCACAAGTTGACACTGGAGCTGGACATGCTTCCATTCCATCTGTCTATACCCTCTTAGGAAAGGATACATTATATAACAGAGGTTGAGGTCAATCAGAGGTAATTCACTCTTTTTTAGTTGAAGAGATGAATTCCAGGCGTGTTAATGTGTTTTAAACACGTCTTCCCAAGTATAGGTGTGCTTATTACAGATTTTATACAAGTCCCATAAATGACAGACAACAAATAAGCTCTTCAAAGCTTTTAGAATAAGCACAGCCAACCATCTTTATAGCCAGGAAAATGCCACATTAGCCTACTGTTTCCACAATTGGATGCGACCTCTCTAAATCATCCGGAAGTAGCATTCTAATTGCACTTCTACTCGAGAGTGGAGAGAGGAAGAAGCACAACAAACTCTACAACTTTTAGTTGACTCAATGAAAAGAAACAAGAACATAATGAAGAGACTCTTTGCAAGGATAGCCAAGTTAGAGCTCACCTAAAAAAGGCCATGCATTTGGTTGGCCCTTCTAGTTTCCAATGCTTTGTTGACCTTGAGATATCCGGACTCTTGCTTCTCAACTTTCACTTCTCTCGTGGATAAATCTGTGAAAGCTCTCCAGGGACCTTTCACTCTCAAAGACTGGCCCTCTAATGTGATTGTCACATTCTTTGGCACCTCAATCGGCTGCTTCCCTATGCGAGATTCCTTACATTCTATATTGCTTCTCATGAATCCAACATGAGTTACAGGAACAGAAGAAATGCATATGCCACTTCTTTCACCCAAAATTGCTGATCTCAGTTTGCTGTAATATGATAAACAGAGAATGTTTTGACAATTAGTACTCAGATTTGAGAAGTTGGCCCTCATTAAAAGGATCAACATAAAATTGAATAATGAACTTCCAACTCCAAACTCTCATCAAGGAGCAAGAGCAAAGGGTAACATACAAGAACCTCCTATATAGATACCACTACTGCATGAAGAGAAAAAAATAAATTTGAGGTTCAATTGGGGAAAAAAAAAGGGCCTTATCCACAAGGAACTAAAAAGAGATTTCTGGCACTTTGACATGGACCGATTGATTCCGTTATACAATAAACTGTGCCTTTTGGCTTCAAATTGGAAGAAACGACGATACTTCTCTGGCCAAAACGAACCAAGAATTTCTCGACATTTCGTCAGTGAGAGCCTTATGACATGGAAGAAAACAGAGAAACACATTGTCAATGTAAATCCCAGGCCACAGGGTACACTGCAAAGAAGCTTTAAGATTTTTCTCTCTTTTCGAAGCATTTTGCACAACAAAAGAGGTGGCTTTTCTAGCGAAGGTGTAGGATTTAGACCCTGAACCCTGAATTTGCGTCATAACCACATGAGAGAGTCACAGAGTGAAACATAAAATCATCGAGTCGGCAAAAGCACACAGCTTCAACATTTTCCCACTCTCATAATTTTCCCGCAACTTCGACATTTTGCCAAACACCACGCTTCACCACTTAATTAAATCGAATCAATGCAGACCAAATCTAATAAAAAGAAGAATCCAATTCCCATGGACATCAACAGCCAACCTCTAAACGACGGACATAACTTCGAGGGAAATGCATAATCCGGAGGAACATCAAGTGCCACCAAAGACCGATTGCTCTACAACCCTCCACCGACCACGCACACCCAATCACTCCACTACCCTCTCAAATTCTCGACTACCCAGATGCTGAAATTTCAGTAGAACTTCGAATTGACCATTCGCAAGGGCAGAAAATACACAGGGTACTATGAGCGCCAGAACAACACGCACGAAGAACGTCGCACTCGCAGCAGCGAACACGAAAAGAACGAAAGAGTACAGGAAATTAAGGTGCTGACCATGTCTGCAGTGGATAGGAGAGGGAAGAGACCATCGTCGCGAGCCAAAGCGCATCCACCTGGGGAAGTTTCTGAGCGGACGCTCGAGAGGCCCGAAGGTCTTTTGTTATCCGGAATCCGAAATGCACTCGTTATCCAATTTTTGCAAGTTCGGGAGCATTCTTCCCCCAGGAAGACGTAATTGCCCTTCTCCTATGTCGAAACCTCCGAAGTGCCCTTTCCGTTTCCCCGTCGAGGGCCAACGGTCAAAAATCAAGAGCCGATCGAATTCCCAACATTTTGAGCGCATCCATATTGTCTTCTTCTTCTTCTTCTTTTTTAATCATTCCTAGTGTAGAGTTTGCAATAAAGGAACGGAAGAATCAAAACAAAATAAATTTCAAAGCGGTTCGGGAGGATTGGCAAGCCAATCTTGGGCTTAGTGCTTATCATGCAGGGTCTTTGCAAATCGAACTGTAGCTCTATTGGCATCTCGACGAAAATAGTCTTGAGATAGATTATCAAAGCCCAACAACTTGGATTTGGCCTCTCTAACAAGTTGGTGCGCTTGGCCGAGTTCACTTTTACAAATCTGATAAATTCATCCATCCAGCCGATCGTGATATCTTTATAGATATAACTATCAAATCTCTTTAAATGAATGCATCGATGTTTATCTTGAAAGAACCCCTTTCAAAACAAAGGCCATAACTAAGGTAAGCCTTCATCACTCAAATCCGGGTTTCTCTCTAGGTTGTTTCACCTACTGATATTCAGAAAGCATGAGCTTATGGCTCATGAAATGCTTCGGTTAGGCTTTTTATACGAAAGATGAGGTTGTTCCTCGATTTCCAAACTTGCCAGGAGGATCGGCATGAGGAAGTGAAAACTAATTGAGGAACTTTGGACTCAGTAGCCATTCTTCGATTCTTGTTAATCTCTATTTAAAAAAACTTGATCTGCAAGGCTTAAACCGACCAGATTTTGTTTGTCCAGGGACAGAATAAACGGGTGCTCTAAGGTTTCGGGGTGTTGTCGACACAACTCACAAGTATCCTCCTCCGTAATGCTTCTCTTGGATGAATTTGCTTTAGTAGGTAAGCCATTACAGAAGCAATTACAATCTTGGGGGAGGTTTAAGTATGCCAAATTTTGGTCCACAATGCTCATGAGTCTGGCATGATGCAGGAGTCCAGGATCTGGCTCTGCTTCTCTGAATCCATTCTGCAACAATTATAACTGCTCTGAACTGGTACTCTCCAAATTCTGATGTTGGTCCAAACCAGCTTTGTCTTCACCTCAAGAGAGTTCCTTTGAGATCAGAAAAGAATCCACAACGGTTTATTAAATGAGCTAGTTTGTCATCGTGATTGATTTTTCATAGTACAAAACCGATGTGTTGTGCATATATGTATGATTTAATTTGAGATTAGAGTGGCGAGAGAAAGAGCTCGAGTCAAATGATTGATAGAGATTATGATCAAAGGAAAGAAAAATTGATAGAGATCGATAGCCATCTTAACATATATGTCTCTTAAATAATAACTCCTTACAAAAACAATGTATCAAACATGTAGTAAGTGATATGAAAAACTCCTATGTGGACATGTCCACTTATTTAAATGTATGTTTATGCAAGTGGGCCATATATGCCATCTAATTAAAATATGCAGTTAGTTCAATATGACATTATGATAGATTGGTCTTAATGTACTTGGAATTATAATCCACAGCTAGCGCAATACCAACAGAGGGTAAGTGCAAAATTATCAAAATATCTCCATTGTCTTTAGCCATTTCATTATTTGAAAAAAAAAGAAGAGTGATTTAGCTACAAATGGCACGAAATTTGCATTCTCCTTTACAGCCATTATTCTAGGGTATAAATAGAAAATATATTATAATTTTCACTGCACTGTTTGTCTCGTGTTATATGAAATCGAGTGTTTCTAAAATAAGAGACTCTTTAAGTTTCAGTTCATGTAAATATGTTTCTCTAACCTGGGGCTAAGTCGATGCCTGCCAGATCCAGATATTGGAGCCGAGGGTTGGCCCTAGTCTTCCTAGAAAGAGGTGACCTCAGGCCCACAGGGGAAACCAGCACAAGCAAGTGGAAACGTGTCCGGGAAAATTGCTCAAGTAATGATTTTTGAAATTTAAAATTGAACTTCTATTTTAAAATTACTTATGTTATGAGTTATATTAAATTTTTAGATACACGTATATCTATAATGAAGTTAAAAAAAAATCCTGTATTTTAAAAAAAAATCCTTTATTTATCAAATTAGAAATAATAAAGAAAATGTTTTTCGATTGCACTCTTTCATGTGATAAAAGAAAAAAATCAATAGCATATATCTCTTGTATAAATGAGGTATCCCTTTAACTTTTAAATCATTGTCTCCGCCATATATGTTAATTTTCACGTCTGAGAGTGATTTATGAGTTAGATTGGTCGTATTTTTTTGGCGTTCTGCAATGATTGACATAAATTAAGCGTGCGGTATGATATAAATGTGATAGGCATTCTTAGTAATAAATCTATACTCATTTATTTTTACAAAAAATAAATAATTTGTAACATGATTTTCAAAAAATAATCATTTGAATTGATTGAAATAATTAAATAATAATTTTTTTTTATTATCAATAACAACTTATGTTGGAGTAATTTCATAGATGATGAAAATATCCTTTTATATATTCGTGTCGGTGAATGATAGGGTGATTTATTTGTTACTTCTTTTATAAAGCAAAGCAAAAAAAATCGCAGAAAGCTCACGAGGTGCAGCAACGTTAATTCCTTTGACTATGGCAGCCACCGTGGGCACCATGCGATGTGGGACAAGGGCCCTTGGTCGGCATCACTTTGAAAAGTAAAATAAATCGATCATTGACGTGGGTCCCACTTTCCGGTTTGTGGATTCTAGGGTCTCCACGTATGCGCATCGAGCATCTAAAAAGATTCGGATCGCGACAATTTACGTGGCCTAATCGCACATGCTTCCTCGACCGGCACTTCCTACGTAGGCCGGTCAACCTAACCCTGTATGGCCAACCTAACTTTTCCGCGAACTCTTCCTTTTATTTAAAATTTCACGCATTTAATTTACTGAAAATAATCGGTCGACGAAATCATTTACGGCAGGACAAAGACACATAAAAGCTAAAAGTTCGTCTCAAAAGTGCTTTCATTTATTACGAAGTTTTCTCCAAAATAGCGCATTTATTTTGTGATAAATTTTATAATAAAAAAATATTTTCAATGGAAACCAATTGATTTGTTTTCGTCTTTTGGTGATTCACGGAAAACCGATTTCCATCTTTTTAGGAGGGAAAGTCATTTTCTCCTAATTCAAACTCGTTATTTTCAGACCATGGAACACGCATTTTAAAGATCCACTAGTTTATCGTCATCCAAATATTGAAATCCAAATATTGAAAAGTCCAAAAATATTTTCTTATAAACAACTTTCCTTGAAAATATAAAACGACCCTAGGTGAGCACATGAATCATCTTATCTATTCTCTCGAGGAGAGATTTGTTTGTACAAGCAACTGATATATAATTGAGTGCTCTTGGAGTAGTTGGCCCAATTTTTAGATCTCATATATAATTAAGTATATCATTTTTTTTTTGGGAGGACTCATACTATTAGTATTAGTAACATGTTTCTCTAAAATCTCAATCCTCCAAAAGAGATACTGTCAAATTTATTGTGAAATTGCGCAATTACACCGGAAAATCACATCTACAAGTATAAATATACAATCACATCTATGAAATTCTATGACGATGTCATTGCGATTGCCCATACACGAAAGAGCTTTTCTATGTTTTTACAAATTTGTGGGTTTAGTTAAAATTGCCATCACACCAGATAATGTGTAATAAGTTCTAGAACAAAAGTAGGGAATATCTGGAAGGAGATTAGACATCTAATCATTGAGGTTTTTGCCGGAATAGCTACCGTGCACTTAACATATGATTTTCAAGACCCTTACTTTCCAACATCCAATCATATTTTAAACATTTACAATCTCTCTCTCTCTCTCTCTCTCTATGTATTGCAGGGGAGATTTCTTGATTGAATAAGATATTTGTAGGGTGGGGGTAGCGGTGGTCATAAATAGTTTGGTGGGTTTTGTAGACTTCTGCGCACTCCATGTTTCCGCCGCTGGCCCCAGTGACTACTATACTTCGCCATCACATTTTTCTTCAAAATAATTGCAGTGGAGACATAAGTCAAAGATTGATTTGCTTCTTTGTGATGGGTTCTCTTGAGGGTCTTTCCAAGACTTCGATCTGAGAGGGCTTTTGTAAGGGTTTAATTTTCCTGTGCCGACTGTTTTGGCACCAAGAGACTAGTTCTTTTTTTCAGTAAGTTAAGCGTGTCGATTATTCTTTATTCAATTACCGTCATCAGATTATGGTCATCGCATACCTGTGAACTTGATTAAGGGGTATGGCCATAATAAAATTTCACTTTGAGGTGGAAACCCTTTATGCACATACATGTGGCAGCGCATGACTTGCCATTAAATTAGGCATAGATGGGTAAGTGATTTCATCCTATTATTTTTCGCATGAAAGTGTTGTTGACATCTTAACAACCTTATTCCAATTGTACATGTACATGTACATGCCTTACATAATTGTTAGAGCCTCTAAAATATGGTTAAAACACGATCAACAATTATTTTGTTGCAAATAAGGCAATATGACTGATGGGATCTAATATATATGATTTTTTAAGCAATGAGATGGAAGGAGCAAGGTTATGGGAAATCACAAAAAGTATCATCCACTTTCCTCTTCGTATCAAATACCCAATTCAATTTCAAAATCTACAATTATTATATTCTACTTTCGAGATGCACCGTGCATAATTTACCTTGTCATCAATTTCTTTCCATATTACATGATCCCCAACATTTATTTTTTTGCTTTTTGAGCATGGATCTTGGGTGTACATGAAGGCAATTGGTCGCATATAGATTAGAAAGATGCAAAATATACATTTTCAAATGCGCTGAGAGTATTTCATAAGTTGAGCAAAGTTGATGATAATTTTTTTAATCATTGAGAAATCATGTACATATTTACTAGAATGCATGAGAGTGAGTTCAAATTTACTCCAAATCGAGACTATGGAAATACAATTTAACTTCGAATTGCAAAAACAAAAGAAAATCATCAACTCTATAGTACATATCAAATTACCCTCATTACATATCAAGTCCTATGATTTCCATACTATTTTTAAAGAAATCGAAGATGGAAATTAATACGGATTAAATTTGTCTTTCGATACTTTCCACTTTGATCAAATTCAAACTCAATATCAACCCCCAATCCCAATCAAGTCGATTCATCAATCGATTAGTCCATGGGCCAAAAATTGTATGTAAATCAGGCAGCCTCCATATAAAAATTACATATTGTCGACAAATAAAGCCTTTTCTCTAGGGGGGCATCACTCACTGCAAAAACAATATCAGAATTTCCCCAAATTGCCCCTCGAACCGGAATGGGGAGGGGGACAAATCAGCCGGCAATTCGGACCATTCCCACCCTCCACCTCCTCCCCCTTTCGTCATCATACCGGTCAATCCTTCCCGTTAAATCAGTCGCATTCCTAGCTACAAGGTCGTTGCAACTGATTTAAAAACATAAAAAAAAAATAAAAAAATAAAAAAAATAAAATCCAAAATAAAATCCAAAAATAAATAAAAATAAAAAAAATAAAAATAAAACTCAACACCACCTTCCTAAAAATATCGCGACCCTCCTTTTTAAACGCCAAGCATGATTTGCACTCAGAGTTCCCATTTTCCATGGCCGACAAAGCAGACACTCCTCCAGAGAAAAGGCCATCCTCGTACACTGCTAGCTGAGCTCACAATCCATCCTGGAGCTGTCCCTCAGATCAGAGAATGGTCCGCTTCAACCTCCGGCGCCGGATCAGCGCCGCCTCTGAACGCTCCGGCGGTGCATCCCCGCCGCGCCTGGCACCAGATCCTCGCCCGCTCCTCCACCCCGCGTCCTCCTCCTCTTCCTCCTCCTCGCCTGCCCGGTCCCCCGCGGCGGCTCCGGCAACCGCGTCGTCGGCCAAGCGCTGCCGGTACGGATGCTGCCGTACGCCGAGGTGGCTCCCCGGGAGGCGGAGCCCGCGGCGCCGTCCGTCGCGGCGCCGCCCGTCGTGGCCGCGGCGGCGGGCCGAGGCGGCGACGGGGATTCGATTTGGTGGCCCTGAAGATCGGGCTGCTGGGCGATCAGCAGATTGGCAAGACCAGCTTCGTAGGTGAGTCCTCGAACGAAAGATTCGATCTTTGAATCTGGGGGGAGAGCGAAATCGACGCGATCGTTCTCGGGTCCTCATTATATCAAATTCCTGATGCATTTTTGTTCTTTTTCTTGGTGGGTGAAGGTGAAGTACGTGGGGGACGAGAAGGAGGAGATCAATGGCTGTTCGGAGACGAAAGGCTTGAATCTCATGGACAAGACTTTGCTGGTCAATGGCGCCGCATCTCCTACAGCATCTGGGAAGTCGAAGGTAAAGCTAACGCATTCGGGAATTTTCCCAAAAAAGCATCCTCGTACGACATCAAAGGATACTGTCGCTAAGATTGAATCTGAAACTGCGTATTTCCATGTTCGGTCGGTGGTGGTGCAGGTGACGGAAGGCCCGACGACCACGTCCCGATCGCCTGCAAGGACTGCGTCGCGATCCTGTTCATGTTCGACCTGACTAGCCGGTGCACGCTGAACAGGTGCGCGCCTCGCCTCGCCTCGCCTCCTGTCGCCCGATAATCAGGCGGGCGGGCGGGCAGCCGGGTCGGGATAATTTAGAGGCTTAAATTAGATCGAATGCTTAACTTAGTGTGTGAGATCTTTGTTTGATTGCAGTGTCATAAGCTGGTATCAGCAAGCAAGGAGGTGGAATCAGGTAATGATTTTTTTTTTTTTTTTGAAATTGTTCTCTCATATAGAGACTAATCTTAAATTATAAATCTAAGTTATATATCAATCTTTGTTATGCAGACGGCAATCCCGATTATAGTAGGAACCAAATTCGACGATTTCATCCAGCTGCCCATAGATCTGCAGTGGACGATAGCAAGCCAGGTAAATAATATATATTATATTCCAATTAGAATGCCTCGAATTATCAGTCCCTAAATCTTAATTAGAGAAATTAGCGAAGAACAATCCATTCCCAAACGACCCACTTGGAGATCAAATTAGGGAATATTATTTTAAGAGGAAGATCGTTCGGGTCTTACAGCTTTTGGGGAACATTCTTCCGCAAGTTTAGGGCCAAGTTGCAATCCGAAGGAGGAGAGAAAAAGGGCAGTTTGGCCCGGTGCTGCAGCAGCAATCGAATGTATCCGGTAACCATCATGCATAATGTTACCTACAAGTCAACGGTCGATTGAGTTGGAACGGGACGAGGTTTCAAATTTTCCGGCGTTTCACCCGTTCGGGACACGAAGACGGAGTAGGCGAGGGCGAGGGACGTCGAAAGGGACGGGTCGCAATAATGGATGGAAGGAGAGGAGGAGCGATGAATTTAGGCACGTAATGGGATGATGGCCCGGTTAGAATAATGCCTTGATGAGGTGTTAGGTGTCGATGGAGACACTGCCTAGGATGACTTGGAACTATTTGAGTTTTGGGTTTGGAATTATATCTTTAGATGATGTGACCAACCACCCAATTCAGCCAAAAAAAGAAAAAAAAAAGAAGAAGAAGATAAACTTTAGGCTCACCCGGTTTAAGTCGACGGGTTAACAGTTTCATGACATGTCTCGTTTTCGTGATGTTTTGACAGGCGAGAGCGTATGCAAAGGCCCTCAACGCCACACTCTTCTTTTCGAGTGCGACCTACAACATCAACGTCAACAAGATCTTCAAGTTCATAACCGCGAAGCTCTTCGACTTGCCGTGGACCGTGGAGCGCAACTTGACGATCGGGGAGCCTATCATCGACTTTTTGAAGAAAGGGTTGTAGCTTTTTTTGTGTATAGTTGGTTCGTCAAAGCAACCGGTCGCTAGGGAAATCCGAAGGCGGGGTGCGCCTCAGTCGTCCTAGCGATATCTCGAGTTGTGTATTGTCTGCGTTTCCACTGACGATCGACAATAAAATCAAGTGTGGAACAAGTTTTCCTGAAGGAATTAGGCACCTGATGAGGAGCATCGATGTCTCTCCCCTTCTCTCCCCATAGGATGAAAAGGCAAATCAATGCCCTGCTCACTCCAAAGACGATGCTGGTAGCCTAGTCCAAAAGAAGTTCTGAAAAAACCAGGCATATTGGACATTCTTATCAGAATTGTGGGATGATTTTTCAAAATCATCACATTCCGGGAGTTCTTGATCAATCTCATAATGATCAAAACACTGTTACGCGAAACTTGCATCCGATCTCCTAGTATCGTAATTTCACTCAGAGATCAGATTGCTAAACAAAATTCACCAAAACCCAATGATCTTGACCACCGGAACTTTTAAAAACCTAGGTTAACAACTAGTGTCAACTTGTGCTGCCACTCGTGCAGCAGCCTCTCAACACAACCAATTACTCCATTCTTCATTGACTTCCTCAGTTTTTCTTTTACGAACGATTTGAACTCACAACTTCATCATCACATTTTCTACAGTAAAAAATAACAACTGTAAAAGACATGACCAAAAAACCTGCTTCCCAGATCAAAAATGAAACCGAGTTAAGGATTCATTTTTATTAGCTGGTGTAAATAAGTACACACGCACCAAAAAAAAAAAAAAAAAGAATGAAAAAACCAGTCGCACTTAGAAAACCTGTCTTCATCCAAGAAATTACAAGAACAGAGGCGCAGATTTGAAACAGAAGGCAATCATTGTCTAAAAGGGGTTGCGTCACTCAAAGTTTTAACCTCCTTTGGGGCTCCAAGTCCAAGTAGTAGAACGGCTGGTTGGCTCCTCCCTGCACAATACAAAGAGTTCGACTTTTCATGGGAATGCAACTATAAGCAGCTAATGATGCAATAGTGGCATCATGGTGTCCTAACCAGGAAAAGAATGGGTATTCTCTGCATAAACAAGGGTAAATTCACACTCAAGGTGCATTGATTTCATGGCTCAATGTCTCCTTGCTTTCTATATTATAAGAAGAGATAATCTAATGCTAATTGCTTTTGGTAGTAACTTTTGAATTTTCTACAACCGAATTTATAGTATGCCTTTGAGAAGATAATTGAAGTTTGAAAATCAGGAGGGAGATGAGAGACAGGGAAGGAGGGGTGTGAGGAAAGAGGAAAACAAGCTAAAATACCGTGTAAACAGTCCACCAAGTCAAAATGATATCAAGAGATAATCAGTGTTTTCCATGCGGTTTAAGCAAAAGCCATTATTAAAGGCATGATTTCTCTGGCTAGCAGAAGGTAAAACATACCCTGGTTTTGACCGCATGCATTGCCAAAGAGCTTGAAGGGTCCTGGAACTGTCTTGGATAGTTTTCCCTTCAAAAACAAGCCTGTACAGATGAAAGTAAAGTCGGCATAGTGCAGCAAATAAATTAAGCATATCAGGTCCTACTCTTATATTCTAAGATCATGAGCAAAATATAGCCTCAATTCATACTAAAAGCCAGAAAACAAGATGACAATATCCAATAATTTCACTTCAAAAGGAAGTTTGAGGCTTCTAGAGCATGGATCAACTGAATGAAGAGTTAGCGATGGCACGGGAAACCTTCCCCCTTGTATTACTTTCTCC